>OX276343.1:7500-567370 GCA_946251885.1 Cosmia pyralina
GGCCAAAGGGGCGCAGCTTGTTGCGCGCCGCCTTATATGGCCTCCCGTAAGGGTCGTTGTCGAGACCCTCCAGCATCTCGGCTCTCGCCGAGTCCTTGGCGGCGGCGATGGCACCGCCGAGGATCGCCTTCGCCTCCGTGTAGACCTCATAGAGGCGGTCCTCGTTGGCGCGGTCTCGTCGACGCCGCCGCCGGCTCCGTGTGTAGGCCCTCCTTGCCTCCACACACGTCGCCCGCAGCCCCGTCAGCTCCACCGACCACCAGTACACGGCGCGCCCGGGTGACCGTCGGCCAGACCGAGGCATGCTAGAGTTGCATACCTCGGTCAGAGACCCCCTCAGGCGCTCCGCCGCGGCGTCCACGTCCAGGCCGACAAACGGTGGCGAAAGCCAGTCCTGGACGAATGCCGCCTCCACCGCAAACCTAACCTAACCTAACCTAACCTAACCTAACCTAACCTAACCTAATCTGTATACATTTATAGAATTTATATAACCCCTTAATATTACTAAAACCCCTGGGGTCCTCTCTCAGGTGACCCCTTGTGACCCCCAAGACCCCATTTTTGACCCCCGCCTTGTGACCCCAAATACTGAGTAGTACCCAAATTTATTAATAATAATACTTATTCATTTGTCCCCTCCTCTGATACCCACGAAGACTCCCCCCCCCCCCTCCCTTCCGATTACCTCACCCCCCGGGCCTTAGCTTCACAACCGGAGGTCGTAGACCATCCGGGTTTGGGGTCGTTGAAATCAGGACGACAAGATCTCCCACTTGGCTCCAAAGGAATCCCAAAAACCTAAACCTATACCTTTCCTAAGTTAATTTAATAATATAATATTTATATATTTACTCCTCTGACTCCTTCTGGCTTCCGCGGTACGATTAGAATAGATAATAGGCACCTTACAAGGAGAAAACGTCTGCGGTTTTCCTCTTTACAGTCAGACTTATTTTAATTAGGTTAATTGTTTTAATAGTTTTTAAGCTTAAAATCAAAATTTCCTTATTTTTATAGGCATTTTAGCGGCCAAGATTTTTAGGATCCCAAAACCATTTTATACGACGGTGGGGGACGAGCCAAGCCAAATAAGTACAAACTCGGGCATTCTGCGACCACTGGAAGGGAAGTTATACCGGGTTGAAGATTGACTTTGACAGTTCTTGAACTGTCAAACCAAATTTAAGACTCGGATAGCTCCCGAACCGGGGGTCGTAGAAGGTTGGGGTTTTCTTTGGGGACGTTGGCTGGCCCGTCTTCACCCGAACAGCATAATTTCAGGGGCTCTCGGGACCCGAGTTATTTTAGGCCTGAAACTTAATCTGCGGGATAGGGCTCGTCGGGCCCGTTCTGGGAAGCCCGAACACGGTGGTATTCGGACGAACGGTCTCGGAGAAAACCACTGGTAACCGGATTCCGGGAGCCATCTTTGATTGGAAACCGGAATTTTGGGCAGGGTTATCTCCGGAACCCTTTGGGCTAGCGCAGCCGTGTTTGGGCTCATGGGAGAGGGCTCGGGCAGGCCTGTCCGGTGAACGATAAAAATTGGCTCTACGTAGAGTATACAATTTTTTCGACTCTACTTTTTAAAAAACTTTTTGACGGAGAACGGTTCCTGAGGGTTCCTCGACACCAGACTTAGGTTTGTAACCTATCAATTGATAAGGTAGAGCAAGACTCTACATATTTTATTTTTTAGTTTAGTCTTAGCAGAAACAGATTTACAACTATATTACATTTGTAACTCCATTATAGTTTTAGGACTCTTGTGCGGATTCGTTTTCGTTTCTGCGCATTTATTATACACTTTTGTTTCTTTTTATTATTCTTTATATTTTTATTTTTACTGACGCATACCTCTAATATGCTTGGAATGAGGACCCCAGTAAAGAAGGTGGATGGCGAGAAACAAACACCAAATACCAAAACGCCACCCCCCAATGGTCAACAAAGCGGTGGAGTTCGGGAAGCTGCTAAATCTACAAACACAGATCCAACACCCCCCCTAAGCACTAAGACGATACAGGCTGGCCCTGCAAAATCGAACCAAAAACCACCAGAGTCGCAGGAGAGTAAAACTCTTCCAGTGCGTACCAAACTTATAGAGGTCCATACGCCGCCAAAGGTACAGTACGCGGATCGGACAACAGAAGCTAGGGCCTGCTTGAACAAAGCTAAAATTAACTTGAATAATTCAAAGAACACAAAGAACGAAATTAAATGCACCGTTCTTCAAGTGCTGGATCGGTTATATCAGCTAGTGAAGGAAGCTGAAAAGGAAGCTAAAACCAAAAGCTCAGGAGGGGTGAAGGAAACTATAGAGCCCGTAGCTGCCACTATCGACGCTACCTTCTCGATCGGTACAGAACAAAACACGCTAGCAACACAAATAGAAGAACACTCGAAGTTGCTACAGGAAAGTAATAAAAGAATGATGGAACTAAAAGCCGCAATAGAACAGGGAGTATCCATCCATCCAACGTATGCGAGTGTAACAGCGACGCAAAGCGGAAAAGCGAACCCTATGCGGAGTACGCTTCACTCCATCGTTGTTACCTCCAAAGATGAGACAGAGACTGGGGACGAAGTACTGGAGAAAGTGCGAAAGACGGTAGACGCAAAGGAAGGCTGGGTGAAAGTGGAGAAGGTTAGGAAGGCGAAAGACAGAAAGATAATTATGGGCTTCCAAAATACCGAAGAAAGGGACAAGCTAAAGGGAAAGTTGGCAAGAGAAAATCAGGACCTCCATGTCGAGGAGGTGAAAAACAAGGACCCGCTGCTGATTCTAAAGAGCGTCCTCTCTGTTAACTCAGATGAGGACATTCTCAAAGCATTGAGAAATCAGAACCGAGACGTTTTTCACAACCTCGACAAGGAGGAGGACAGAGTGGTGGTTAAGTTCCGGAGGAGGACCAGGAACCCACACACTTGTCACGTGGTGGTCGGCGTCTCGCCAATTATATGGATACGGGCAATAGAATTCGGATGCCTGCACGTGGACCTTCAGCGCGTGAGAGTGGAAGATCAAACCCCACTGGTGCAGTGCACGCGCTGCCTGGGCTACGGGCATGGCAGACGTTTCTGTAAGGAACCAGCTGACTTGTGCAGTCACTGCGGCGGGCCGCACCTGAAGTCAGAATGCACCGACTTTTTAACAGATGCCCCCCCGAAGTGCCGAAACTGCACAAGAGCCAAGCTCGGGGTCGTCAACCACAACGCTTTTAGCTCGGAATGTCCGATACGCCACAAGTGGGACGAAATAGCAAGGTCTACTGTGGCATATTGCTAAGGGCACCCAAGGCCACCCAAAACCCTACAGACTAATACAGGCAAACCTCCAGCGGAAAAGACTGGCGACCAACGAGCTTTTGATCAAGGCGGAGGAGCGCGGGGTCGCCATTGCTCTCCTCCAGGAACCTTACGTTGGCGGGGCAAAGACGATGAGGAGCCACAGGGGCGTACGGGTCTTCCAGAGCACTGACACCGGAGATGGGAATGTTAAGGCCGCAATAGTGGTATTCGATAAAGACCTTACCGTAGAACAATACCCGAAACTCACCACGAACAACATCACCGTGGTGGGGATCCTAACCAGTGCCTGGAAGATCACGCTCGTCTCCTTCTATTTTGAGCCGGACCAGCCAATTGGACCATACCTCGAGCACCTCAAACGCGTCAAGGAAGAGGTAGGCTCCAGAATGTTTGTTCTTGGAGGAGATGCAAATGCCAAAAGTACCTGGTGGGGAAGCCTGACCATCGATCGCAGAGGCGAAGATGTGCTCGGAGTTCTCAACGAGCTGGATCTGAACATCCTCAACAGAGGGGAAATTCCGACCTTCGACACAATCAGAGGGGGGATACGGTACTGCAGCCACGTTGATATTACGGCATGCTCGACGGATATCCTGGATCTAGTGGACGACTGGAGAATAGACGAAGGCCTCACGAGCTCGGACCACAACGGCATTGTTTTTAATATAAAATTAAAAAAGTCTAAAGGAATACAAATCCATAGAACAACCAGAATTTTTAACACAAAAAAAGCAAATTGGACCGAATTTCGTGAGAAACTCGGTCAATTAATGCAAGAGAATAAATTAAACAAAATAGAAATAGACAAATTAAATACAGCAGACCAATTAGAATCAAATACTAATTTATACATCAATTTAATTAAAGACGCATGCACTTCATCAATGCCGATGAAGAAAACAAATGAAGTGTTTACTTTGCCGTGGTGGTCTGAGAAACTCGAGGGTATGAAGAAAAAGGTCGCCACCTTCAAACGTAGAGTCAGGAATGCTGCACCGGTCCGGAGATCGAAGGTCGTTGAAGAGTACCTGAAACTGAAAGCTGAGTATGAGACGGAGGCAGCCAAAGATGAGATCGAGAGCTGGAAGAACTTCTGCACAAGACAGGACAGAGAGGGCGTTTGGGAAGGCATCTACCGGGTGATAGGGAGGACCAAGGGAAGAGGAGAGGACCAGCCATTGGTGAAGGATGGGGAGGTTCTGGACGCAAAAGGATCGGTTGAGCTATTGGCGAAAACCTTCTACCCAGAAGATCACTCAAATACCGACAGCACCTACCACCGCCTTATAAGAGAAAAAGCTGATGTAGTGAATGCTGGAGGGCAAGATGAATCATGCGATCCACCATTTACGATGGCCGAGCTGATGGCAGCGTGCGGGTCGTTTAACGCCAAAAAAGCGCCAGGAGCAGACGGCTTTACGGCCGATATTTGCTGCCAGGCTATTAGAAGTGCCCCTGAGACAGCCTTGGCTCTCCTAAATGGCTGCATGAGAACCTACCTCTTTCCCAAGATTTGGAAAGAAGCAACGGTAATCGTTTTAAAGAAGCCGGGGAAAACAGACTTCAGCACCCCGAAGGCGTACAGACCAATCGGCCTATTACCTATATTCGGTAAAATTTACGAGAAGATGCTGGTGGCCCGCCTCAAGTTCCATCTGATTCCCAGGATGAGTACCCGTCAGTATGGATTCATGCCCCAGAAGAGCACCGAGGACTCCCTCTATGTACTAATGAAACACATACGCGGCAAGCTGGAACTAAAGAAAATAGTAGTCCTTGTATCGTTGGACATAGAGGGAGCTTTTGACAGCGCATGGTGGCCAGCTATAAGGGTCCGTCTGGCCGAGGAACAGTGTCCGATCGGACTGAGGAGGGTCATCGATAGCTATCTCGAAAACCGAAGGGTCAGAGTCAGGTACGCAGGTGAAGAGTACTGCAAAGCCACAAGCAAGGGCTGCGTCCAAGGCTCCATTGGAGGACCAATATTCTGGAACTTGTTGCTGGACCCGCTCCTAAAGAGCTTGGAAGCTAGGGAGGTATATTGCCAGGCCTTTGCTGACGACGTTGTGCTGATCTTCGATGGTGACACTGCATTGGAGATCGAGGGGCGTGCCAGTGCCGCTCTCGAACATGTTCGGGCGTGGGGCGTTCAAAATAAACTAAAATTTGCCCCGCAGAAAACTAACGCGATGGTCATAACGCGCAAATTAAAATACGATACCCCGCGCCTCAGCATGGGCGGGATCGACATTGCCATGTCCAATGAGATAATAATCCTGGGTGTCACCATCGACAGACAGCTAACATTCAACGCACACGTCGCAAACGTATGCAGAAAGGCGATTGGAATTAATAAACAGCTAACCAGGGCAGCAAAGACCAGTTGGGGGCTTCACCCAGAAGTCTTACGGATAATATATGTGGCTACCGTAGAACCGGTCATCCTGTACGCCGCCAGCGTATGGGCCCCAGCCGTTGGGAAGCTGGGAGTCGCGAAGCAGTTGGGTGCAGTCCAGCGGGGTATTGCGCAAAAGCTTTGCAAGGCATACCGGACGGTCTCCTTGAACTCGGCGCTGGTGCTGGCTGGGATACTACCTCTCGACCTGCGAGTCCGCGAAGCGGCTTCGCTATACGAGGCCAGGAGAGGGGTGCCTCAGCCAGCACTCTGCGACAGGAGCGTCGAGCAGACCGCCTCGGCTATGGAGGCTCCACACCCCGCAGAGCGCGCTGAGCTGAAGCTCGTAAGCCTGGTAAACCAAGAGCAACTAATGAATGCTCAGAGCGAAACTGAGATTCGCATCTTCACGGACGGGAGCAAGATTGGGGGCAAGGTTGGAGCGGCGCTATCCGTATGGAGCGGTGACGCCGAAACCAAGGCTCTCAAACTTGCTCTCCCACACTACTCCACGGTTTACCAGGCTGAGCTTTTGGCGATATGCGTCGCGACCAGGGAGATTCGGAAGCACAGTGCGCAATCGTTTGGAATTTTCAGCGACTCCATGGCGGCCCTCCAAACAATCCAAAACCACGACCGACATCACCCACTGGCAGTAGAGGCCAGAGCCAACATCAGATCCCTGGCTAACCAGAACAAGGATGTTAGCTTGTTCTGGGTAAAGGCTCATGCCGGGTTGGAGGGGAATGAGAGGGCCGACGAGTTAGCCAAGAGTGCCGCTGAGAATTCCAAACGGAAGCCGGACTATGACCTGTGTCCGGTTTCATACGTCAAGCGATGCATTCGAATGGCAACTCTTGACGTGTGGAACCAAAGATACAGCACCGGAGAAACTGCTTCGGTGACGAAATTGTTTTTCCCGGATGCGGTGGCGGCGTACAGGACCATCAGGAAGTGTAAAGTAAGTAACGTTGTCACGCAAATCATGACGGGGCACGGTGGGTTCTCAGAATACTTGAATCGTTTCAAGTGTAAGGGGAGCCCATCGTGCATCTGCGACCCTGAGGCTGAGGAAACGGTGCCACATATATTGTTCAGCTGCCCTGTTTTTGCCAGAGAGAGACTTGAAGTCGAACAATTGCTCGATACTAAACTAGAAAAAGAAACCATGTGGCAAATTATAGCGGGGAAAAAAAGAGACATTTTAATGAATTTTTGCATCAAAATCTGTGAAAGGGTCATAAAGAGAAACAGAGGTGTGTAAGCAAGAAATGTTTTCATAATATTATGTAGAATATTAATGATAAGCATTTACTAATAAGAATGTAATAAAATTAGTGTAAGCAAAACATTAAAATATAAAATTATGCAGTAGTTGTAAGTAACTGATGTAAGCAACATGACAATAAGTCGATAAGGCAATAAGACTTCAAACAAGATGTAAGATGAAAGTCATTTATTAAAAAATGTGTCTCTACTTATTTTGTTATACCTAATAATAAATTGAAGAATAAAATAAAAAGATAGTAAAGATAGTTGGGAATCCCACCCAAAGAATACAAATGTGGAAGAATGAAAGAAAGATCAAGTATGAGGAATGAAATTACGAGAAGAATATTAGCGAGAACTGGTATGAACGTAAATAGACAAGCATAGGCACCGACTATATTGGAGGTACTAGAAAAAAAAAAAAAAAAAAAAAAAAAACCTAACCTAACCCAGTAACCGATACTATATCGCACGCACAACATCAGCTCCGCGCAAAAAAATCACCAAAATTCGACGCGTTGAGCTAGAACCGCGAAATAGTCATCAGTAGAATTGTAAAGTGTCAGTGCACCAGGATTCGTGTGGGCAAGTGTGTGTCACTTCGGGTTTCCGAGCAGGACCCCTAGAACTTCGGCGCTTAATAACATCGCAAAGGTTAGTCGAGTCGTCTTACAAACATTCATCCAGAGAGTCGCGGCAGAGATCTATCCAGCAACATCAGGATCAGAAAAATCGGATCAGCAGGTTGGGAGATATTAAGGTGCGAAAATCGTCAAAATTCGTGAAAACACGTGGTGATTGGTTAGAAAACAACCTCACTTTTTCTCCACGTGTTTCTAATACACGAGGCGTGACGCACTGGCAGCCATCCCAGCCACTACTGGAGACTCCGAAGCCGTCTCGAAGAATCTGCCTTCACACCAGCGACCGACGTGACGACTCCACGACTCATCATCAGGTTAGCCTGAGGGAACTCCTCAACCCTTAGTCCCAGCCCCCCCGAGTTTGGATTCATCTGACTTGGGACCCCAGGACCTCACCAGTGCCACCAAGGGTCATACTTTTCCCCTCCCCCGCTATTCCCCGCTATTTCCTCCTGTACACATCGTATCCCAAAGTGCCCCATCCCTTAAATCATCAATATCTCAGAAACGGCTGGGAATATCAAAATTTTGACGAAATTTCCCCCCCCCCCCCTAGTACCCCCCCCTCCCGGCTTGGACTCAGATTCCGATAGGACCCCTAGACCCCCTTTTTGACCCCATCAAATTTGGACCCCCAAGTAGCTTTTCAATAGGAAAAGACACTAGTCACCAAGGCACTTGTACCCTCCCCCCCCCCCTTGTGTCTCCACCTTCAACCAGTTCCCCCACCACCACTCGACAAGACCCCCCTCTTCATCCCCCTCTCTCTCTTCACCCCCCCCCCCCCCCTCAAAAGTGTCCCCACGAAACCTCCTCCCTCCCCCCCCCGACCCCCCTCTCTTGACTACCTCACCCCCCCTCGGGCTAACTTTGCACCCGTTGGAGCTAGGAAGCCGAGATTGGGCTCATTTGAAAGGGCACGAAACGCTTCACATTTGGGCCCCTACGGAAATCCGGAATTATACCTACACTCACACTGACACCCAGCGGCGCTGCATTTTTTCTACTGACGACCACCATCATCGCGCGTACAGGGCTCACAACATCGAGCCCAGACATTATCGGACTCCTCATCGGACAGCGGACGCAGACCACCAGCAGAGCATCCGTGAGTTCATCCCAATTAGCATAAAAAAACAGGCATAGTTTTATAGCAACACACACAATCACATTTAATTATAAAACAACTAGTATAGAACTTTTCCTATCTCTTCCTAACTACTAACAAACCAACATGTCGTCCAAAGCCTCCAGCACCAGTAAACAATCATGCACCACCCACAAAACCACCACCACGGAGGCCGCAAAACCCCCTAGATCACTCAGGGAGAAGGTCCTTAAAAACACTGCAAAGTCGGTGGTCTCGGAGCAGTCGGCACGCTCATCGCAGAGGCCACAGGTGACGAAGGCAGTGTCGGAGCCCGACGTAATGAGTATGACGCCGCCAGTGCCATCGGCGATAGTCACACGGACTCCAGGGTCAGAAAACGCTGGACACAGGCGGTAATTGACTGGGAGCAATGTGGTATCTCCCCCCCCCCGCCAGATCATCTCGGACGAAGAAACCTCGGTGGCTTCTACAGTGAGCCAAGCCGACCGTCCTCAGAGGTGGACGGCCGAGCCTCCTATACAGAACGCCGAGAAGAGGCACAGGGGTGGAGATGGACCTGGCCACCAGGAGGCCAACGAACTTTTACAGAAAGGAAAAGACGCCTGGAATCAGCTGGAAATATGAAAAGGGAGTGTAAGGCCACAGCCCATGAGTGTCTGCAGGGCCTGTACGAAGTGGCCCTGTCACTGGCGGACTCGAGAGCGCGCCACAAATACAACCTCGAGAAGGAGCGCTCTCGGCACGCACAAGAGCTCGTGCGTGCCGAGAGAGCTCACACTCGGGAGTTGATGGCGTTCAAAGTGGAGTTCTCCCTCATGCGGACTGATGTCTCCGACACAAAAAAGGAGGCGAAAGGGATTCGGGAGTGGCTCGGTCACGAGACCCTTGAAGCCCTCACGGGAATCAAGGAAGTTAAAAGCGAGATCGCAGCCGCCAATTCAAGGAACCTTGTGGAGCACGAGAGGACGAGGCAGGAAGCCGTGAAAGCCCCGGTAGTTTCCGGTGGGGAAACTATGGGGGCCGGCCTCTCACGCCTCGATAAAACAGTGACCAGCATTTCCAACCAGTTGGACGTGCTCCACAAGGCTCTAAACCGGCTCAAGGACGACCTTGATCGACCGAGCACCTCCGGAATGGATCCAAATAGCCGGGAGACCGAGGGCCTACTCACCATTGCCGCATTCCAGGAACACATGAACAACCTTCACGAACAAATTCAGGCCATCGCCAACCGGCCTGTGGCGTCCCCCCCACCAGTACAACCACAATTAAACTTCACACACCATCTCGAACCCATCAAGGAAAGACTGGAGATTGTTTCGGCGGACCTCCGCGTACTGCGAGACAAAGAGCCTCCAGTCCAGGCGCCCCCGGCGCTTAATCTGGAGGCGGAACTGGCAGTCGGGGAGGTCAAACGGACCCTTCAGACAATCCAGAAGGGAGTGGCAGAATTAGGTAAAGCCGACAAACCGGCTCCACAACAGCTGGGCCCCCGAACCTTTGCCCAGGTCGCCAGCAAGCCGAAGCCTCCCAAAGCCCCTACACAACCCAACCACACCCTGATCGTCTCGTCGACGAATCCTCAGCACACTGGGGACAACGTGATCGAGAGGATCAGGACAGCTCTGGACCTCAAAACCACTGGAGCCCGAGTTGACACTGTCCGGAAAGCGCGGAACCAGAAAGTGGTCCTGAGATGCGCGAGTAAGGTGGACTTGCATAAGATCAAAGAGCAAGTCCAGTCGAACTCAGGGTTAAAGGTCCAAGAGCCCAAACCTCAGAACCCCCTGGTCTGCATCAAAGGGGTGCTGTCCAGCTACAGCGACGGGGAGATCGTCGACCTCCTAAAGGCGCAGAATAAACACCTTCTGCAGAACGTCGCTGTGGATGGACAGACAATAAGGGTGCGTTTCAGGAAACGGGCAAGAAACCCCCATGAGTGCCACCCTGTTTTGGAGCTCTCCCCAGACCTATGGAAGAGTTTCACGACAGCGCAGAGGGTCCATGTGGGCATCAAGCGGTGCTCGATCGAGGATCAGTCCCCATTAGTACAGTGCACAAAGTGCCTTGGATATGGCCATAACAAGGCTATATGCAAGGCCGGAAAAGAAGTCTGCAGTTTCTGTAGCGGTGCACATAACGGAAGGGACTGTCTCGCTCGAGCAGAAGGTAGGATGCCCACATGCATCAACTGCAAGGCGGCACACAGGACGGGCAGCGACCTGGCACACTCAGCGTTCAGCGAAGACTGCCAGGAACGCCAAAAATGGGACGGCATAGCGAGATCTCGTATCTCCTATTGCTAAGGGCGACCCGGAGCAAACAAGTCAACCAGTCACCCCTCAAAACACAACAAGGCCGACAGCAAGATTACATTTCATCCAAGTGAATCTTCAACGCTCCAAACTGGCCACAGAAGAGCTCCACATGGCGGCTCAGGCAAAGGGAGTTTCGGTAGCACTTGTTCAAGAGCCCTATGTAGGAAGAACAGGTGTGATGAAGCAAAATCCTGGCACGAGAGTCATCCAGTGCAGCCTCAATCGCCAAAAACCAGTAAAAGCGGCAATCGTTGTTTTCGGGAACCACCTGGAGGTCATCCACGACCCTCAGCTTGTGACCGAGAACGTCGCTGCCGTTTTGCTGAAGGTGGGCCAGCTCAGTTTCGGGGCACTGTCGGTCTATTTTGAGGGTGACCAAGACATTGAACCATATCTGTCCACAACACAAAACACTGTCACAAAATTACACACACAAAACATCCTGGTGGGAGGAGACGTGAACGCCTGGAGCCCATGGTGGGGAAGTGTTTCCGAGAACCATCGCGGGGCAGCGTACTGTTCTTTTCTCGATGAGCGGGATCTCCACATCCTAAACACGGGCCAAACACCGACGTTCGAGACCTACAGAGGAGACAGGTGGTGCACGAGTATCGTTGATGTTACGGCATGCAGCATGTCGCTGCTAGGAAAGGTCGAGGAGTGGCGTGTAGAAAGAAGTCTTACAACTTCAGACCACAATGCAATTGCCTTCTCGATGCGCTTGGAAAAGGCCTTGGAACCCTTAAGGCCAGTTTCGACGCGCATCTATAACACCAAGAAGGCAAAGTGGTCCGACTTCAGCACCCATTTCAAGACCAGCCTGGCGGAGTCAGACATAACACCTGTCAGAGTCTCGAACGTCTCGAACCCAGAGGATCTGGAGACCATAATCACTAAATACACACAGAACATCCACCGCTCATGCGAGACTGCGATCCCAAAACTGGGGTCGCCTAAACATGACGCAAAGCCCCCATGGTGGAGTCCTTCTCTAGACCGTCTCAAAAAAGACGCACTGACGAAGAAGAGAAGGATCCGTAATGCAGCCGCAAGTCGGAGACACTTCACCATCCAGGAATACGTGCAGGCCAAAAACACTTACACGTCAGCAGCGACGGAAGCAGCCACAGCCAACTGGAAGAAGTTCTGCTCGAAGCAGGACCGAGAGAGCATGTGGGACGGCATCTACAGGGTACTAAGGAAGACAGCCAGAAGACAAGACGACGCGCTCCTAAGAAACACAGCAGGAGAGACGCTCAGTCCAGAGCAATCCGCGGATCTTCTGGCAAAAACCTTCTACCCTGACGACTCAACGGATGCCGAACAGCAATACCACATGAGTCTGAGGAGGCTGACGGAGGAGAAAAGCCCACAAGGACTGTCTGCCGATGATCCACCCTTTACGACCGCGGAGCTGGAAATGGTTCTCCAAGACCAGAATCCGAAAAAAGCCCCCGGTCCCGACGGATTAACGGCGGACATCTGTACTGCGGCAATAAACTGCGATCGGGAAGTGTTCCTAGCGATAGCCAATAGGTGCTTGTCGCTGTCACACTTCCCGAAGCAGTGGAAGGTCGCTCACGTGTGCATTCTCCGTAAGCCAGGTAAGGACGACTACACCAACCCAAAGTCGTACCGGCCAATAGGACTTCTCTCGGTCCTGGGAAAGATCGTCGAGAAACTTCTAGTAGGCCGTCTCCAGTGGCACTTCCTCCCAACACTCCACACACAACAATACGGTTTTATGCCACAGCGCGGAACCGAGGACGCCCTCTATGACCTAATGGGCCACATACGAGCCGAAATCAAAGCCAAGAAGATCGTGCTTTTGATATCATTGGACATAGAGGGGGCCTTCGACAACGCGTGGTGGCCATCACTTAAAAAACAAATGGTAGCCAAGAACTGTCCAGCGAACATCTATGCTCTAGTCACCTCATACCTGGAAGACCGAAACATCAGGGTCAACTACGCCAGAGCGACTAGTGAGAAGGGAACCACGAAAGGTTGCGTCCAGGGCTCAATAGCCGGTCCGACGTTTTGGAACCTTATCCTAGACTCGCTCCTACATAAAATGGCTAGTATGGGAGTACATTGTCAGGCCTTCGCAGACGACGTTGTCCTGGTTTTCTCGGACTTTACATCTGGTCCCCTGCAGCAGTCAGCCAATAAGACGCTAGACATAGTATCGGAATGGGGCGTCCAAAACAAGCTACGTTTCGCCGCGCACAAGACCAACGCGATGGTGTTAACGAAGAAGCTGAAGTACGACCTTCCGGTACTCCACATGTCGGGCACGCGGCTGAACCTGGTCGAAGAGATCAAGCTGCTGGGTCTCATAATAGACTCCAAACTCACCTTCAACGCGCACGTGTCTGCGACCTGTAAAAAGGCCGCAGACATTTACAAGCAGTTGGCATGCGCGGCGAGGGTGACTTGGGGTCTGAACAGAGAGATAATCAGGACAATATATGTGTCGGTGATAGAGCCTATCGTGATGTATGCAGCGAGTGCGTGGGCCCCTGCGGCGGAGAAACTGATGACAAGGAATCAGTTCGACTCGCTGCAGAGAGGCTTTGCGCAGAAGATCTGCAAAGCATACCGCACGGTGTCTCTAACATCGGCACTGATTCTGTCAGGTCAACTCCCTTTAGATCTCCGGGTAATCGAGGCAGCAACCCTTTTTAAGATCAGAAAGGGTCATTCCCAAGAGTTCATACCGCTGGGCTGCGAGCTGGAGTGCAACGTGCATCACTCCGAAAATCCCCACCCAGCGCAACTCATAACAGCAGAGTACGCCCGCCTAGAGGACTTGACTCCCGAAACCCTGGAAACCCATCAAGTAATCGGTCCCCAAATCTACACCGACGGCAGCAAGATAGAGGGGAAAGTAGGAGCTGCCCTAACTTGGTGGGAAAACGGGAAGGAGTCAACGTTCAGCACCTTCGGCCTTGAATCTCACAACTCAGTCTTTCAATCGGAAATGTACGCTCTCTTCAGAGCTGTCAGGATGGCAAGAGAATCCAGTGCGGCCTCCGTAAGCATCTTGAGTGACTCAAGATCGTCACTCGACCTGCTGCGGAGACCGTCTGTCACTCACCATCTGGCACTCCAAATAAAGAAGAGCGTCCGAGAAATACGAGAGGAGGGCAGGGAAGTGAGGTTCTTTTGGCTCAAGGCCCACGTGGGAACCGCCGGGAATGAGAGAGCAGACGAGCTGGCAAAGGAGGCAGCCCAGACAAAACGAAGTGCAGACTACAGCAAGGTCCCCGTATCGTTCGTGAGGAGGAAGATACGGGAGGAGACTATCAAGAAGTGGCAAGCGCGGTACGAGTCCTCGAGTACAGGATCGGTCACAAAAGTGTTCTTCCCAGACGTCCTAGCGGCGAAAAGGATACTTAGAGACGCAGTGATCACACCGGTCCATGTACAAGTCCTTACAGGGCACGGAGGATTCTCAGCGTATCTCCACCGTTTCCATCTTAAAGATAGTCCCTCGTGCGTCTGCGACCCCAGTTGCGATGAGACGGTCTGGCACTTGCTCTTTGAATGCCCAAGATTCAGTCATGAAAGAATGGAGCTGGAAGTAAAGTTTGAAATCCAGCTTAGCCAGTCCACACTCCAGACCATCATGGGGAGACCGGCTACCAGGAACCCATTCTTGGCATTCGCGAGCAAAGTTGCCAAAATCGCAGCAGGAGCTAACAAAACAGACGCCACCTTGCGAAGTCGGCCAACCACACAAACAAGAACATCTTCAACAACCACAACAACCATGACAATAACCACACAACCCACAACACTCACACCTCCAACCATAACACAAGCCACATACACAACCACAACACTAGCGTTACCAACAGCGACACCAACTGCATCAACAACAGCAGCATTGACAGCCGGCCCACAACCAGCCCCAAATACCATGTCCATCACGCAATTTCTGACATGCGGAGGAGTTGGAGTCCCGGGCATCAGACTACGAGGTGTCGCGTTATTCATGAATAGAGAAGAAGAACAACTGGGAATAGGATTCTGCATAGGCTCAAGCCGAGCTGCGGCCCGAATACCCATATCACCGGGTCTTGCCGCCCTGATCAACGGAAGCACAACAAAAGCGAGCATGAAAGGTAGCAAGTACGCCGCGCTGCAGCAGGTGGAGTTAGCCTCTCACCGATGCCGTCTAGTGCGATTCAAAGGTAAGACAATCGCGCTATTCGAGTGGGGAGAGATGACTCCTTTTGCCCAGGCAAGCTCAGTGCTTCAGAGGATCAGGGAGGTAGGAGAGTACACGGCGGCAGCCGCCCGAACAATAAGTGTAGACGCAATGGTAGTGGGAGGGGAGAGAGGGGACGTCGCAGACCGTTTTGGTTGCCTAAAGGCCTCAGAACATCACGAGGTAGTTGTCTACGAGGACAGAGGGGAAACTCTTAGTTTCCTCAAGGCCCCCCGACAACCCGCAGCCGGTGCGACGAGCCCCGCAGCAAGCCCGACCACTCTAAGCGGCTCAGAAAGGGCCCAGCAGAAGGCGGCAGCCGAAAAAGCAGCAAGGGAGCAGAGCAAGACCGTTAGCCCGGAGGCCCAGGCCCGGTCGAGGAGTCGCCTGAAAGCCTTCGGCACTTTCCTCAATGCACTGCTCCCTAGTACCAGCCGTGCATCACCATCGCACAGGCAAGAATCAGCAGTGGAAAGGTTTTTTAAAAGAAAGGGAAAGGAACCTACACCGCAGAAGCCGAAACCAACCAGAGCCGACAAAGGGCAAGTCAGCCCGCCGACCCTCGCAGTCAAGTCGGGTACCACGGACCACGTGAAGAGCGCATTCCTTGAGTACGTTGCGATCGTGAGAGCGACCAGAGAGGTCAATCTCATGACATGCAGGAAGATCCTGCAGACCTTCCAGAGAAACACAGAAGGTCTGCTAAGGGTACTACTCAAGGAAGCAGAGGCAGCGGTGTACGACAATGTCACGTCCCAAGTCATCGCAGGGGAAATGACAGGGTCGTACATGGCAGCCTACAGTGCGAGTCGTGGTTTCGTGGCCCTGGACAAGGAGGAGACGGAGCGCTCAGGCAGATTAAAGTTCAGCGTGCCAGATGACGACCCGATGGTGGTTACCGCCAAATGCACCAAGATCATGCCGGACGATAAGATCCTCGAAATGGCACAGTCCATTTTGGGGTCCTCAAATATCACGGCATCGCAGGAAAGTTGGGCGGTACCCAGTATCAGGTGGGTCAACGGAGTTCCGGGTTGCGGCAAGACAACCTGGGTGGTAAAGCACTTCGATGGGGACAAAGACGTGGTAGTCACCACGACAACCGAAGCTGCCAAAGACCTGAGGGCAAAGCTCGCGCGCCGCTTAGGAGACCGAGCGAAGTCCAAGGTGCGAACTATGGCCTCAATCTTAGCCAATGGGTTCAAGAGCCACGAAAAATGCTACCGTCTCACGGTAGACGAGGCTCTTATGAACCACTTTGGGGCTATAGTCATGGCAGTAAAGTTGTCTGGAGCAAGCGAGGTTGTCCTCATCGGAGACGTAAACCAGCTTCCATTTTTGGACAGAGAGAACCTATTCGAATTAAGGTTTACCCGTCCAAACCTGGTGGCTGGTATCACCCAGGAGCTGCTTTGCACGCACCGTAATCCGATGGATGTGGCCTATGCACTGAGCGAGATATACTCCGGTATATACTCCTCCAAGTCGTCGCTGTCGCGGGTCCACTCCTTGAGGGTGAGAGGTTACACGGGAGCGCAAATACCGAGCACCGCGGAAAACACCCTATTTCTGGTTCATACGCAGGAGGAGAAAGCCTCTCTCGTGAGCCAGGGGTATGGGTCCGGTGAAGGGTCGCGCACGTTAACCATACACGAGGCTCAGGGGTTGACCTACGACAGTGTTATCATCATCAACACCAAGTCCAGGAGACTCCAAATCCACGACAGCATCTCCCACGCGGTAGTGGCGGTGTCGCGACATACTGTCAGTTGCGTCTACTACTCCGACGACGCCGACGACGCCACGGGCCGTTTCGCGAAGAAGGCGATGGGTGCGCCGACTAAAATGGTCATCGACTACAATCTGAAGATGGCCATGCAGCACCGAGACGTAGTCGTGATGGAGGCCCTTCTCGGGCTAGCGAAGTCCCTGGTTGTGAAACCCCGTCCGAACTAACATATCCAAATAACCACACCAAGCCCACATTCCAAACTAACCCAAACCCGAACCTAACCTAACCCTCTACTTAGTTTTAAAATTTTAAAATATTGTAATCCTAAAAGAAACAGCATGTGAAACTCCATGGCAGGGCGAGTCTGTCATACTCACTTAAAAGTCTCGCCGATGGTGGCGCTGCACGTCCGGTCACTCAGTTCCCTAAAATATGGTTGAGCAGAGTGGCGCGGATGTGTACGTCATGTCCGTGAACGGAAGCCGTCGGCCGGGACTGGTCGGCTCGCACTGCCAAGCAGTTGTGTCAAATAGTGTAGTGTAATTTAATATCATTTTTGTTTATGTAACATTTTTTGAATCGTTGTAAAGCCTGTACATTTATATAAAAAAAAAAAAAAAAAAAAAAAAAAAAAAAAATATATATATATATCAATAAAGTATGAACATGCATATGTGTATAATAAAAAAAAAAAAAAAAAAAAAAAAAAAATTATAATATATATATAATTCGGGATGAACTCACGTAGGAGTAAGCTAGAATAAGGAGTAGAGTAAGTGTCCGAGGGAGTCTGAAACTGTCATCAAATTTAAATAAAGGAATGCTAATAATAAACCTATAAAAAAAGGCGCGGACCACCAAGTCCGCGGTAGTTATACTCATTTAAAAAAAAAAAAAAAAAAAAACCTAACCTAACCTTTTTTTTTTTTTTTTTTGTTGACGCTGGGAAAAATGCATTACGCATGCCCACCCGTCGGGGGAAGGGTGGGGTATGTGGGACTCCCCGGTAAATCCGGTATACCCACTAAACGACCCAGCGGCGCTCCCGCATCGCCGTGACGGGAGGGTCATGGGAAACTGGCTCAGCCTTTACATCCACAACCCTCCCGGCGCATGCCCGCCTAGCTGGCGGGCCCCGCTTGCCCCCCAGCAGGTTGAGGGGCTACGGGAATGGCCGGGAGCACCTGACCATTCCCGTCCGGCACTGGTGGAGGTCCGTGCGATACAGGCAAGGGTGCCCCAGCACCCGTTGCCTGCTGGCCTCCACCTGGGAGGAGTCGGAGATGAGTATCAAACTCACGTCTTCTTCGACCCCTCCTCCGTCTTCGGAGCGGCGCCGCGTGAGGATCATCCTCCCGCGCGCGCTCCGCCGCCTCCTTCTGGGACATTACTTGCTCGCAGAAGGAGGCGACCGCAGTCCAGGCCCCCTCGCTTTCCAGCATGGAGTTGACGACGCTGGGAAGCGAGAGGTCCCGCCCAACCGCTGCGATCACAGTACGGCGCAGCTCGGACCAGGCCGGGCACACCTCGAGCGTGTGCTGTGCCGTGTCCTCCGCCGCGCCACAGTCGTGGCACGACGAGGTCTCCTCCCTTTGGATCCGGTGCAGGTGCGATCCGAAGCACCCATGGCCGGACAACACCTGCACCAGACGGAAAGAGAGGAAACCGTGGGACCGCTCAAGCCAATCCTTCAGGACTGGCCCGAGCGCGTCCAGAGTTCGGCGACCAAAAGCGGCAGTGGCGAGGTCCTCCATCCAATGATGGACGATTGCGGCCTTCGCCTCTTGCCGCACGGCCTCCCGCTCTTCTGTGGCGGGGAGCTCCCCGAGCGCCTTACGCCGCGCCGTCCATTCGTACACTTTGGTCAGCACCCATGCCTCGAGCTCCCAAGGAGGGGTGCCGGCCAGAGCGCACGCCGCCGAGAAGCCCACCGATCGGTAGGCCCTCGCCACCCGCAGTGCAATGGCCCTTTGGGGCCTGCGGATGGCAGTGGCGTTCTCCCTCCTGTGGAGGGAGTCCGCCCAGATTGGGGCCCCGTAAAGGGCCATGCTCTTGAGGATGCCGGCGTACAAGCGCCGGCATCGCACCTTCGGACCCCCCAGGTTCGGGAGGAGCCACGACAGGGCGTTCGCGGCCTTCAGCAGGCGCGTCGACAGCCCGCTGAAGTGTGGGCCGAAGCGCCACCTGCTGTCGAGTACAAGGCCCAAGTATTTCATCTGGGCCTTGACCCCGATCCTGACGCCCTCCACGACAATGTGGCCGTCAGCAGGGATGCGCTGCCGTGGCCCGTGGAAATACACGGCCTCGGTTTTATGCAGCGCCACCTTCAACCCTAGGCGGCGGATCCTTCCTGCCACTAAGGATCCGCCAGCAGAGGCCAGACTGGCCGCCTCCCTGAAGTCCCTCCCCCGGGCAATGAGGAGGGTATCATCCGCGTAACAGATGACGCTCGTGCCACGGAGGAGGGTCCCCCGCAGGAGCCAGTCGAATCCAATGTTCCACAGCGGTGGTCCTAGGACCGACCCCTGTGGAACACCGGACTCTGCGCCATATCGCCTCACTCTGGCCGTCTTGTCTGCAAGGAGGACCACACGGTCCTCCAAGTAGCTGGCAAAGAGTTGGCGCAAGTACTGGGGCACTCCGTGGTACCGTAGTGCCTCCAAGATTGTCGAGTGGGGGACAGAGTTGAAGGCGTTTGCTATGTCGAATGACACCGCCAACACTCCGTCACCCGCCTCCACGGCCTCCCTCACCTGGCCCTTGAGTAGGGCCAAGGCGTCCACCGTCGAACGACCCTGTCGGAAACCGAATTGGGCGTCCGACAGGTCCGGCCCCAGCGTCCCCAGCAGGCTATTTAGCCGGTCGGCGATTATCCCCTCGAACAACTTACCGACCTCATCGAACAAAACGATGGGCCGGTAAGCCGAGGGGGAGTCCGCCGGGCGTCCCTCCTTTCGGAGGAGGCACAGCCGCCCCTCCTTCCAAGGTTTCGGGAACCTCCCAGTCGTGAAACACGCGCTAAAGAGGTCCCGAAACCTCTCCTCCATCTGTGAGGCGGCGATGGCCACCACCCGTGCGGGAACGCCGTCCGGCCCTGGGGCTGTGTTCTTCGCGCGGAGGCGTAGAGTCCCCGCGTAAAGTTCCGCCGTCGTTACCGGGGGAACCTCCTCCTCCGGCGGTACCGCCTCCCGCGGGGGGTCCATCACTGGCGGGGTGAAGTTGGCCCTGGGCGGAAACAGGGACCGGACCACCCCATCCAGCAATGCCGGCTCGAGGGTCTCCGTCAGTGGAGGACCACAGGGGCGCAGTTTATTCCGCGCCGCCTTGTATGGTCTCCCATACGGGTCCCTGTCGAGACCCTCCAGCATCTCGGCTCTAGCCGACTCTTCGGCCGCGCGCATTGCCGACTTGAGGACCGTCTTCGCGTCGACGTACGAGGCATAGAGGCCCTCCTCGTTGGTGGGGTCTCGCGGTCTGCGCCTTCGACTCCGCGTGTAGGCCCTCCTGGCCGCTACGCAGACGGTTCGGAGCCCCGCCAGTTCCTCCGACCACCAATAGACGGCACGGCGGGGAGGTAGGCGGCGAGACCGGGGCATGCTGGAGTTGCACACCTCGGTCAGGGACCCCCTCAGCTGGACCGCTGCGGCGTCCACGTCCAGGACCTGTACAGGAGGCGCGAGCCAGTCCTGGACGAATGCCGCCTCCTCCGCGGCCTCTCGGTCCAGGCGGGCGAGAGCCCACCGTGGGAACCCAGATTGGCCCGAACGGACCATCCCCTGGGAGCTCTGGGTGGAGATGTCGAACCGCACATATCGGTGGTCCGACAAGGTCTCCACCATCTCCACCCGCCAGTTCACGACGTGGGCGGCCAGCACGGGGGTGGCAAACGAGACGTCAACCACCGACCCTCCCCGTTGCCGCACACACGTGTGGACAGTCCCTCTATTTAGGAGGGACACACCGCACGACGTCGCCCAAAATTCTGCGGCGCGTCCCCGGACGTTGCAGGAAGCGGCCGGGTTGCCCCAGGCCGTCGACTTGGCGTCCAGGTCGCCCAATATGGTGACCTGGCGTGGCGCCGCCCTCCCGACCACTGCGGTGAGGATTTCGAGAAAGTTCTCGAAATCCGAGAGAGGGCGGTTTGGTGAGAAATATACTCCCACCAGTGCCATATCTGCCCACGCGGCGGCCACGTATCCCGGTCCCCTCTCTAAGAGCGAGAGGGGAGGGGAGTCCGTGGAAGACTGCGACACCAATGCCACCGAGCCGTCCCGATCACCCAGCCAACGGCCAGGGACTGAGTACGGTTCGGCAACCACCGCCACGTCCACCAACCACTCAGCCATGGTCTGCATGAGCAGATCCTGGGCTGCTCTGCAGTGGTTGGTGTTCGCCTGGAGGATGCGATGCTTGACCCTATCCATCAATCAGACATCGCATCCCCCTCCACAGCTGCCGAAGTCCCAGCCTCAGGGACGGCGGTGGCAGCGACAGTCCGGATCGGCGCCTGCCCTTTGCCCTTCTTAGGGGGAGGATTGCACTTCCTCCCCATCATCACATGGCCCGCCGGACAGCCACTGGCGGCACACACCGCGCAGTGCGGCGTGGCGGCCTCGCAGGAGGCGGACTTGTGCCCGTCCTTGCCACAGCGGAAGCAATTGTCCGCCCTGTCAACCTCGGACGGACAAAGGGCCCGAGTGTGTCCGACTCCAAAACACTTGAAGCAGCGTAGAGGCATGGCTGCAAGTGCCCGGACTACACCCGAGCTGAATCCCACGGCAAGCCGTCCCTTAGCGAGGACGGCTATAGCTGCGGCGACTGGGCACTCAAGGCGAATGGTGCCCATGCCGCCGCGGCCGGGCCTGATGGCCCGACCTTGCACCGCTGTGACGCCGCAGCCCCCCATTGCTGCGACCGCCGCCACCACCTCCTCTTTGGTGACCGAGTCGTCCAGGTCGGTCACCTCCAAGGCCACAGACTTCACGGGCCTGGTCACCTTGGCCGCGTCCGCGATGACCTCTTCCAACTTGGTTGCGAAGAGGTCCGCATTGGCGCCGCCCTGAGCCCCCGGGAACTCGAAAATTCGAGCCCCGGCCTGGGTCCGGCGGCACGAGACTGTGCCGATCCCCAGTTGGGTAGGATCGGCGTTGGTACGCGCCCGCATCATGATAGACGCGTAAGTCTCTCCCCGCTCCGCAGCCTCAGCGGTGAGCGTCACCACTACGGCTGCGGTCTTAGGAGGCACCAATTTCCTCTTCGGCCTGGCGGGGGCCCCATTAGCTGCAGGAGCAGCAGTGGGAGCAGCGGTGGTGGGCTTGGGGGCCGACTTCTTCCCCTTCCCCTTTCCCTTGCCTGTTGTCTGGGACGGGCCGGGAGGGGTGGGGTCGGGGGCGGCAGGGGCAGCCACCGTCGTGGATGTCTTTTTGCCCTTCCCCTTTCCCTTTCTGCCCACCTTCGTCCACCCTTGCTGGTTGGATGCGGTGGTGGATGGAAGATGGGCGTCTTCCCCTTGGGAAGAGAGCTCCGGCTCGCGTGGCCTATTGTCCGCCGCGAGCGGCGGTCGGAGGCGTTGCTCAGGCAAGAGCCTGTCTTCGATGCCCGCAAGACAGGCTCTCGTGAAGGCCCTTTCCTCCATGACGACCTTGCGAATGATATCCTCAAGGTTGGAGGGGGGGACCTCAGCCGCTAGTCTCGGCTCGGCTTTGTTTGGCCGGGCCGTGGCTTCAGCCAGCTTCTGATGTAGCTGGCTGACCTCTGACTGCAGGCGATCAACTTTCGCCTGCAACTGCCGCGTTTCGTCGGTCGCCTTGCGCTGTACCAGCTCCCCGACGATGCCGCGCATGCTCGCGGCCCTGCATTTAAGGGACTTTTGAAAAGTCCCTTTCAAATTGGAGGACTTAGAGGCGACTTCCATTATCTCCTCTTCGTCCTCCTTGGCCATCCGCTCCAGCTCCGCCAGGGAGTGGTCCGCATACAGAACGCGGGACGCACCGTACCCGGACTTGGCCCGGGCGTCGCGCGTCCGTTGCTCTTTGGCCGCAACCCGCTCCTCCAGGTCTTGCTGGAGCTGCGCCCGCCGAGACAGGTCCAACTGGCGTTGGGCCTCTGCCAGACCCACATCGTGTGTGTCCGACACCAGCTTTTGGACCTTCGCTTTGGACGGCCTCCTCGACTCCGAAGAACCCCCGGACCCATTTCTTCGAAGGGCCCGCTTCCCCGGCTCCCGGCGACCAATCTCCGAGCTGGCGTCCGACTCACACCAAATGGACTCGTTGTCGGAGTCCAGCAATTCGCCCGCCAGGCAATAGTCGCTAGCCGCAGACGGCGCGCGGCTAGCCTCCGACGCCGAGGCGCCCTCGGATTGGCCCTGATAAGGGCCTTTTGGTTGGCCCTGAGAAGGGCCTTTTGATTGGCCCTGAGAAGGGCCTTTTGGTTGGCCCTGAGAAGGGCCTTTTAGTTGGCCCTGAGAAGGGCCTTTCATAAAACGCCCGGAGGCGGCCCGCAAGGGTTTTGACATAGCCTCCGCGGGTGTCGTAGTTTCCGACATAAAATAAAAAGTAAGATAAATAGGTTAAAATTGTATGCTACGACAGCACAGTGCACTTTAGCCGAACACCGGTCTGCCACTCCGTTACGGTGGTCAGAACCGGGTCGTTGCCCAGGGGACGCGACGTGGACGCAAGCACTGTGGGGGGTCCCCCAACCTAACCTAACCTAACCTAACCTAACCTTTTTTTTTTTTTTTTGACGCTGAGAAATGCTTTATGCATCCCCGCTCGTGGGGGACGAGACGGGGTATGTGGGACTCCTGTCGGAATGACAGTATACCCACTAAAACTCAGCAGTGTTCCCACATCGCCGTGATGGGAGGGCCATGGGAAACCGGCACAGCCTTTACGTCCACAACCCTCCCGGCGCATGCCCGCCTGGCTGGCGGGCCCCGCGTGCCCCCCCGGATGGGGGGCTACGGGAATGACCGGGAACACCTGGCCATTCCCGTCCGACACTGGTGGGGGCCTGTGCAATACAGGCAAGGATGCCCCCATACCCGTTGCCTGCTGGCCCCCACCTGGGAGGAGTCGTCTGCTCCGACCCCTCCTCCGCCTTCGGAGCGGCGCCGCGTGAGGGTTGTCCTCCCGCGCGCGCTCCGCCGCCATTTCGGCCGCAGAGGATAGGGAGAGCGGCCGACGTCATACCGACACTCCTCTTCCCCTGCGGCCCCACCGCGTCCGCCATCAAACGGTGGCGGCCCCGTCAAGGCCGCGGAAGGTAGGGAGAGCGGCGCACCGCAATACCGGCACTCCTCTCCCGCCGCGGCCTCCAATCCTCAGCCGCGATGCCTCCCATAAGACACCGCGGCCCGCCTCAGTTGCGGTGTCGCCCATACGGCCACCGCAACCTACCCGCTGGCCGCTACGTCGTCGGCTTATCGGCAAAAGCCCTGACGAGCGGCCCCCGCTCGGGTTCCTCTTCGCTTCACCGTGGGTGACCAAGCCACGGCTACTGAGCCCCCCCGCCTCGACAATGCGGGAACCCTTCGGGGGGGAACCTAACCTAACCTTTTTTTTTTTTTTTTTTTTTGACGCTGAGAAATGCTTTATGCATCCCCGGTCGAGGGGGACGAGACGGGGTATGTGGGACTCCTGTCGGAATGACAGTATACCCACTAAAACTAGCAGTGTTCCCACATCGCCGTGATGGGAGGGTCATGGGAAACCGGCTCAGCCTTTACGTCCACAACCCTCCCGGCGCATGCCCGCCTAGCTGGCGGGCCCCGCGTGCCCCCCCGGATGGGGGGCTACGGGAATGACCGGGAACACCTGGCCATTCCCGTCCGACACTGGTGGGGGCCTGTGCAATACAGGCAAGGATGCCCCCACACCCGTTGCCTGCTGGCCCCCACCTGGGAGGAGTCGTCTGCTCCGACCCCTCCTCCGCCTTCGGAGCGGCGCCGCGTGAGGGTCGTCCTCCCGCGCGCGCTCCGCCGCCATTTCGGCCGCAGAGGATAGGGAGAGCGGCCGACGTCATACCGACACTCCTCTTCCCCTGCGGCCCCACCGCGTCCGCCATGAAACGGTGGCGGCCCCGTCAAGGCCGCGGAAGGTAGGGAGAGCGGCGCACCGCAATACCGGCACTCCTCTCCCGCCGCGGCCTCCAATCCTCAGCCGCGATGCCTCCCATAAGACATCGCGGCCCGCCTCAGTTGCAGTGTCGCCCATACGGCCACCGCAACCTACCCGCTGGCCGCTACGTCGTCGGCTTATCGGCAAAAGCCCTGACGAGCGGCCCCCGCATGGGTTCCTCTTCGCTTCACCGTGGGTGACCAAGCCACGGCTACTGAGCCCCCCCGCCTCGACAATGCGGGAACCCTCCGGGGGGGAAACCTAACCTAACCTTTTTTTTTTTTTTTGACGCTGAGAAATGCTTTATGCATCCCCGCTCGTGGGGGACGAGACGGGGTATGTGGGACTCCTGTCGGAATGACAGTATACCCACTAAAACTCAGCAGTGTTCCCACATCGCCGTGGTGGGAGGGCCATGGGAAACCGGCTCAGCCTTTACGTCCACAACCCTCCCGGCGCATGCCCGCCTAGCTGGCGGGCCCCGCATGCCCCCCTGGATGGGAGGCTACGGGAATGACCGGGAACACCTGGCCATTCCCGTCCGACACTGGTGGGGGCCTGTGCAATACAGGCAAGGATGCCCCCACACCCGTTGCCTGCTGGCCCCCACCTGGGAGGAGTCGTCTGCTTCGACCCCTCCTCCGCCTTCGGAGCGGCGCCGCGTGAGGGTCGTCCTCCCGCGCGCGCTCCGCCGCCATTTCGGCCGCAGAGGATAGGGAGAGCGGCCGACGTCATACCGACACTCCTCTTCCCCTGCGGCCCCACCGCGTCCGCCATCAAACGGTGGCGGCCCCGTCAAGGCCGCGGAAGGTAGGGAGAGCGGCGCACCGCAATACCGGCACTCCTCTCCCGCCGCGGCCTCCAATCCTCAGCCGCGATGCCTCCCATAAGACACCGCGGCCCGCCTCAGTTGCGGTGTCGCCCATACGGCCACCGCAACCTACCCGCTGGCCGCTACGTCGTCGGCTTATCGGCAAAAGCCCTGACGAGCGGCCCCCGCATGGGTTCCTCTTCGCTTCACCGTGGGTGACCAAGCCACGGCTACTGAGCCCCCCCGCCTCGACAATGCGGGAACCCTCCGGGGGGGAACCTAACCTAACCTTTTTTTTTTTTTTTTTTTTTGTTGACGCTGGGAAAAATGCATTACGCATGCCCACCCGTCGGGGGACGGGTGGGGTATGTGGGACTCCCCGGTAAATCCGGTATACCCACTAAACGACCCAGCGGCGCTCCCGCATCGCCGTGACGGGAGGGTCATGGGAAACTGGCTCAGCCTTTACATCCACAACCCTCCCGGCGCATGCCCGCCTAGCTGGCGGGCCCCGCTTGCCCCCCAGCAGGTTGAGGGGCTAAGGGAATGGCCGGGAGCACCTGACCATTCCCGTCCGGCACTGGTGGAGGTCCGTGCGATACAGGCAAGGGTGCCCCCGCACCCGTTGCCTGCTGGCCTCCACCTGGGAGGAGTCGGAGATGAGTATCAAACTCACGTCTTCTTCGACCCCTCCTCCGCCTTCGGAGCGGCGCCGCGTGAGGATCATCCTCCCGCGCGCGCTCCGCCGCCTCCTTCTGGGACATTACTTGCTCGCAGAAGGAGGCGACCGCAGTCCAGGCCCCCTCGCTTTCCAGCATGGAGTTGACGACGCTGGGAAGCGAGAGGTCCCGCCCAACCGCTGCGATCACAGTACGGCGCAGCTCGGACCAGGCCGGGCACACCTCGAGCGTGTGCTGTGCCGTGTCCTCCGCCGCGCCACAGTCGTGGCACGACGAGGTCTCCTCCCTTTGGATCCGGTGCAGGTGCGATCCGAAGCACCCATGGCCGGACAACACCTGCACCAGACGGAAAGAGAGGAAACCGTGGGACCGCTCAAGCCAATCCTTCAGGACTGGCCCGAGCGCGTCCAGAGTCCGGCGGCCAAAAGCGGCAGTGGCGAGGTCCTCCATCCAATGATGGACGATTGCGGCCTTCGCCTCTTGCCGCACGGCCTCCCGCTCTTCTGTGGCGGGGAGCTCCCCGAGCGCCTTACGCCGCGCCGTCCATTCGTACACTTTGGTCAGCACCCATGCCTCGAGCTCCCAAGGAGGGGTGCCGGCCAGAGCGCACGCCGCCGAGAAGCCCACCGATCGGTAGGCCCTCGCCACCCGCAGTGCAATGGCCCTTTGGGGCCTGCGGATGGCAGTGGCGTTCTCCCTCCTGTGGAGGGAGTCCGCCCAGATTGGGGCCCCGTAAAGGGCCATGCTCTTGAGGATGCCGGCGTACAAGCGCCGGCATCGCACCTTCGGACCCCCCAGGTTCGGGAGGAGCCACGACAGGGCGTTCGCGGCCTTCAGCAGGCGCGTCGACAGCCCGCTGAAGTGTGGGCCGAAGCGCCACCTGCTGTCGAGTACAAGGCCCAAGTATTTCATCTGGGCCTTGACCCCGATCCTGACGCCCTCCACGACAATGTGGCCGTCAGCAGGGATGCGCTGCCGTGGCCCGTGGAAATACACGGCCTCGGTTTTATGGAGCGCCACCAACAACCCTAGGCGGCGGATCCTTCCTGCCACTAAGGATCCGCCAGCAGAGGCCAGACCGGCCGCCTCCCTGAAGTCCCTCCCCCGGGCAATGAGGAGGGTATCATCCGCGTAACAGATGATGCTCGTGCCACGGAGGAGGGTCCCCCGCAGGAGCCAGTCGAATCCAATGTTCCACAGCGGTGGTCCTAGGACCGACCCCTGTGGAACACCGGACTCTGCGCCATATCGCCTCACTCTGCCCGTCTAGTCTGCAAGGAGGACCACACAGTCCTCCAAGTAGCTGGCCAAGAGTTGGCGCAAGTACTGGGGCACTCCGTGGTACCGTAGTGCCTCCAAGATTGTCGAGTGGGGGACAGAGTTGAAGGCGTTTGCTATGTCGAATGACACCGCCAACACTCCGTCACCCGCCTCCACGGCCTCCCTCACCTGGCCCTTGAGTAGGGCCAAGGCGTCCACCGTCGAACGACCCTGTCGGAAACCGAATTGGGCGTCCGACAGGTCCGGCCCCACCGTCCCCAGCAGGCTATTTAGCCGGTCGGCGATTATCCCCTCGAACAACTTACCGACCTCATCGAGCAAAACGATGGGCCGGTAAGCCGAGGGGGAGTCCGCCGGGCGTCCCTCCTTTCGGAGGAGGCACAGCCGCCCCTCCTTCCAAGGTTTCGGGAACCTCCCAGTCGTGAAACACGCGCTAAAGAGGTCCCGAAACCTCTCCTCCATCTGTGAGGCGGCGATGGCCACCACCCGTGCGGGAACGCCGTCCGGCCCTGGGGCTGTGTTCTTCGCGCGGAGGCGTAGAGTCCCCGCGTAAAGTTCCGCCGTCGTTACCGGGGGAACCTCCTCCTCCGGCGGTACCGCCTCCCGCGGGGGGTCCATCACTGGCGGGGTGAAGTTGGCCCTGGGCGGAAACAGGGACCGGACCACCCCATCCAGCAATGCCGGCTCGAGGGTCTCCGTCAGTGGAGGACCACAGGGGCGCAGTTTATTCCGCGCCGCCTTGTATGGTCTTCCATACGGGTCCCTGTCGAGACCCTCCAGCATCTCGGCTCTAGCCGACTCTTCGGCCGCGCGCATTGCCGACTTGAGGACCGTCTTCGCGTCGACGTACGAGGCATAGAGGCCCTCCTCGTTGGTGGGGTCCCGCGGTCTGCGCCTTCGACTCCGCGTGTAGGCCCTCCTGGCCGCTACGCAGACGGTTCGGAGCCCCGCCAGTTCCTCCGACCACCAATAGACGGCGCGGCGGGGAGGTGGGCGGCGAGACCGGGGCATGCTGGAGTTGCACACCTCGGTCAGGGACCCCCTCAGCTGGACCGCTGCGGCGTCCACGTCCAGGACCTGGACAGGAGGCGCGAGCCAGTCCTGGACGAATGCCGCCTCCTCCGCGGCCTCTCGGTCCAGGCGGGCGAGAGCCCACCGTGGGAACCCAGATTGGCCCGAGCGGACCATCGCCTGGGAGCTCTGGGTGGAGATGTCGAACCGCACATATCGGTGGTCCGACAAGGTCTCCACCATCTCCACCCGCCAGTTCACGACGTGGGCGGCCAGCACGGGGGTGGCAAACGAGACGTCAACCACCGACCCTCCCCGTTGCCGCACACACGTGTGGACAGTCCCTCTATTTAGGAGGGACACACCGCACGACGTCGCCCAAAATTCTGCGGCGCGTCCCCGGACGTTGCAGGAAGCGGCCGGGTTGCCCCAGGCCGTCGACTTGGCGTTCAGGTCGCCCAATATGGTGACCTGGCGTGGCGCCGCCCTCCCGACCACTGCGGTGAGGATTTCGAGAAAGTTCTCGAAATCCGAGAGAGGGCGGTTTGGTGAGAAATATACTCCCACCAGTGCCATATCTGCCCACGCGGCGGCCACGTATCCCGGTCCCCTCTCTAAGAGCGAGAGGGGAGGGGAGTCCGTGGAAGACCGCGACACCAATGCCACCGAGCCGTCCCGATCACCCAGCCAACGGCCAGGGACTGAGTATGGTTCGGCAACCACCGCCACGTCCACCAACCACTCAGCCATGGTCTGCATCAGCAGATCCTGGGCTGCTCTGCAGTGGTTGGTGTTCGCCTGGAGGATGCGATGCTTGACCCTATCCATCAATCAGACATCGCATCCCCCTCCACAGCTGCCGAAGTCCCAGCCTCAGGGACGGCGGTGGCAGCGACAGTCCGGATCGGCGCCTGCCCTTTGCCCTTCTTAGGGGGAGGATTGCACTTCCTCCCCATCATCACATGGCCCGCCGGACAGCCACTGGCGGCACACACCGCGCAGTGCGGCGTGGCGGCCTCGCAGGAGGCGGACTTGTGCCCGTCCTTGCCACAGCGGAAGCAATTGTCCGCCCTGTCAACCTCGGACGGACAAAGGGCCCGAGTGTGTCCGACTCCAAAACACTTGAAGCAGCGTAGAGGCATAGCTGCAAGTGCCCGGACTACACCCGAGCTGAATCCCACGGCAAGCCGTCCCTTAGCGAGGACGGCTATAGCTGCGGCGACTGGGCACTCAAGGCGAATGGTGCCCATGCCGCCGCGGCCGGGCCTAATGGCCCGACCTTGCACCGCTGTGACGCCGCAGCCCCCCATTGCTGCGACCGCCGCCACCACCTCCTCTTTGGTGACCGAGTCGTCCAGGTCGGTCACCTCCAAGGCCACAGACTTCACGGGCCTGGTCACCTTGGCCGCGTCCGCGATGACCTCTTCCAACTTGGTTGCGAAGAGGTCCGCATTGGCGCCGCCCTGAGCCCCCGGGAACTCGAAAATTCGAGCCCCGGCCTGGGTCCGGCGGCACGAGACTGTACCGATCCCCAGTTGGGTAGGATCGGCGTTGGTACGCGCCCGCATCATGATAGACGCGTAAGTCTCTCCCCGCTCCGCAGCCTCAGCGGTGAGCGTCACCACTACGGCTGCGGTCCTAGGAGGCACCAATTTCCTCTTCGGCCTGGCGGGGGCCCCATTAGCTGCAGGAGCAGCAGTGGGAGCAGCGGTGGTGGGCTTGGGGGCCGACTTCTTCCCCTTCCCCTTTCCCTTGCCTGTTGTCCTGGGACGGGCCGGGAGGGGTGGGGTCGGGGGCGGCAGGGGCAGCCACCGTCGTGGATGTCTTTTTGCCCTTCCCCTTTCCCTTTCTGCCCACCTTCGTCCACCCTTGCTGGTTGGATGCGGTGGTGGATGGAAGATGGGCGTCTTCCCCTTGGGAAGAGAGCTCCGGCTCGCGTGCCTATTGTCCGCCGCGAGCGGCGGTCGGAGGCGTTGCTCAGGCAAGAGCCTGTCTTCGATGCCCGCAAGACAGGCTCTCGTGAAGGCCCTTTCCTCCATGACGACCTTGCGAATGATATCCTCAAGGTTGGAGGGGGGGACCTCAGCCGCTAGTCTCGGCTCGGCTTTGTTTGGCCGGGCCGTGGCTTCAGCCAGCTTCTGATGTAGCTGGCTGACCTCTGACTGCAGGCGATCAACTTTCGCCTGCAACTGCCGCGTTTCGTCGGTCGCCTTGCGCTGTACCAGCTCCCCGACGATGCCGCGCATGCTCGCGGCCCCTGCATTTAAGGGACTTTTGAAAAGTCCCTTTCAAATTGGAGGACTTAGAGGCGACTTCCATTATCTCCTCTTCGTCCTCCTTGGCCATCCGCTCCAGCTCCGCCAGGGAGTGGTCCGCATACAGAACGCGGGACGCACCGTACCCGGACTTGGCCCGGGCGTCGCGCGTCCGTTGCTCTTTGGCCGCAACCCGCTCCTCCAGGTCTTGCTGGAGCTGCGCCCGCCGAGACAGGTCCAACTGGCGTTGGGCCTCTGCCAGACCCACATCGTGTGTGTCCGACACCAGCTTTTGGACCTTCGCTTTGGACGGCCTCCTCGACTCCGAAGAACCCCCGGACCCATTTCTTCGAAGGGCCCGCTTCCCCGGCTCCCGGCGACCAATCTCCGAGCTGGCGTCCGACTCACACCAAATGGACTCGTTGTCGGAGTCCAGCAATTCGCCCGCCAGGCAATAGTCGCTAGCCGCAGACGGCGCGCGGCTAGCCTCCGACGCCGAGGCGCCCTCGGATTGGCCCTGATAAGGGCCTTTTGGTTGGCCCTGAGAAGGGCCTTTTGGTTGGCCCTGAGAAGGGCCTTTTGATTGGCCCTGAGAAGGGCCTTTTGGTTGGCCCTGAGAAGGGCCTTTCATAAAACGCCCGGAGGCGGCCCGCAAGGGTTTTGACATAGCCTCCGCGGGTGTCGTAGTTTCCGACATAAAATAAAAAGTAAGATAAAAAGATTAAAATGTATGCTACGACAGCACAGTGCACTTTAGCCCAACACCGGTCTGCCACTCCGTTACGGTGGTCAGAACCGGGTCGTTGCCCAGGGGACGCGACGAGGACGCAAGCACTGTGGGGGGGTCCCCCAACCTAACCTAACCTTTTTTTTTTTTGTTGACGCTGGGAAAAATGCATTACGCATGCCCACCCGTCGGGGGACGAGTGGGGTATGTGGGACTCCCCGGTAAATCCGGTATACCCACTAAACGACCCAGCGGCGCTCCCGCATCGCCGTGACGGGAGGGTCATGGGAAACTGGCTCAGCCTTTACATCCACAACCCTCCCGGCGCATGCCCGCCTAGCTGGCGGGCCCCGCTTGCCCCCCAGCAGGTTGAGGGGCTACGGGAATGGCCGGGAGCACCTGACTATTCCCGTCCGGCACTGGTGGAGGTCCGTGCCATACAGGCAAGGGTGCCCCCGCACCCGTTGCCTGCTGGCCTCCACCTGGGAGGAGTCGGAGATGAGTATCAAACTCACGTCTTCTTCGACCCCTCCTCCGCCTTCGGAGCGGCGCCGCGTGAGGATCATCCTCCCGCGCGCGCTCCGCCGCCTCCTTCTGGGACATTACTTGCTCGCAGAAGGAGGCGACCGCAGTCCAGGCCCCCTCGCTTTCCAGCATGGAGTTGACGACGCTGGGAAGCGAGAGGTCCCGCCCAACCGCTGCGATCACAGTACGGCGCAGCTCGGACCAGGCCGGGCACACCTCGAGCGTGTGCTGTGCCGTGTCCTCCGCCGCGCCACAGTCGTGGCACGACGAGGTCTCCTCCCTTTGGATCCGGTGCAGGTGCGATCCGAAGCACCCATGGCCGGACAACACCTGCACCAGACGGAAAGAGAGGAAACCGTGAGACCGCTCAAGCCAATCCTTCAGGACTGGCCCGAGCGCGTCCAGAGTTCGGCGGCCAAAAGCGGCAGTGGCGAGGTCCTCCATCCAATGATGGACGATTGCGGCCTTCGCCTCTTGCCGCACGGCCTCCCGCTCTTCTGTGGCGGGGAGCTCCCCGAGCGCCTTACGCCGCGCCGTCCATTCGTACACTTTGGTCAGCACCCATGCCTCGAGCTCCCAAGGAGGAGGGGTGCCGGCCAGAGCGCACGCCGCCGAGAAGCCCACCGATCGGTAGGCCCTCGCCACCCGCAGTGCAATGGCCCTTTGGGGCCTGCGGATGGCAGTGGCGTTCTCCCTCCTGTGGAGGGAGTCCGCCCAGATTGGGGCCCCGTAAAGGGCCATGCTCTTGAGGATGCCGGCGTACAAGCGCCGGCATCGCACCTTCGGACCCCCCAGGTTCGGGAGGAGCCACGACAGGGCGTTCGCGGCCTTCAGCAGGCGCGTCGACAGCCCGCTGAAGTGTGGGCCGAAGCGCCACCTGCTGTCGAGTACAAGGCCCAAGTATTTCATCTGGGCCTTGACCCCGATCCTGACGCCCTCCACGACAATGTGGCCGTCAGCAGGGATGCGCTGCCGTGGCCCGTGGAAATACACGGCCTCGGTTTTATGGAGCGCCACCTTCAACCCTAGGCGGCGGATCCTTCCTGCCCCTAAGGATCCGCCAGCAGAGGCCAGACTGGCCGCCTCCCTGAAGTCAACCTTTTTTTTTTTTTTTTTTTTTTTTTTTTTTTTTTTTTTTTTTTTGACGCTGAGAAATGCTTTATGCATCCCCGCTCGTGGGGGACGAGACGGGGTATGTGGCGGCTCAGCCTTTACGTCCACAACCCTCCCGGCGCATGCCCGCCTAGCTGGCGGGCCCCGCATGCCCCCCCGGATGGGGGGCTACGGGAATGGCCGGGAACACCTGGCCATTCCCGTCCGACACTGGTGGGGGCCTGTGCAATACAGGCAAGGATGCCCCCACACCCGTTGCCTGCTGGCCCCCACCTGGGAGGAGTCGTCTGCTCCGACCCCTCCTCCGCCCTCGGAGCGGCGCCGCGTGAGGGTCGTCCTCCCGCGCGCGCTCCGCCGCCATTTCGGCCGCAGAGGATAGGGAGAGCGGCCGACGTCATACCGACACTCCTCTTCCCCTGCGGCCCCACCGCGTCCGCCATCAAACGGTGGCGGCCCCGTCAAGGCCGCGGAAGGTAGGGAGAGCGGCGCACCGCAATACCGGCACTCCTCTCCCGCCGCGGCCTCCAATCCTCAGCCGCGATGCCTCCCATAAGACACCGCGGCCCGCCTCAGTTGCGGTGTCGCCCATACGGCCACCGCAACCTACCCGCTGGCCGCTACGTCGTCGGCTTATCGGCAAAAGCCCTGACGAGCGGCCCCCGCATGGGTTCCTCTTCGCTTCACCGTGGGTGACCAAGCCACGGCTACTGAGCCCCCCCGCCTCGACAATGCGGGAACCCTTTGGGGGGGGGGCCCTGAAGTCAACCTAACCTAACCTAACCTAACCTAACCTAACCCAGTCTGGCTTCAACCGCCGCCCCGAACGCCACGAAAAAACCGCGCTCCGCACGTTAAAATCAGCAAAAATAACAAAAAGTTCTCCGATATACACGTGTTATATATCAAAAGACGCGCAATCGCAAGGCGAACACGTACGTGAGTTTAGTTTTGTGAAAAGTGGAAAACAGTGCAAGTTTTAACCAAAAAAGGTGAAATTACGGGAACAGTTGACTTTGAAGTCAAATAACTCCGGATCTAAAGCGACGACATAGCCTTTTTAAAGGCCTATCAGGATAGCCACATCAAGATCTTCGATCCCGGAAAAAGTCCCGAATTTTTCCGCGCAGGCGCGCGGAAATACAAGCAAGTGCCTGTTTTCCCGGTGACGCATTCCCGATCCAGGACTAGGAAGTTAACCCTGACTATTTCAGGTGAAGGAGAACAAGAAAAGGACCCTGGAGGTATTTTCAAAATTTCAATAAAGTTAAGAAATACCACTTTATAGACATTACAAACTTAACGTGCGGGCGTGAAAAAGCTTGAAAGTTTTTCCGATCGCAAAAAATCAGAATCTTCAGTGACGACTTACCCTGAATTTTCTAGGGAAGATAGCAGAGACGTCGCCCAAGCCGAGCACGAAGAAATAAAAATTTTCTGACATTAATTTTAGGACTTATGTTAAATTTAGTGCATGTAAGTAAAAATTTCCGCCCGTAAAATAACTTTGTTTTGTCGGAAGGGAAAAAAAGGAAATTTTACCAATTTACAGTTTTTTGTGTTTTTTTGTGATGGGAATAGCAGCCCTGGGCTGATGGGATGTGTATGGAAGAATTTCCAAGCAATTATATTGTGTAGTTTGCTAGCTATAGCCTCTCCCAGATCGCGGAATTTTTCCCGACTCCAACTTGTTTACAAGTTGAATGGTGGTGGCTATAGCTTCCAAACGGGAAGTCGTAGGGGGAAGATAATAACAAACTTTTTGTTTTCTCTATAGGGGCTACATATAGAACTTTTTCCCGTCCCTCTGCGACTATCCTGGAAAAAATTCGGGGTAATTTTACGTAATTTTAGGGGAAATCTCCCCACTTTTGTTTTCTCCCTATTGTTTACACATTGGTTTACTGTTTTATTAATTATATTAGAGAGTAGTTCAGTTATAAGGATCTGTTTAATCCATCCCATTTTATTTATTCGTATATTTTTTGCACAAAATTTTTAAATTTTCACCAACCGGGAATCGAACCCGGGACTTTTAAAAACCTAAAAACGCTCATATCTCGGGAACGGAGCCAGTTAGCCCATTTTTAGCGCCAGCCTGGATATCTATACTAAGTATAGATATACAGGGAAACTCTACTGGCCACCCTCCTTCGAACCCCCACCCTTCTTTTAATTAATCTATTAGTACATTTAATATTCCCCCCCCTCACCCAAAGTACCCTCCGCGGACCATTTATATCTTCATTTTATGTTTACGTATATACTATAACCTCCTAAAGCAAAATACCCCCCCCCCCCATCCCTTCCTCTGACCATCACCTAATCCCCCCCCGCTCTCCACTCACCTTCGATCATCTCATCTGCCTATACAATAGACCATTTGTATGTATGCTGCAGATCCCAGTCACCTAGTTGGTACACCTTACCTCCCTTCCCCCTAAAATTTTAGATCCCCAATTATCTCAGAAACGGCTGGGAATATCAAAATTCTGACAAAATTTTCCCCCCCCCACTGACCCCCCTCTCAGTTCGTACCTAGAACCAGTTAAGACCCCAAGTCCCCCATTTTATGACCCCAAGTACCTATATCTGTATACATTTATAGAATTTATATAAGCCCTTAATATTACTAAAACCCCTGGGGCCCTCTCTCATGTGACCCCTTGTGACCCCCAAGACCCCATTTTTTGACCCCAAATACTGAGTAGTACCCATATTTATTAATAATAATATTTATACATTTGTCCCCTTCTCTGATACCCACAAACACCCCCCCCCCCCCCCTCCCTTCCGATTACCTCACCCCCCGGGCTTTAGCTTCACAACCGGAGGTCGTAGACCAACCGAGTTTGGGGTCGTTGAAATCAGGACGACAAGATCTCCCACTTGGCTCCAAAGGAATCCCAAAAACCTATACCTTTTCTAAGTTAATTTAATAATATAATATTTATATATTTACTCCTCTGACTCCTTCTGCTTCCGTGGTACGGTTAGAATAGACAATAGGCACTCTACAAGGAGAAAACGTCTGCGGTTTTTTTTTTCTTTTTACAGTCAGACTTATTTTAATTAGTTTAATTGTTTTAATAGTTTTTTTAAATTTGTAACTCCACTATAGTTTTAGGACTCTTGTGCGGATTCGTTTTCGTTTCTGTGCAGTATTGTACACTTTTGTTTCTTTTTATTATTCTGTGTATTTTTGTTTTTACGCACTTTTGTTTCTTTTTATTATACACTTTTTATACTTTTTATTTTTATTGACGCATACCTCCAATGTTTGGATTGAGGACCCCACTAAAGAAGATGGATAGCGAGAAATCACCACCAAAAACGAAAATATCACCTCCAAATGTTCAACGAAGTGTTGGAGACCGAGAAGCTGTTAAGTCTACAAATACAGATCCAACACCCCCCTTAACCACCAAGACGGTACAGGCTGGCCCTGCAAACGTAATCTAAAAACCTCTAGAGTCGCAGAAGAATAAAACTCTTCAAATGCGCACCAAATTAATAGAGGTCCTCACGCCGCCAAAGGTACAGTACGCGGATCGCTCAACAGAAGCTAGGGCTTGCTTGAATAAAGCTAAACTTCACTTGAACAGTTCAAGGAACACAAAGACCGAAATTAAAAACGGCATCACTGAAGCCCTGGATCGGCTGTATCAGCTAGTGAAGGAAGCTGAAAGGGATGCCAAAACAAAAAGCTCAGGAGGGGTGAAGGAAAACATAGAGCCTGTAGCTGCCGCTATCGATGCTACCTTCTCGATTAATAAAGAAAACTTGCTAGCAACACGAATAGAGGAACACTCGAAGTTGCTACAAGAAAATAATAAAAGAATGGAGGAATTGAAAGCCGCAATAGAACAGGGAGTAACAACAACGTATGCGAGTGTAACTGCGACCCACAGCGGAAAGTCGAATCCAATCCGAAGTACGCTGCACTCTATCGTAGTTACCTCAAAAGACGATACAGAAACAGGGGACGAAGTATTAGATAAGATACGAAAGGCAGTGGATGCAAAAGAGGGCTGGGTTAAAGTCGAAAAGGTAAGAAAGGCAAAAGACAGAAAAATCATAATGGGATTCCAGACCAGGGAAGAAAGGAATAAAATTAAAAATAAATTGGAAGGAGAAAGACAGGACCTCAATGTCGAGGAAATGAAAAATAAGGACCCGTTATTGATCCTCAAGAGCGTCCTATCTGCTAACTCAGATGAGGATATTCTCTTGGCGTTGAAGAATCAAAACAAGAATGTCTTCTACAACCTCGACAAAGAAGAAGACAGAGTGGAAGTAAAGTTCAGGAGGAGAACGAGAAATCCGCACACTAATCACGTTGTGGTCAGCGTTTCACCGACCATCTGGAGAAGGGCTACGGAAGTCGGATACCTGCACATAGACCTGCAGCGCGTTAGGGTAGAAGACCAAACCCCGCTGGTTCAGTGCACGCGCTGTCTAGGTTACGGGCATGGCAGACGATTTTGTAAAGCACCGGCCGACTTGTGCAGTCATTGTGGCGGTCCACATTTGAAGTCGGAATGTGAGGAATGGCGCGCGGGTGTTCCACCCAAATGCCAGAACTGCACAAGAGCTAACCTTGACAGCGCTGACCATAACGCTTTTAACCCCGATTGCCCAACACGCCGTAAGTGGGATGAAATAGCCAGATCGACGGTGGCGTATTGCTAAGGGCACCCAAGGCAAAACAAACCTCTACAGAGTGATACAAGCCAACCTTCAGCGGAAAAAACTCGCAACTAACGAGCTCCTGTTGGAAGCCGTAAAACGCGGAGTCGCTGTTGCTCTCCTCCAAGAACCCTACGTGGGAGGAGCTAAGGTTATGAGAGACTACAGGGGCGTGCGGATCTTTCAGAGCACTGATACAGGAGAAGGGACTGTTAAGGCCGCAATAGCGATCTTCGATCAAGACCTTATAGTCACACAGTACCCGAAACTCACCACGAAAAACATCATCGTTTTAGGGATCCGGACCAGTGCCTGGAGGATCACGCTGGTCTCCTTTTATTTCGAGCCGGATCAGCCGGTGGGACCATACCTGGAGCACCTCAAACACGTTGAGGAAGAAGTGGGTTCTAGAAGGTGGATTGTTGGAGGAGATGCAAACGCAAAAAGCACCTGGTGGGGAAGTTTGTCCATCGACTACAGGGGCGAAGAGGTGTCTGGGTTTCTCGATGAGCTGAGTCTTAACATACTCAACAGAGGGGAAATTCCGACCTTCGACACGATTAGAGGGGGGAAACGTTATTGCAGTCATGTCGATATCACTGCATGTTCGACAGATATTCTGGACCTGATAGATGACTGGAGGATAGATGAGGGCCTAACGAGCTCGGATCACAACGGCATTGTTTTTAACATCAAATTAAAAAGGTCTAAAGGCATAAAAATCAATAGAACTACCAGAATTTTCAATACAAAAAAAGCAAATTGGTCTGAGTTTCATGCGAAACTCAGCCAATTAATGCAAGAGATCAAAATCAATAAAATAGAAATAGAGAAAATAAACACAGTCGACCAACTTAATATAATTACAAACAAATACACACAAGTAATAAGAGACGCATGCACCTCATCAATGCCTATGAGGAAAAGTAATGAAGTGCTCACTTTGCCGTGGTGGTCCGAGAAACTCGAGAGGATGAAGAAGGAAGTCGCAACCAGGAAACGCAGAATCAGATGTGCTGCACCGGCCCGAAGATCAAAGGTAGTCGAAGAGTACCTGAAACATAAAGTTGAGTATGAATCGGAAGCAGCCAAAGATATAATCGAGAGTTGGAAGAACTTTTGCGCAAAACAGGATAGAGAGGGGGTTTGGGAAGGGATCTACCGGGTGATAGGAAGGACCAAGGGAAGGGGAGAGGATCAACCGCTAGTGAAGGACGGGGAGGTGCTGGATATGAAAGGTTCAGTTGAACTACTGGCGAATACGTTTTACCCAGAAGACCTTACGGACAGTGATAGTACACACCACCGCCTTATTAGAGAAAAGGCCAAAGTTGTGAATGCTGAAGAGCATGATAACTCATACGATCCACCATTCACGATGGCTGAATTGATGGCGGCGTGTAGGTCTTTCAACGCCAAAAAAGCTCCAGGAGCAGACGGTTTTACCGCCGATATTTGCTGCCAAGCTGTTGGGGGAGCCCCCGATGTGGCCCTTGCTCTCTTGAACGTCTGCCTGAAATGCCGCCACTTCCCTGAAGTTTGGAAGGAGGCGATTGTAATTGTGTTAAAGAAGCCTGGAAAAGATGACTACAGCACCCCAAAGGCGTATAGACCAATCGGCCTCTTGCCAATATTAGGCAAAATATACGAGAAGATGTTGGTGGCCCGCCTCAAGTTCCATTTGATCCCAAGGATGAGTACTCGCCAGTATGGATTCATGCCCCAGAAGAGCACGGAGGACTCCCTTTATGCACTAATGAAGCACATACGCAGCAAGCTGCAGCTGAAGAAAATAGTTGTCATAGTATCTTTGGATATAGAGGGAGCTTTCGACAGTGCCTGGTGGCCGGCCATAAGAGTCCGTCTGGCTGAGGAAAAGTGTCCAATCGGCTTGAGGAGGGTCATCGACAGCTATCTCGAGAATAGGAGGGTCAGAGTCAGATATGCAGGTGAAGAAATCGGCAGGGCCACAAGCAAGGGCTGTGTGCAGGGTTCCATAGGGGGACCAATATTCTGGAACCTTTTGTTGGACCCGCTTTTAAACAGCCTAGAAGCTAGGGGTGATTATTGCCAGGCCTTCGCAGACGACGTTGTGTTGATCTTTGATGGCGACACATCGCTGGAAATCCAGGGACGTGCCAATGCCGCTCTCGAACATGTTCGGGTGTGGGGGGTCCAAAACAAACTTAAATTTGCCCCGCAAAAAACCAATGCAATGGTTATTACTCGCAAAATAAAATACGACACCCCACACCTGAGCATGGGCGGGATCGACATTGCCATGTCCGATGAGATCAAAATCCTTGGTGTTACCATAGACAAAAAGCTGACTTTTAACACACACGTCGCAAACGTGTGCAGAAAGGCAATTGGAATCCACAAACAATTAACCAGGGCGGCAAAGACCAGCTGGGGCCTTCACCCTGAAGTCATAAGAATAATATATGTGGCCACCGTGGAACCAGTCATCCTGTACGCCGCCAGCGTATGGGCCCCAGCTGTTGGAAAGCTGGGCGTCATGAAGCAGTTGGGTGCAGTCCAGCGGGGTATTGCACAAAAGCTGTGCAGGGCATATCGGACGGTCTCCTTGAACTCGGCGCTAGTGCTGGCTGGGATATTACCTCTCGACCTCCGGGTCCGCGAAGCGGCATCGCTATACGAGGCCAGGAGGGGAGTGCCTCAGCCAGCACTTGGCGGCAGGAGCGTCGAGCAGACCGCCTCGGCAATGGAAGCTCCACACCCTGCAGAGCGCGCTGAGCTAGAACTAGTAAGCCTTGTAAACCAAGAGCAACTTGATGCTCAGAACGAACTTGAGGTTCGTATCGTTACGGACGGGAGCAGGATTGGGGGCAAGGTCGGGGCGGCACTCTCCATGTGGAGCGGCGATGCCGAAACGAAGGCTTTCAAGCTTGCTCTCCCACATTACTCCACTGTTTACCAGGCTGAGCTTCTGGCGATATGCGTTGCAACCAGGGAGATTCTAAAACACAGTGCGCAATCGTTTGGAATTTTCAGTGACTCCATGGCGGCTCTCCAAACCGTTAAAAACTACGACCGCCATCACCCGCTGGCTGTGGAGGCCAGGGCTAATATTAGGTCCTTGTCTGTCCAGAACAAGGCAGTTACCTTGTTTTGGATCAAAGCTCATGCGGGGTTGGAAGGAAATGAGAGGGCCGACGAATTAGCCAAAAGTGCCGCTGAGAGTTCCAAACGAAAGCCTGATTATGACTTGTGCCCGGTTTCGTACGTCAAGAGATGTATTCGCACGGCAACGCTGGCTGAGTGGAACCTTAGATACATTTCCTGGGAAACTGCTTCAGTGACCAAATTGTTTTTCCCGGATGCGGTGGCGGCTTACAGGATAATCAGGAAGTGCAAAGTGAGTAACGTAGTGACACAAATTATGACGGGGCATGGTGGGTTCTCAGAATACTTGAACCGTTTCAAGTGTAAGGGGAGCCCATCGTGCATCTGCGACCCTGAAACTGATGAAACGGTGCCACATATATTGTTCAGCTGCCCCGTCTTCGACAAAGACAGACATGAGGCTGAGCACGTACTCGACACCAAACTCGATGCTGAAAATATGTGGCTTATAATGGAGAGCAAAAAGAGAGAGTTGTTTTTAGAATTTTGCGTTAAAATTTGTGAAAGAGTGATAAAGAGGAACAAAAGTGCATAAGCAAAGATGTTTGCATAATATTGTATTTAATATTAGGGTCAAGCATTGAAAACAGACGTATAAAAATTGTTAGAAACGCCAGATAAAATTATTAATACATAGGTAGCCCATATTGATAAACTAGAGTCTAAGTAGTTGTAAGAAACTGTCCTAGAAATAAGAATGGGAAAGTAAGATGGCTGTTTGAACTGAAATCCAAAAATGTATTAGTATTAAGACATATAAAATAGAAAAAGTCCTATGAAATGTATAACTAGAAATAAGAATAGAAATATAAGATGTAAAACTGTTGCAAATAAACATGTAATAGTTGTAAGAAATAGAAATAAGAATTACTGTAAAGATTAATAAAAACATTGTGTCCATGTGTTATCCCTGAAATAAATAACAAAAGAGGAATAGAGAATAGAATAGGGAAATGTAGAAGGGCGTCCTACCCTTAAAGATAGAAAGAGGAAAGAATAGAAGAAAGATAAAGTATGTTGAATGCAAGTACGAGAGGAATAAATGCGAGAACTAGTATGATTGATAAGCCTAGCACAGGCTCCGATTATGTTGGAGGTAGAAGTATTAAATAAATAAAAAAAAAAAAAAAAAAAAAAAACCTAACCTAACCTAACCTTTTTTTTTTTTTTTTGACGCTGAGAAATGCTTTATGCATCCCCGCTCGTGGGGACGAGACAGGGTATGTGGGACTCCCTGTCGGAATGACAGTATACCCACTAAAACTCAGCAGTGTTCCCACATCGCCGTGATGGGAGGGCCATGGGAAACCGGCTCAGCCTTTACGTCCACAACCCTCCCGGCGCATGCCCGCCTAGCTGGCGGGCCCCGCATGCCCCCCCGGATGGGGGGCTACGGGAATGGCCGGGAACACCTGGCCATTCCCGTCCGACACTGGTGGGGGCCTGTGCAATACAGGCAAGGATGCCCCCACACCCGTTGCCTGCTGGCCCCCACCTGGGAGGAGTCGTCTGCTCCGACCCCTCCTCCGCCTTCGGAGCGGCGCCGCGTGAGGGTCGTCCTCCCGCGCGCGCTCCGCCACCATTTCGGCCGCAGAGGATAGGGAGAGCGGCCGACGTCATACCGACAAGTCCTCTTCCCCTGCGGCCCCACCGCGTCCGCCATCAAACGGTGGCGGCCCCGTCAAGGCCGCGGAAGGTAGGGAGAGCGGCGCACCGCAATACCGGCACTCCTCTCCCGCCGCGGCCTCCAATCCTCAGCCGCGATGCCTCCCATAAGACACCGCGGCCCGCCTCAGTTGCGGTGTCGCCCATACGGCCACCGCAACCTACCCGCTGGCCGCTACGTCGTCGGCTTATCGGCAAAAGCCCTGACGAGCGGCCCCCGCCTGGGTTCCTCTTCGCTTCACCGTGGGTGACCAAGCCACGGCTACTGAGCCCCCCCGCCTCGACAATGCGGGAACCCTCCGGGGGGGAACCTAACCTATTTTTTTTATCGTGGAGAAATGCTCATGCATACTGCACTACCACGGGGAGATAGTGCAGTTATGTGGGACTCTAACCCACTAAAACTCCACGGTGTCCTCCTCTGCCGCTTAATGGCGGGAACACGGGCACGCGTTAGCACTCATCCGCGAGCCCGCCACGGCTGTCCGTCACCGGACCCTCCTCTGGGGAGTAGCTACTCCCCATCACCGGCGCACCAGAACACCTTGCACGCCGAGACCACCCGTGGGACCAAACCAGCACATGGACGCCAGACGACCCCGTGCCTGGGCACCCTTGGTCCCCCTGCGACGGGTCAGGTCACTGGCCCCGCCGCCTGCCAAATTTCGGCCGCAGAGGATAGGGAGAGCGGCCAACGTCATACCGACACTCCTCCTCCCCTGCGGCCCCACCGCGTCCGCCATCAAACGGTGGCGGCCCCGTCAAGGCCGCGGAAGGTAGGGAGAGCGGCGCACCGCAATACCGGCACTCCTCTCCCGCCGCGGCCTCCAGCCCTCAGCCGCGATGCCTCCAAAAAGACACCGCGGCCCGCCTCAGTTGCGGTGTCGCCCAAGCGGCCACCGCAACCTACCCGTTGGCCGCTACGTCGTCGGCTTATCAGGAAAAGCCCTGACGAGCGGCCCCTCCTCGGGTTCCTCTTCGCTTCACCGTGGGTGACCAAGCCACGGCTACTGAGCCCCCCCGCCTCGACAATGCGGGAACCCACCGGGGGGGAACCTAACCTAACCTTTTTTTTTTTTTTTTTTTTTTTTTGACGCTGAGAAATGCTTTATGCATCCCCGCTCGTGGGGGACGAGACGGGGTATGTGGGACTCCTGTCGGAATGACAGTATACCCACTAAAACTCAGCAGTGTTCCCACATCGCCGTGATGGGAGGGCCATGGGAAGCCGGCTCAGCCTTTACGTCCACAACCCTCCCGGCGCATGCCCGCCTAGCTGGCGGGCCCCGCGTGCCCCCCCGGATGGGGGGCTACGGGAATGACCGGGAACACCTGGCCATTCCCGTCCGACACTGGTGGGGGCCTGTGCAATACAGGCAAGGATGCCCCCACACCCGTTGCCTGCTGGCCCCCACCTGGGAGGAGTCGTCTGCTCCGACCCCTCCTCCGCCTTCGGAGCGGCGCCGCGTGAGGGACGTCCTCCCGCGCGCGCTCCGCCGCCATTTCGGCCGCAGAGGATAGGGAGAGCGGCCGACGTCATACCGACACTCCTCTTCCCCTGCGGCCCCACCGCGTCCGCCATCAAACGGTGGCGGCCCCGTCAAGGCCGCGGAAGGTAGGGAGAGCGGCGCACCGTAATACCGGCACTCCTCTCCCGCCGCGGCCTCCAATCCTCAGCCGCGATGCCTCCCATAAGACACCGCGGCCCGCCTCAGTTGCGGTGTCGCCCATACGGCCACCGCAACCTACCCGCTGGCCGCTACGTCGTCGGCTTTTCGGCAAAAGCCCTGACGAGCGGCCCCCGCATGGGTTCCTCTTCGCTTCACCGTGGGTGACCAAGCCACGGCTACTGAGCCCCCCCGCCTCGACAATGCGGGAACCCTCCGGGGGGGAACCTAACCTAACCTTTTTTTTTTTTTTTTTGACGCTGGGAAAAATGCATTACGCATGCCCACCCGTCGGGGGATGGGTGGGGTATGTGGGACTCCCCGGTAAATCTGGTATACCCACTAAACGACCCAGCGGCGCTCCCGCATCGCCGTGACGGGAGGGTCATGGGAAACTGGCTCAGCCTTTACATCCACAACCCTCCCGGCGCATGCCCGCCTAGCTGGCGGGCCCCGCTTGCCCCCCAGCAGGTTGAGGGGCTACGGGAATGGCCGGGAGCACCTGACCATTCCCGTCCGGCACCGGTGGAGGTCCGTGCGATACAGGCAAGGGTGCCCCCGCACCCGTTGCCTGCTGGCCTCCACCTGGGAGGAGTCGGAGATGAGTATCAAACTCACGTCTTCTTCGACCCCTCCTCCGCCTTCGGAGCGGCGCCGCGTGAGGATCATCCTCCCGCGCCCGCTCCGCCGCCTCCTTCTGGGACATGACGTGTTCGCAGAAGGAGGCGACCGCCGCCCAAGACCTCTCATCCACCAGCATGGCGTTAACCACGCCGGGGAGCGAGAGGTCCGGTCCTATCACCGCGACCAGATCGCGGCGCGTCTCGGACCACGACGGGCACGACCCGAGGGTGTGCTGCGCCGTGTCCTCCGCCGCGCCGCAACCGTGGCACGACGGCGTCTCCTCCCGTCCGATTCGGTGCAGGTACGACCCGAAACAGCCGTGTCCGGACAGCACCTGCGTCAGACGGAAGGAGAGGAACCCGTGCGACCGCTCGAGCCAGTCTCGCAGCACTGGCCCGAGCGCATCGAGGGTCCGGCGGCCAAAGACTGCAGTGGCGAGTTCTCCCGTCCAGTGGACGACGATGGCGTCTCGCGACTCCCGTCGGAGGGCCTCGCGCTCTTCCGGGGCCGGGCGTTCTCCTCTCGCCCTCCGCCCCGCCGTCCACTCGTATACTCTGGCGAGCACCCACGCCTCGAGTTCCCAAGGGGGGGTGCCGGCCAGAGCACAGGCCGCCGCAAAACCCACCGTCCGGTAGGCCCGCGCGACCCGCTGGGCTATGGCCCTCTGTGGCGCCCGCAATGCGGCGGCGTTCTCCCTCCTTCGGAGGGAGTCTTCCCAGATGGGGGCACCGTAGAGGGCCATGCTCCTCAAGATGCCGGCGTAGAGCTGCCGGCATCGCGCGCTGGGCCCGCCCGAGTTGGGCAGCAGCCACGAGAGCGCCCCTGCAGTCTTTAGCAGGCGCGACGACAGCCCGCTGAAATGCGGGCCGAAGCGCCACCTGCTGTCGAGTACGAGGCCCAGATGTTTCATCTGGGCCTTGATCTCGATCCTGACGCCCTCCACGAAGATGTGGGCGTCAGGTGGGGGGCGCTGCCGAGGTCCGTGGAAAAACACGGCCTCGGTCTTGTGCAGCGCCACCGTCAAACCCAGGCGGCGGATCCTCCCTGCCACCAAGGATCCGCCCGCCGAGGCCAAGTTGGCCGCCTCCCGGAAACCTTTTTTTTTTTTTTTTTTTTGACGCTGAGAAATGCTTTATGCATCCCCGCTCGTGGGGGACGAGACAGGGTATGTGGGACTCCTGTCGGAATGACAGTATACCCACTAAAACTCAGCAGTGTTCCCACATCGCCGTGATGGGAGGGCCATGGGAAACCGGCTCAGCCTTTACGTCCACAACCCTCCCGGCGCATGCCCGCCTAGCTGGCGGGCCCCACATGCCCCCCGGGCTGGGGGGTTACGGGAATGACCGGGAACACCTGGCCATTCCCGTCCGACACTGGTGGGGGCCTGTGCAATACAGGCAAGGATGCCCCCACACCCGTTGCCTGCTGGCCCCCACCTGGGAGGAGTCGTCTGCTCCGACCCCTCCTCCGCCTTCGGAGCGGCGCCGCGTGAGGGTCGTCCTCCCGCGCGCGCTCCGCCGCCATTTCGGCCGCAGAGGATAGGGAGAGCGGCCGACGTCTTACCGACACTCCTCTTCCCCTGCGGCCCCACCGCGTCCGCCATCAAACGGTGGCGGCCCCGTCAAGGCCGCGGAAGGTAGGGAGAGCGGCGCACCGCAATACCGGCACTCCTCTCCCGCCGCGGCCACCAATCCTCAGCCGCGATGCCTCCCATAAGACACCGCGGCCCGCCTCAGTTGCGGTGTCGCCCATACGGCCACCGCAACCTACCCGCTGGCCGCTACGTCGTCGGCTTATCGGCAAAAGCCCTGACGAGCGGCCCCCGCATGGGTTCCTCTTCGCTTCACCGTGGGTGACCAAGCCACGGCTACTGAGCCCCCCCGCCTCGACAATGCGGGAACCCTCCGGGGGGGCCCCAACCTAACCTTTTTTTTTTTTTTTTTTTGACGCTGGGAAAAATGCATTACGCATGCCCACCCGTCGGGGGACGGGTGGGGTATGTGGGACTCCCCGGTAAATCCGGTATACCCACTAAACGACCCAGCGGCGCTCCCGCATCGCCGTGACGGGAGGGTCATGGGAAACTGGCTCAGCCTTTACATCCACAACCCTCCCGGCGCATGCCCGCCTAGCTGGCGGGCCCCGCTTGCCCCCCAGCAGGTTGAGGGGCTAAGGGAATGGCCGGGAGCACCTGACCATTCCCGTCCGGCACTGGTGGAGGTCCGTGCGATACAGGCAAGGGTGCCCCCGCACCCGTTGCCTGCTGGCCTCCACCTGGGAGGAGTCGGAGATGAGTATCAAACTCACGTCTTCTTCGACCCCTCCTCCGTCTTCGGAGCGGCGCCGCGTGAGGATCATCCTCCCGCGCGCGCTCCGCCGCCTCCTTCTGGGACATTACTTGCTCGCAGAAGGAGGCGACCGCAGTCCAGGCCCCCTCGCTTTCCAGCATGGAGTTGACGACGCTGGGAAGCGAGAGGTCCCGCCCAACCGCTGCGATCACAGTACGGCGCAGCTCGGACCAGGCCGGGCACACCTCGAGCGTGTGCTGTGCCGTGTCCTCCGCCGCGCCACAGTCGTGGCACGACGAGATCTCCTCCCTTTGGATCCGTTGCAGGTGCGATCCGAAGCACCCATGGCCGGACAACACCTGCACCAGACGGAAAGAGAGGAAACCGTGAGACCGCTCAAGCCAATCCTTCAGGACTGGCCCGAGCGCGTCCAGAGTTCGGCGGCCAAAAGCGGCAGTGGCGAGGTCCTCCATCCAATGATGGACGATTGCGGCCTTCGCCTCTTGCCGCACGGCCTCCCGCTCTTCTGTGGCGGGGAGCTCCCCGAGCGCCTTACGCCGCGCCGTCCATTCGTACACTTTGGTCAGCACCCATGCCTCGAGCTCCCAAGGAGGGGTGCCGGCCAGAGCGCACGCCGCCGAGAAGCCCACCGATCGGTAGGCCCTCGCCACCCGCAGTGCAATGGCCCTTTGGGGCCTGCGGATGGCATTGGCGTTCTCCCTTCTGTGGAGGGAGTCCGCCCAGATTGGGGCCCCAATCTGGGGCAAGAGCATGCCTTGAGGATGCCGGCGTACAAGCGCCGGCATCGCACCTTCGGACCCCCCAGGTTCGGGAGGAGCCACGACAGGGCGTTCGCGGCCTTCAGCAGGCGCGTCGACAGCCCGCTGAAGTGTGGGCCGAAGCGCCACCTGCTGTCGAGTACAAGGCCCAAGTATTTCATCTGGGCCTTGACCCCGATCCTGACGCCCTCCACGACAATGTCGCCGTCAGCAGGGATGCGCTGCCGTGGCCCGTGGAAATACACGGCCTCGGTTTTATGGAGCGCCACCTTCAACCCTAGGCGGCGGATCCTTCCTGCCACTAAGGATCCGCCAGCAGAGGCCAGACTGGCCGCCTCCCTGAAGTCCCTCCCCCGGGCAATGAGGAGGGTATCATCCGCGTAACAGATGATGCTCGTGCCACGGAGGAGGGTCCCCCGCAGGAGCCAGTCGAATCCAATGTTCCACAGCGGTGGTCCTAGGACCGACCCCTGTGGAACACCGGACTCTGCGCCATATCGCCTCACTCTGGCCGTCTTGTCTGCAAGGAGGACCACACGGTCCTCCAAGTAGCCGGCCAAGAGTTGGCGCAAGTACTGGGGCACTCCGTGGTACCGTAGTGCCTCCAAGATTGTCGAGTGGGGGACAGAGTTGAAGGCGTTTGCTATGTCGAATGACACCGCCAACACTCCGTCACCCGCCTCCACGGCCTCCCACACCTGGCCCTTGAGTAGGGCCAAGGCGTCCACCGTCGAACGACCCTGTCGGAAACCGAATTGGGCGTCCGACAGGTCCGGCAACCTAACCTAACCTTTTTTTTTTTGTTGACGCTGGGAAAAATGCATTACGCATGCCCACCCGTCGGGGGACGGACTGCAGAACGGCAATTTCATAGGTAAAGACCTAATATTATATGTAGTTCGTTGATTTTTCTTGACTTGGATACTGCTTCAAAATATTGAACACCGGCGACATCGCTATATGTGATTGACCCTTACACGAAAATCTGGACTGTTTACCTACTTGTTTGTTGTGAAACGCAGTGATAACTATTGTGTTGTGTTGTATAAAAACATGAACGCGAGCAATTAATTTATTCGTATATAATCGGTGTAAAGATACAAATAAATTATTATGTGGATCACGTAAAGATTATGATGTAGAATAAAAAATTCAGGAGTTGGTCTTCAAATATTGTAAATAAAGATTGAATTAAAATGTTTGACAATTGTATATAATGTTTTATTAATAGGAAAATACGACAGGGCCTACTGCAGGGCTGCAGAATAGATTTGAAGCTAGCTATACGTATAAACTTATAGGCTTCATGGATTGTTGTTTTTACTTGTTGCTAGAGGGCGCTATGAAATGTTCGAGTGACATCTCTATCCTCCTATATACAAATGTACTCTGTGGCCATATATGGAGGATTCGACGCTTGGCTGCCGTTGCGAGCGGTTGTGTGCTGCCGCTCCCTCCCGCTGCCGCGGCTCGCTGAGTCATCGCTCCCCACCCGTCACTGCGCTGCGCTCTCGCGGCGCGCCTCGTAGTCGCCCCGACTACGTCCGATCCTTCGAGGAATTAATTATTTATTTAATTAATTCTCTCGACTTATGATCACCCAAGAGTCTTTTTCAAGACTATTGTTTCTTTAGAGTTATCGTCGAAACGTGACTAGCTGCACTAGGCCCCTTCCGGGCAAATCCACAGTTTCGTGGTCCTCGGTGGAAACCTTACGGTGCCAACGAAGCCGAGTGGGGTGTTGACCCAATACACCCGCCGAACCCCGTCGGGGTGAGGCAGTCAATTGGACGGGTCCCAGTGTTAACCGGCCTTGGGGGGTCTCCTAGTCGGCACTGGTGTACAGTTTTCCTTCCACAGCCTGCACCTAGTGTCCTTAGGGTGTGTCTACACCCTTCGCGCTAGATTGGTTAGGGCCCCGTTCGCACAATAAGACTGGCGACGGGTACTCACAGCTTAGGGCACACCTTAGGTACACACCTCCCTGTCTGCACCAGACAGGGAGACTTACACATCCCCGGGCCAACCCACCCGGGGAGTTAGATATAGGGTTGTCGCGTCAGTGACCATGTCGCTCGACAGAGAGCACGTGTTCGATTTTTTAAAGGAGCTCCTAAAGGAGCCCGACGTGTTCTAGGGAACACGTCGGGCTCCTTGATCGGATCGGGTCGGGATCTAGGGAAAGGGAAGGAAAGTGGGGGATTCCCCCACTCCTCCCTCTGCGGCTTCCACCGCTATCCCTCCCCCCCCCTCCGACTGCGGATCCTACGGCCTCAGTTGCCCCCACCGCCAGCCACCCCCCCCCGTTTCGTCTTCTGTCCCTAAGAAGGCACCTTCCCCCCCTCCTGTGTACATCCAGGACAAGGGGAAGAAGACAGACGTCTCGCGTTGGTGTACCGATCTTAGGATCAATTACACCAATGCACGATCTACCCAGCAGGGTATCAAAGTGAGCATCCCAACGTCTCAGGACTTCAGGGAGCACACGAAACTCCTTAGGTCGAGGAACGTGTCTTTCCACACGTATACTCTCCCTGAGGAGCGCCAGACAAGAGTAGTGATCCGCAGGATCCCGAAGGAGCTCTCCGTCAAGGAGATCAAAGACGACCTTCTGTCGCAGTCTATCCCGGTGGATGAGGTCCATCGTATGCACCGCTCCAGGGCAGGAGAAGCATATGACATGGTCCTCGTAATCTGTCCCCATTTCGAGGGGTACCACCCTATCTTCCAGGTAAGATCGATCTGTAACCTCACGGGTTTCGAAATCGAGAAACCCTGGAAGAGTGGCATCATTGGTCAGTGTCACCGCTGCCAATTGTATGGCCACTCGCAGAGGAACTGCCATGCGAAACCCAGGTGCGTCAAGTGCCTGGGGGACCACGGCACTTCGGACTGTTTGCGTCCGAAGGATCGTAGCTTGTGCACCGACCTGCCTAGCTGTGTGCTATGCGGCGAATCTGGGCACCCAGCCAACTACCGTGGCTGTCCCAAAGCCCCAAAGTCCTTTTCCTCCTCGAAGCTGAACAAGCGTGCAGACGCTCGTCAGCAGAGAGAACGCCCTCCGCTACTCCCCATCCCATCTTCCCAGATGCCGACCCGGCTAAGTCCGCAGCGACCTAACCCGTGGTTTCCCCTACAGCACCAGCAGGCGTTCCCTGCATTGGCGTACTCCCAACCCCCTCCCCCGCTCGCTCCTAGGGATCCGAGAACCCGCGCTCCCCCAACCGTTCTCTCTCAGCCCCCTAAACCCGCGTCCGCGCCCGCTCCTAAAGCCACCCCTCCCGCCGCTTTGGCTCCCCCCCCCCCCCCCTACCATACCACCAACCATGCCAGTGCTCAGCCAAAATGTTGACTCGTTCAGCATTATTGCTGGCACTTTTATGGCTTTTTATACCCCCCGCGCTAGACAGATGGCTCTTGAGCTAACCGCCGCCAGAAATGTCGGCGATTTGCCCAGGATCATTAATATATTCAAAGCGTATCCCGAGATTACGCAAGCTTTGAATTCCTTTTCCAACAACTCAAATCAATAATGGATAAAGGAATTGTAGCTAGGATCAAACCCCGATCATTAAACTTAGGCTTTTTCAACGCGAATGGCTTTGCATGCCAACGCGATGAGATCGCCACTTTTCTCCGCGACCACCATATCGACGTCTTCCTCTTACAGGAAACGTTCTTGAAGCCCCATCACCGAAATCCGTCGATTGCCAACTATCGCATAGTTCGCAATGACAGGTCTCGGTGTCACAAGGGTGGTACTATGATTTACTATAAATCGTCCCTATACTGCATCCCTATGGACCCTCCCCCTCTCTCGCGATTAGAAGTGTCTGTCTGCCGCTTAGGCATGACGGGTCACCAGCCGATCACTCTTGTATCGGTCTACCTCCCCCCCCGCGGCCCCCGCACTTCAGAGGATTTCCAATCCCTCTCTGACGACCTGACCATTCTGTTCGGCTTGAGTGACTCCGTTATCATAGCGGGCGATCTCAACGCCAAACATACCTCCTGGAATAGTTCCACCACCACTTCTAGAGGAAGACACTTGTTCGACCTCTGTCCCATTTTGGGTTTCGATGTCATTGCCCCAATGACTCCCACTCACTATCCCCATGACCCCGCTCATTCCCCCGACGTACTTGATGTAGCGCTTCTAAAGAATGTCAACCTTCGGTTGGACTCTATAGAAGCGATACATGAACTAACGTCCGATCATCGTCCCGTGATCCTAAATCTGGCCCCCCGCATAGGTCTCCGCGATCCCTCTCAACCTCTTCCCACCCGGATGGTGACGGACTGGAGGAAAGTAAGCGAATGTCTGAAATCCTCCTCATCCCCCCACCTAGACTCTATTCCTGATCAGTTTGACTCTCTCGCTGACAAGACAGCTGCGATCGACTCATTCACGGAGCACGTACAATCAGTCCTGAACGATTGTTCAAGGGAGGTTCCAGCGGTGGATGACCATCGCTGGAAGCTGCCGGACGATGTGCGTGCCCTGATGAATGAGAAGAACGCGGCTGTCCGTGCCTACAGCAGCTTTCCCTGCCGCTTGAACAAAGTCCATATGCGCTATTTGCAGAAATCTGTAAAGAAACGCATAGAGGAGCTGCGCTCCGCCGGCTGGGACAAGATGTTGAGTGAGCTCGAGCCAACTCATCAGGTCCTCTGGCATCTCCAGAGGAAACTCAGGTCCTCAGAGACAGTCTCTATGCCCCCGCTAGTACGCCCAGACAATACCATCGCTTTCGATGATAGCGACAAGGCTGAATGCCTTGCCGATAGTCTTGAGGCCCAGTGCTCACCCAGCTCTCAACCAGTAGACGAAGCCCACCTCTCTGAGGTTGACGCTGAAGTCGAACGTAGAGCCTCCCTTCCCCCCGTTGAGGACTCTGATTATCCCTTGCCTCCCGTCACTCCTGACGAGGTGCACGGGATAATCAAGGGTCTAAAACACCGTAAAGCCCCCGGCTCAGATGGAATCACCAATAGGGTGTTCCAACTTTTCCCTGCCCGTTTGATTATGCTCATGACCATCATCTTCAATGGTGCCATGGGTAATAATATCTTTCCTCACGCCTGGAAACAGGCTACCGTTATCGGTATCCCTAAGCCCGGCAAGCCTAAGAGCGAGCCCTCTAGCTACCGGCCTATCAGTCTGCTCAACGTCTTCGGCAAAATCTATGAGAGGCTTATTTATAAGCGTCTCAGAGATTATGCCGAGACAAAGGGTCTCATTCCCGACGAGCAATTCGGTTTTCGAACCCAGCACTATTGCGTGCAGCAGGTCCACCGTATTGTCGAGCACATCAGCGTTGGGTTCCAACGCAGTGCGATGACTGGTGCTGTCTTCTTTGATATAGCGAAAGCCTTTGACAAAGTCTGGCACAACGGCTTATTATATAAGCTGTACCAACTCGGTGTGCCAGATCGTCTCGTGCTCATCTTACGAGACTTTTTGTCAAACCGCACCTTTCGCTATCGCATTGAAGGAGCACTTTCCTCCCCCCCACCCTATTCGCGCAGGAGTCCCTCAGGGCTCTGTGCTTTCCCCCCTTATATTCATCCTTTTCGCCAGCGATATCCCGAAGAGTAAAAAGGCGCAGTTGGCGCTGTTCGCAGACGATACGGCCATTTTCTCCAAGGGAATTGGCCCTGACTCGATCGCTCGCACCCTCCAAACCGCAGTCGATGCCCTCGGCAAGTGGTTTCGAAAGTGGAGAATCGAAGTCAATCCCGATAAAAGCCAAGCCATTCTCTTTACGAGACGGCGTAATCGGCTCACCGCCCCTCCTCGGCCGATCACCATGTTTGGCAAGCAGATCCCTTGGGAAAAGCGAGCCAAATATTTAGGTGTGATGCTCGATAGTCATTTAACATTTTCAGAGCACATAAAGCAGGTTCGTTCGCGGGCCTACTTTGCTCTCGGCCGTTTACACTCCGTTCTGAATGCACGCAGCAAATTGTCCCTTAAGTGCAAGTTGCGTATTTACACAGCGTGCATTCGACCTATCATGACCTATGCGGGCCCAGTCTTTGCGCACGCAAAGCCCCACTTCATCCATAGGATGCAGACCCTTCAGAACCGTTTCCTCCGTAAGGTAACGGGAGCCCCTTGGTTCGTTCGGAACGCGGACCTCCACCTTGACCTTAAAGTCCCGACCATCCGTCAGTACTTGAAACGCCTTTCCAAGCGTTTCTTTGATTCCGCCGTGAAACATCGCAACCCCTTGGTTGTCGAGTCCGCTAGCTATGTCCCCAGTAGAATCAGTAGTATCCGCCGTCCGCGACATGCCCTCACTGAACCCGATGACCCTATCACCCTCCTCCAGGAAAGTAGTAGGGACACTAGCACCGTCCAACACAAACACAGATCTACATTCCGGCCTCGCCGCCGAGGCCCATCGCGTTTAAGACCATCTAACGTAAATGTAAATGTAAATTCATGTCCCTTGATCGGTTTAATCGAGCCAGCTGGTGGCGTAGCTGAGCCTGTAGCTTTAAACTCCCCTGATAATAATAATTCCCCTAACTTGATCCAGCCTATTGCTTTGCCTTGTTTATCATTGGTCAATGACAACGACTCCCTAAGCCGAGGTCCGTACCCCACAGGGGGTGCCCTTAGTGCGCAGTCGTTTAGTTTATAATTTAGTTAGTATTTTATGCCCCTGGCTGGAGGCTTTTCAGCTCGCTTAAAGGCACCCACAGGAAAGTCCGGTTAAGTAGTCGAGACCTCTCATGGTCACACTACGAGATGCCATTCAAAAAAAAAAAAAAAAAATGGCCATATATTCAATGTACTTTGTGCCGGCGCCGGGCACCACAGAACATGTATACTCCCGGGCACATTTATTATCTATCACAGAATACTTAATTACATTTTTATGTTTATGAAAGTAAAAGAGTGGTAGTTTCAAGAAGTCGCAGCTCAGTGTTAGTTTAGTCGTTCGTATATTATGTTCTGCGGTCGTGCTGTGTTCATTTAATTGTGAAATTGTGTTGTTTGTAATATATTTTGAGTACTACTTAGTCTGTTTGTAATCGCCAAAGACTACTATAGTATACGTAAACGCCATCGGCTCCGAAACTAAAACAAAATTAATCTAGAGAAGTAGTTACTTACCTACAAACAAAAAGATTGAAGTACCTAAAAATGGAAATCGTATTTCGTGTGGTGTACAGAACACACAGTTTACGAAAGTTACAATTGAGTACATTCTTCGTTTTGGTGGTTTAGTACCTAAATAAGCGCTAACTTCTAACTTCATTCTCAAACGTGTGTCAACCTACATACATTTTTGAGTTGTTAATAGGATACTGCCTAAAGGTAACAATTTATTATTATTTATGAAACTTTTTTTGACAAGCAATATTAATAACTTCAGCTGAATGTCTGATGCAGCAAGTGATTTTCTTTTTGGTGTAGTACCTAATTGCACCGTTTTTAATTTTAGTGCGCCTTATGAGTTGTGTGTGACATGGGAAGCTGGAACAATGGTTCCAGCTTCCCATGTCACACACAACTCATAAAAAACAAAACATCTAAAATACAAATTCTCTAAATACAAATTTATATCCATGAGGTGGTTTTTATGCGATGTAGTGTTTGCAACTAAAAACTATTCACTTTTATTAGTGTTTGTAGTTGTACTGGATGTTCTATGTTAGAAGGTTTTGGTTTCCGTTCTTAGTCCTTCAAGTGGACCATTGTGCATGTGAATATGTACCTACTGTACGTTTTCTTTTTATGAGGTAGCTATGTAGCCCAGTCATTAACCTATTGACCGCTTGGTTTTATATCAATTGCTGTGCCCCCAGCACCCAGCTCATCAATTGACAAATACATACCTACGACATAGGGTTGGTTGATGACAAAAAAAAAAAACAACCAACCCCCAAAAAAAAGCAACTGCAAAGTGAAAACTTTAATTTCGGAAGTCGGTGTCTGTATAAAAGTTTTTTATTGTTCTATTTATAGTGGGTCATTTTTCAATTTGTAATTTATATAAGTTACAACCTAAGATGACCCACTGACCCAATAGCCTAATGTCAACTGCTCATCATCTTTTACAAAATATTCCTTTTCCCGATGCACGGACTTCAATTGTTGAGGAGTTTCCCTAGTAAGAACCAGGAGAACTGGAGCTGATGATGACTTCCCACTTCACCATATGCATTGTGACGAGCATAAATTAGTCATCAAATCGCAACCCGTGAAATACTTATTATTGAGTAGTTCATCATCAGTTCTACTTCACCAAATGGTGCTTTCTGAGAGCAAATGCACGAGTTACTATAAAAAATACAAAATCTCTATGTCTGCCTATAAAATTTGAGGGTTTCCCTCGATTTCCATGGGATCCCCTCATCAGATTCTGACTTGGTGACAATGGGACCACCTCGTGAGTATACCCTTTGAAATAAAAAAAAGAATTTTCAAAACGGTATACAATTGATGGAGAAATCGGTTTATATACATAAAAAATAATATATTTATATGTTACGGTAAGTATGAAATTGTGGAGGAGCTCGTGGCTAAGTAATAACAGCCGCACGGGTCGACCCATCAGGTTAAGCTACGCTTGCCGGGGTCGATCCGTGGATGGGTGACCATCTTTAGATACCGAGCCTCCTCCGTGCCTCGAAAAGCTCGTTAAGCCATTGGTCCCGGCTGTCATTCGTGGATCTTTGAGTCATTACGGGTCGTCAAAAGTCCGAAAGTCTGACAACCAGCCTTACCAAGGGGTATCGTATTACCCATTTAATGGGTTGTGGAGGCAGTCGCTCCATGTGAAATACTGGTATTCAGCTGCATCCGGTTAGACTGGAAGCTGACACCACCTTAGTTGGGAAAAGGCTAGGCAAATTGATTGAAGTGTGATTAATTGAAAATTATTAATAATTATCCATCATTATTAATAATTAACTCATGATATGGTAAATCACACTATCACACTAATATTATAAAGGCGAAAGTTTGTGTGTGTGTGTGTGTGTGTATGTTTGTTACTTCTTCACGCTCAAACGGCTGGACCGATTTGGATGAAATTCGGTATGTAGACAGCTTATACCCTGGATTAACACATAGGATACTTTTATCCCGAAAAAATGTAGTGCTCCCGTGGGATGAGCAAGAAATTCAAATATATTTGTTGCTCTTTCAAACTCAAACGCCTCGACCGATTTTGATGAAATTTGGTGTGGAAGTAGCTGACCCTCTGGATAAACACATTAGCTACTTTTTATTTCGAAAAATAGAGAAAGAACGAAAGAAAGAAAAAGTATTTATTGTGACTAGCACAGGAAGATCACCAACTTAACTAAAATCACAATAATAAAAGTTTAAAACAAAAAAAAAAACAAATAAATAATCACACTATCACACTTCACACTAATATTATAAAGGCGAAAGTTTGTGAGTGTGTGTGTGTATGTTTGTTACTTCTTCACGCTCAAACGGCTGGACCGATTTGGTTGAAATTCGGTATGTAGACAGCATATATCCTGAGTAATGTTGCAAGAACTGGGGTTGGAAGCTCTCCGTCATCTACCCTACTCACCAGACCTTGCGCCTACAGACTACTACTTTTTCCAGAATTTGGATAACTTCTTGGCGGGAAAAAAATTCAATACCCGAGAGGCAGTACAAAATGCCTTTGAAGAATTTGTTGCCTCCCGTCCAGATGATTTCTTTAAGAAGGGCATCAATAAACTGCCACTGCGTTAGCAAAGATGCATTGATTGCATGGGTGATTACTTCGATTAATACAAATAAAAAATGCATGAAAAAAATTCGTTTAAATTTTTTCATACAAAACGGCAATTTCATAGGTAAAGACCTATTACATTCGTAGATAAAAAATATAATTTCGGACGAAAAATTGTCAGTAACTATCTGGTTTACGGAATTATTTTTGGTGTATTACTGTATGAAACATAAAAAACTGAATTGAGCACTCCAAAGTTGAAGATACAGTTGTTCCAAGGACATTTTTTTAAATGATTAAATTATTATATCTTCGATGTAACAAAACATCAAAACATGTCCAAAAGTAAAATTTTATGAAACATCCTTTGCAGAGACAAGGTTTTTACTGATTTTTGTAAACAAATTGAAATATTTATTTAGAACACTCCCAAGAGAAATAATCAAGCTTTCTTGGGCATATGTTTTTTTTTAATTTTGTGGCTCTAACAAAACCACAATGTCAAACGCTCAAATACAAGAGAAATTGTGATAGCGCTCTTAAGCGGTTTTATACCAATATATAGGTAAGAGTATTATACTCACCAATTTTAACAGACACATTTTTTCATAGATATTGCTAGTAGAAATAAAATACAGACCAACAAAAAGTGATTAGACAAAACAGATACTTATTTTTCATTGTCATTCCAATTAAATAGACGAAAAAAAAACTTTTTTTTTTTGATCTGATTTCTGATTCTGTTTGTTTTTTCTAATTTCCTCGCATTAGTGATGAAAAGTAGAGTGATCAACTCTAGTGTAAGTGATCAATTACACCCTCGAACTATAAGCACCCTCTCTCGCTCCGCAAGTCTCCATGTTAGTCATTCCAATAATAAAGAGCAATGCTTCTTTTATATTTATCAAGGTCCAAAAGATCTATGGCGTCCGTTGAGGTAAATGACGCCTCTCGCTTAGAGCCGGAGGCGGCGGAGAGCGCAGCGGACGACACACAGGAACTACTGTCGGCTGCGCAGCGCGCGCGCATCGAACGGAATCGGCTGCAGGCGCGCCAGCGCCGGGACGCGCGCCTCGTGCAGCGACACACGTGAGCATCGCGCCCCGCCCCGTCACGCCCCGCCGTGGCGTGCCGTGCGCTCGCTCAGCTAGAACTGTGGCCGCAGGGACGGCGCCAGCGCGCGGCCCGCGCAGCCCGCAGACAGCGGGGGCGGCTTCTTGCTGGAGCATGACGAGACTGCCCCGCCGCCCCCGCGCGCCCGCCCGCCGCCCGCGCCCATCCAGGACCCGGCGGAGCGCCCGAGCTGCCGAGAGTGCGACCAGCGCTTCCCTCAGTCCTACCTCTTCGACACGTTCGGGCACGACGTGTGCGACGAATGCAGGTCGGTAAAGAGAGCCACACGAACGTCTCGCGCCGCAATCGCCACCCACTAATTATACGTTCGCCGCAGGGACGACGACGGCGCGCATGCGCTCATCACGCGCACCGAGGCGAAGAGCGTGTACCTGCTGAAGGACTGTGACCTGGACCTGCGGCCGCCGGCGCTGCGCTTCGTGCGTCGGCGCAACCCGCACGGCTCGCGGCTGGGCGACATGCGCCTGTACCTGCTCGCGCAGGTGGAGGCGCGCGCCTGGCTGGCGTGGGGCGGGCCCGAGGCGCTGGCCGAGGAGCGCGCGCGGCGCGACGAAGCGCGGGCGCGCAGCAAGCAGTCGGCCACGGCGCGGCGCCTGCGCGCGCTGCGCATGGACGTGCGCTCGAGTCTGTTCGACCGCACGCGTGCGACGCACGAGCACGAGTTCGGCGCGGAGCAGTACGACGCGGACGCGGACCAGTACTCGCGCGCCTGCGCCTGCGGACACGTCGAGACCTACGAGAAGATGTAGGTCTCCTGCCCACCCCACCCCCGGGTTTCGGTCAAACTATGTACTGTAGGTGTTTTTATTACTTTATATCCCATCTTTTCAAGCAATATTCTATGGATTCAGTGGCGGCGGCGGCGTAGCATGGGCTGCATTTTATATTGAGCAAAAATAAAACAACAAATACTAATTAAACGTGTATAATACTAATTATAAGTACTCGTAAATGACTTTATTTTGCTAAAATATTCGATCACATTTATACATTTATAAAAATGACTTTCCTGTCCTTTTCAATGGACGGACAGAATGGAAAGATTGGTAAGTCGCACTTGGCTCATTGTGGATCTTGTCAATGGACGGACAGTATGGAAAGATTGGTAAGTCGCACTTGGCTCATTGTGGATCTTTTCAATGGACGGACAAAATGGAAAGATTGGTAAGTCGCTTTTGGCTCATTGTGGATCTTATGTAAGATTTTATCAACTTCTTTCACAAGAAGCCGCAAAAAATAATAATTAGACAGCTCTAGCACAAGCTCTAGACTCGGAACACTCGGAATAGTCCCATTTTACAATGAATTTCAGAAACCAAGCTAGTCCACATTGGACCGCTTCTTGGACAGAAATGCTGGCGGCTACTAAGTACTATGACGCTAAGAAAACGCGTAAGCGCAGCCGTGCGTGAAGGCGTGCAACAGCTGACTCGTTGACTGGTGCGTGACGCGGGGGTCCGCGCTGCGGTCGCTCGGCCGGCTGCCTCGCCGCTGCCCCGCATCCCTCGTTCACTGCCGCCAGCACGCGGCGATGTTGAGAGGAGCAGTCTCAACAGTCGTAGTCTCCAAAATAATGGAGTGCGTTACGCCAGCGGAATGTCGTCGCTTTTCAAGATTTCGGCTTGACAGCTATTAGTGCCTCATCTCGTGTAATTGTGCCCGAAATTTATAATTTGTGCGTCCAGCCGATCCAAAGATATTCACGAAAAACCGATTCCGCTGTAGTAACGTTACTGCAGCGGCATGTTGTTTTACCAGTGCTCGTAGCTGAATATAAACTAGCTACTTAGATAGATATCATTTGTGCCAAAAAAAATATAATTTACATTGTACGTCTTGAGGTTTCGGGGTTATTCAAGATGCCGCTGGGGTAACGTTTAGCAAATTGCTGTATCTCTTAAATGGCATGACATACAACTACGATTTTTTTTTCTACGGTGGGTCTTAATTTGTGCTTAATTCGTGCAATTTTATTTTTTCTATAATCGACACCATTGGTAATTTAGATTTTTTTTTTTCAAAAACCCTAAAATCGATCCTCGCGCTTCAATGAGAAACCTTAGAAACTTACCAATTATGGTGGTGTGTACCTTTTGTCAACTCTATGCATCATGTGAAATGAGAGGTTTCTATTCCAACTCCTTAGAGAGATAATTCATTTTAATTAAAATCTGACTACGATATAATGTAACGCTCCAATACATGAGTTATTATTAAGTGACGGTAATTATGATTGTACTAATAATTCTAATAATTAGTGCTTTTATTAAATTATTTATCCTTCCAAGTTTCAGCTGAAAAAACCTAACTACTTAGATATAAGAAAAAAAAACAAAAGGAAAAGAAATCACACGATTAAGTAAAGTAAGTAGTTAGTATAATAATTAAATTTTGATGGGTACAAGTGCGTACAAATGGTTTAAATAAGTAAGTACCTATTTGTTGATGATTATAAGGTTCACTTTAGCTTGTTCGGGATTTGAGTAAAAGACAGACGTGTGTTCTACGACAAGTGTATTGAGCGACTGGTTTTGTTTCAATGTGTGCCTATTAAATATATCTGTATGACATATACATAGTTACAAGTTTAGAGTTATGCGCGTTGAGCGCGATACGTCACAACATACCGCCCACCAAAAGGCCTGTAGGTCTTTTAAGAAACAGCAATTCAAAAATGTTACATGAATATGAAATTACCACTAAACAACGTTATATAAATCTATAGGTGGGGGTCTTTGATAATAATTGAACATGCATCTCTAAAGAGCATATTTTAAACAGTGTGAATCTACTACAAACAATAATGTTAATTAATTTTAAAAACATTAACTAGGTACACATTAGGTTCCATTGAGAGGCAATGGACATAATTTTGTTACAGTTCTTTTTGTTACGGAACTACCACTTTTGACACTATACACCCTTGTTAAACCGTCTGGACCAGGGTGCTTATCGACGATTCGTCCCATGGACCATTTTCCAGGTGGCAAGTTATCAGTTTTTATCAAGACGACATCTCCCATCTTAAATTCTTCTTCTTTTTTATGCCACTTAGGACGTTGTTGCAATCTGGATAAATACTCATCCTGCCATCGCCGCCAGAAGTCGTGAACAAGTTTCTGTGTGTGTTGCCAGCGAGACAAGCTGGACAGCCTTATGTCTTTCATATCGGGTGATGGGACAACAATAGGTACCTCTCCAATTAAGAAATGTCCTGGTGTAAGTGGGTTAATGTTGTCTGGATCAGTGTCGTTAATGGGACATAACGGACGGGAGTTCAAGCAGGCTTCCACTTGGCAGAGTATCGTCGTCATCTCTTCGTATGTCAGGTGAGTTGTTACAATTCTTTTCAGGTGGTGTTTTATAGATTTAACACCGGCTTCCCATAATCCACCGAAAGAGGGACTGTAAGCGGGAATGAAGTGCCATTGAGTACCTTCTGTGGCTAGTGTTTCTGCAATTTCTCCAGTGAACTGTAAGTTTGCCTCGTTCCAGGCATCTCGGAGCTCTTTGTCAGCTCCCACGAAGTTACGTCCTTGATCGCTCCACAGGTGATTACATTTGCCTCTCCTGGCAACAAAGCGTCTAAAAGCGCCGATAAACGCTTGCGAAGTAAGATCACTTACAAGTTCAATATGGATTGCCTTCGTTGACATGCAGATGAATATAGAAATGTAGGCCTTTGTTGTCCTGTTTCCTCGGCCTTTAGATAACAAAATATGAAAGGGGCCCGCGAAGTCTACACCACTATTCAAAAATGGTCTGGATGGCGTCACTCTCTCATCGGGTAAATCTCCCATAATTTGAGCTCTAGTAGTAGCACTTAATCTAGCGCAAATGAGGCATTTGTGAACATGTTTCTTAGCTATTAATTTTGCCTTTAAAATCCAATATTTTGAACGTAGATAACATAACATTAGTTGAGTTCCTCCGTGAAGTGTCTTAGAGTGTGCGTCGGCTATAATCAGAGGCGTCAATGTATTTTTATTTCCGAGAATAATTGGATGTTTTCTTTCATCAGGTAAGTTTGCGTGTCTGAGGCGACCGCCCACCCTGAGGATATGTTTATCATCAAGATAAGGGTTGAGGGATCGCAACGGACTTCTCTTTTTCACTTGTTTATTTATCTTTAATCTTTCTATTTCTTCCGTGTATTCTTCTTCTTGAACTCTTTTTATACAAATTGTCAGTGCATCTTCTAATTCTTGTGTAGTTATTTGTTTATTTATGTTCGCGTTGACTTTGTGGTTCAAGAATCTTTTGCAGTAACAAACAACTTTGAGTAATTCTGGTAAGTTGTCAAAATTCTCAAATTGTGTAGTTATAGATTTCTCTTGTTCTTCTGTGCTGAGGTGAGTAATAACTTTCTTTGTTTTAATTTCCATGTCTGTTGTTATAACTTCCTGTTTACTAATCTTAATTTCTTTTTCAGATAACCAACCTGGGCCTCTCCACCACAAGTCGGATTTCTTCAGTTCGGACAGCAACATTCCTCGAGAGGCTATGTCTGCGGGATTATCATTCGACTGTACATGATACCAGCGCTTGTTATTTAGGTTTTCTACAATTTCAACGACGCGGTTGGCAACAAACGTCTTCCATCGGTTGGGATCACCACATAGCCACGCTATAACTATAGAGGAATCTGTCCATGCATACATATCTGAAGTTGGAATTTTCATTGCTAGCCCAATTTGTTTCATAAGCTTGGAGAGAAGTAATGCACCACACAACTCTTGGTAAGGATATTGTTTTCAGCGGTGCTACTCTTGTTTTAGCAGCAATGAGGTTTATTTCAACCTTGTCTTTTGTTTCAGTTCTTATGTATACTGCTGCAGCGTAAGCTCGTGTCGAAGCGTCACTGAATCCATGTATTTGTGTATTTGCTTTGTTTGTCTCCGTTGTACCAAGCCATCTGTTCACTTTAACATCGTTCACAGTGGCAAAATCTGATCTTATCTGATTCCATTCTTCACGTAATGTTTCACTTACGTTCTGATCCCAATTCACCTTTTCGAGCCATAGTTTCTGTAACAGTATTTTTGCCATTACTGTACTCGGTGCAATCCAACCAAGTGGATCGAAAAGCTTTTGTATGTCAGATAAAATACTTCGTTTTGTTACAGAAGTACTTTCAGATGCTGGTAAAGTCAGGTTGTATTGAAATGTGTCTGTTTTCAGGTTCCACACAATGCCCAATGCCTTTATTGTTCCATCAAGATTCATGTCTATGTGTGCATTGGTTGTTCTTTTTTCTTCATCTATAGATTTCATGAAATTAATATCATTTGATGACCATTTCGTGAGTTGAAAACCGCCATTTTTTAGTATGTTTGTGACAGTTTTGGCTAGAGAAATAGCAGTTTCGGTTTCATCAGCGCCATCGAGCCAGTCATCCATATAAAAATTACTCTTGATGGATTGCACAGCGAGTGGTTGATCCCTTCCTTCGTCATCAGCTGTTTGATGAAGTGTTCTAACAGCTAAAAAAGGTGCAGATGCTGTACCGAATGTGACCCTTAGCAAACGGTATTCGTGAAAATCATCACCCTCATCGGGTCTCCAGATAACTCGTTGGAAGTCTGCGTCTTCAGGAGTAACCAGTATTTGGCGATACATTTGTTTGATATCGGCCATGAAGCAGACACGCTTCATTCTCCATTTCATAAGCAGGTTTCTCAAATCATCTTGCAGCGGCGGACCTACCAGTAATTCTTCATTTAGTGAAATGTTATTTGTGCCTTTGCAGGAAGCATCGAAGACGACGCGTGTTCGAGAGGTCTCCTTGTCAGTACGAACTACAGCGTGGTGAGGTAAGTAAACTGATATTGTTTCTTTTTCTCTTTCAGGTATTTTCTCCATGTGTCCTTGTTCAATGTAATCATTTATGACTTTTGTGTATTCTTTTTTCAGGTCTGATGACTTCTTAAACTTCCGCTCGAGTTGCAAGAATCTTTGTTTGGCTATCTCCTTTGTGTTTCCTTCAGGTGTTTGTAACTTTGTACTCGTGCTTGTTTCATTTAGTTGTGGACTGTATGTTTTGAAAGGTAATTTGACTATGTACCTTCCTTCCTGATTTCTAGTTGTTGTTTTCTCGTAGATATCTTCACAAATTTTATCTTCTTTTGTTAAATGTCTGTCCTTGTCAATCTCTATTTCCCATATTGATTTCAACACTTCGTCTACGTCAACTTGGTGATGCATCACAAGGTAGGTATCGTTTTGTGGTTTTTCATAGATATCTCCGAAAATAATCCAACCCAGGTTTGTTTTTTGTGCAGTTGGTGTGCCTGGTGGACCTTTTATTAAATCTGGCTGTATAATCTGTGCGTATTCCTTGACTCCTAATAGCAGATCTACAGAACCAGGTGTTAAGTAACTCGGATCAGCCAAGTTAAGCCCGTTGAGGTGAGGCCATGACTGCTTGACAATTGTTTTGGTGGGTATCTTAGTGGTCAGTTGTTTTGACATCACGTAGGCTTGGATCGGTAAACTATAGTTATGGGCCCACTGTGATCTTATATTAAGCTGTACCACGTGTTTGATCTCTGTTCTCGAAGATCCCACTCCAACAACACTTCCCTTGAATGGTTGTCGCTTCAGTTTCAATAGTTGAGTCGCTTTCTCGCTTATGAATGTAGCTTGAGAACCCTGGTCTATCAGCGCGCGTAGTGAAATGATTTGACCTTCTGTATTTGTTGCTTCCACTACAGCAGTCGCTAACAGTGCTATTCCATGTCTAGTTGTATGATGCGACGCGATCACTGTGTTCACTTGAACTGCTTTCTTCTCTTCTGCTACATGCTGTGAAACCAACGGTTGTGAGGTGCTCGGTGTAGCCGCTGTTTCTGTGTTCTTAGTCTCATGTAGTAAAGAATGATGACGTCGGTGACATTTCTGACAGGACACTGGTAGTTTACATCTCCTTACAGAGTGTCCTAGTGCTAGACAGTTAAAACATAAATTTTTGTTCTTGACATATTCGGTTCGCTCGTCTAGTTTCATATCAATAAACTTCTTGCAGTGACACAGCGTGTGGTTTTCCTTGCACATGATGCATGTCTTCTCTGTACTTGGTGTGGCAACATGATAAGAACGTTCTTTGACTTGTTTCTCTCTGGTACTATTGTTAGCTGTAACGCCTGTAACTAATTCCAAAGTGCGGAACTTGGACTCCATAAAGTTCTTTAATTCACTCCAAGTAGGTAATGCTTCGCTGTTTTCCTTATAGGCATACTCTTCCCAGCCTTTATGTGTCTCGGGGTCAAACTTCTGAACGAGAAGAAATATTATTACATGATCCCAAGAGGCCGTAGTTATTTTTAAATTTTCAATGTTATTTAGGCATTCTGTAGTTGTATCTAATAAGCCTTTTAATTGAACGGCTGATTGCGAAGTCATTTTCTTCTGGTGAAATAACCTTTTCATGATACAGTTTAATATTATGCGTCTGTTACCATACCTCTTATTTAAAACGTTCCATGCAGTTGCGTAATTACTGGATGTCACTTGTATATGGGTCAATAACGCCTCAGCTTCTCCACTCACACTTGTTTTTAAATAATGTAATCTCTGTACATCACTGAGGTTATTATTTTCATGCACCAAAGAAACAAACAAATCTTTGAAAGTCGGCCATCCTTCATAATTTCCATTAAACTTGGGTAATTCTATTTTTGGTAAATGCACTATATTTTGCGACGCATGCGTTACGTTCATACTTGTATTTCTCGAATCCATCAATGACGATTCCGTTAACGACGTAAGCATATCCTTCAAATCACCTTGTAATGAGCTATATAATTCTTCGTAAACAAAGAAATCTTCGTTTAAAAAGTATGGCAAAATTCCTTTTTGTTCTTTGGGGGTAATCTTTACTAACCCATCATGCGCGTCCTTGAATGACATCCAATACTCATCAATAAGTTTCAGACGTGCTTCTAAGTAACCTTTTGTCAGTCTATCCTTTGGACACTTTTTCAAGTTTGTATGCGTTTTTTGTAGTGAATTAGCACCATCTTCCAAGGCAGCGAGATATTGCTGTTGTTCTTTTGTAGCACTCATTGTTCTTTCACTATTCCACTGTACACAAATCTTCAAACAAAAATGTTTGTAAAACTTGGCTATCTTCCGTATTAGTGCTAATTACTAGTTGCAAAGCTATCCATAACACCATTCGAACGAAGTGTTTTTTTCTCTATAAATCCTTATCGCTCTGGAATGCGCTTCTTTTGTTCAAGCGGCCAGATGTTTCTACTTCCGTAGTTTCCGCGTTCGGCTCGAATACGACCATATGTTGATGATTATAAGGTTCACTTTAGCTTGTTCGGGATTTGAGTAAAAGACAGACGTGTGTTCTACGACAAGTGTATTGAGCGACTGGTTTTGTTTCAATGTGTGCCTATTAAATATATCTGTATGACATATACATAGTTACAAGTTTAGAGTTATGCGCGTTGAGCGCGATACGTCACAACACTATTTATTTACTTTTATATAAATATGTGACGTAGAGAAATATCAGAGAGTAGACCTTATTGACGAGTTTATTACAAACAATGTTTCGATAGTTTTCTAGTAGATTTTAAAAATATTAATAACTCCATACCTATATGTTTCGTATGACCTGATGACGTCACATATATTATTTTATATGAATATGACAGCACTTTTACCACATATCGTTGTTTTTAATTGCAACGTAGCCGTAATTTCATACCTCCAAGTCATTAGGAACTGTTGGAAGATTTGGAAGCAATATTATTATTTGCGACGGCGCGGCGGCGGCATCGTTCTCCAGTGTATCAAATTGTGCAAACCCTTATCGTAAGCAGCTTTATTTATGGGAAAATAAAAACAAGAAAGAGCTAAGTAAGTATTTCTCTTTAAACTTTTAATTGAGAAACTATTTTTGTATGTTTCAGTGTTATTTTATGATGAAAGTGGGTACCTATCAAAATCACAGATGTGTTGCACAGTGGTTCCGATTGACAAATTGGCTGAGAGAGACAATTATAGACATCCACTTACCTACCTCAATTTGATTAATTTGAAAATATTTCTATTACCTAAATAATAAAACAAAATTTCACAGAGGTATCAGCGGGGCGAGCACGGCCGTACCCAAGACGTTTGTGACAAGATATGACATGTCTTAGAATTTGTCTTAAATGCTAGCACGTGTCAACCATGTGACATAATCTAGAGGCGCGACATGCCTTTCTTGTTGCTAAGTTCATAGTGTGACATAGTAAATTGAAAAACTTAAAATGTCTAGGACTATCTGAATATGCGACCAAATAAAATCTTTTTTTTTTTTTTTTTCTTGCTTTTATCTCGAAAACGGTGTGTCCTATCGCAAAATTAATGAAAATTTTGTCCCCCTTTATAAAACTCATAAACCCCTAATTCTCAACATGTAGGTACCAAAAAAAATGTATTTAAGTTATTTTTTTTTTTCTTTTGTTTTCGTTAGTTTCCACGCGCATTATATTTTTATTTCAAAATATTGTACCTATTTTTATAAAAAAACATTTACAAATATTAAAAATAGTAATTTATGTGTTTACTTAAATTATTTCTTTATTTTTTGTTGGTTGCCACGCGCATTGTTTCAGTTTTAAATATGTATTTAAAAATATTAAAAATCCCTTATATTAAATACCGTAAGGGCCGTTGACTCTAGGGCATAACTTTGGCCCAAATCAAGACAACTATATAAACTGCCCGAAGTGTCACGACCACACAACCGAAGGTCGTATGTCCTTCGGTAACTATTACATGGTGATATAGACGCGTACTTGCGGAACCTTGTGTGGATTTAATGACGGTAAACATCTGTCTCGATTTGGGCCAAAGTTATGCCCTAGAGTCAAAGTAACCCGCACTTACTAGTAATTTATTTATTAAATAACTTACTTATTTTTTTTTTTATGGTTATCACGCGCAATTCTTCACACAAATAAACCACCCCCACATAATGCAAGAATATAATTTATTGCCATTTGGTGCAGAGTAATTAGCAGGGAAATATTATTTTTTTCAATTTTCAAATATTATCACCATCTCCGAACGAACGTGATAAAACTTTTCTTAGTCACCGTCAAATTGTGACATTTGTGATATAATTGGTGCGCCCATATTAGCAAATAAAACATAGAGTCCCTACTAAACGTCAAGAAGTTATGTCACATGTCAAGAAATTATCTCACGCCGCCGCGCTGCCCCGTGCTAGCATTTAAGACAAAACAGTTTTATCGCCCAAAATGTGTGACTCAAGCCATGTCACAGTAGGTCGGGCAGTCATGCTATTTTATTTCAATTCAAAACGAAATCTATAAACGGTATATTTTCTTTTATTTTTGTGACTATAAAAATACACTTTCTTGTCAAATAAACCAAGTGGTCTTTATTAGATTGCTGTACTAATATTTGCCTGAGAGTTTAAAGGTTTGCAAATACTCAATATCATATATGACTTACATACTGTGTGTACGTACATACCTATGTGTTTTACAAAGCAATAAATTATAAGTTACACTTTTTGTGCGAGACCGTTTCAAAAAAGGAAATGTTGTACTACAAAAAGAAGGTTGGCACAATGTACTGTGAGGCCGCGTTTATGTAGTCATTCGAATTTGTTCGGTTAATCGTGTGGTTAATTTCTTTTCCTTTTGTTTTTTTTCTTATATCTAAGTAGTTAGGTTTTTTCAGCTGAAACTTGAAGGATAAATAATTTAATAAAAGTACTAATTATTAGTAAAATCATAATTACCGTCACTTAATAATAACTGAGCGTTACATTATATCGTAGCCAGATTTTAATTAAAATGGATTATCTCTCTAAGGAGTTAGAAAAGAAACCTCTAATTTCACATGATGCATAGAGTTGATAAAAGGTACAAACCACCATAATTGGTAAGTTTCTAGAGTTTCTCATTGAAGCGCGACGATCGATTTTAAGGTTTTTGAAAAGAAATATGTAATTTTGCAATGGTGTCGATTATAGAAAAAATAAAATTGCACAAATTAAGACCCACCGTACCTAGTAAAAAAATCGTAGTTGTATGTCATGCCGTTTAAGAGATACAGCAATTACTCCAGCGTATTACTATTAAACGTTACCCCAGCGGCATCTTGAATAACTCCGAAACCTCAAGACGCACAAATTATATTTTTTGGGCACAATTAGGCACAAATGATATCTATCTAAGTAGCTAGTTTATATTCAGCTACGACCACTGGTAAAACAACATGCCGCTGCAGTAACGTTACTACAGCGGAATCGGTTTTTCGTGAATATCTTTGGATCGGCTGGACGCACAAATTATAAATTTCGGGCACAATTACACGAGATGAGGCACTAATATCTGTCAAGCCGAAATCCTGAAAAGCGACAACATTCCGCTGGCGTAACGCACATAAATAATGTCCTCTACTGAAAATTCATCATAGATTTTTGTCAGATTTTTAACTACTTAATAACACCAAATGTTATGAGAATGTCATCCACTGATGGTCTAGTTCTCCGTAAAATCGATCAAGACATTCTAACAGCTCGTCTCTGGCAATGTTAGTCCAGCGTCTTGGGTTCTTGGGCAACTCTTTTGCGTAACGCACACCCATTTCTCCTGGCATACGTTTTCGGAATTTACTCCTTCCTCATCTTTCAATCAAAATATCCAAGTTCTCACATTTTTCAGTTGCGTAGGAAATAGCTCTTTTCACTATTTGGATACGTTGGCTTTGAAGAAAAAATTTTAGGGTTTTGATTTCTATGACACTTTTCCAGCGATAGCCCAAATTAATAAATATTTTAGTCGCCCCCAAAGCTATTTAGGGTGTGGATACTTCTTCTCTTGTATCGACGTTTGCTCTGCTGCTGCTGGGATCACACGTCTTCGAGTGTTGATACTTGATACAAGTTTTTCAATGATTGTTCAGTGAGTATGTATAATTGTTTGGCACGCTCTGCGGCCTGAACAGCTCGATGGATTTTAGCTTGAGAGGTGTCGTTAGATTCGTATTTACTGTGAGAGCTACACTGGGTATATCGAAATAAAAAAAAAACAAAATGGCGGATTTTTGGCGCCAAATTATGTTTTTTTTTTTTTTTTTCAAAACCTGTCGAGTGAGGTATCAAAATAAAGGGTTTTAAAAGGCGATTACAATAAATAATAAAAATAAAAAATGTAATTAAAAAAATTAAAAAACCCGACTGCTGTAAAAAACAAGTTAAGAAAACTGAAAAGCTAAAAATTGTTTTTAGCCCATTTTAAATTCAATAAATGTTGGAAGCAAGCGGGATCCCATTTAAAAATATAATAAAAATGGTATGGGTCCTTCCTGCTTCCAACATTTAATTAATTTAAAATGGGCTTGTTTTTAGCTTTTCAGTTTTTTTATCTTAGTTTTTTACCGCAGTCGGGTTTTTAAATTTGTTTAATTACTATTTTTAAACGATATTTTAAGTGACTTCAGTCACTACCGGAGGTTGATGTTTTGTTTTATCATGTTTAGATATCGATACCATCACGTATGCGGAGATTCGCAAGCTAATTTAATTTGACCGTTTTTTTTTTTAAAACAAGCATGAGTAATAAAATGGAGAAGGAAAAAGAAACGATAGTTACGTGCTGCGGCGTTCACAGCCACTTGTGCTCTCACTAGCAGGCACAGAGTACACTAAAGCAAAGTGGACGTGTCACGCCCCTCTCGTATGAAATTACTAAACAAAACAGTAATTACGAGCTGCAACGTTACACAGCCGCTGTGATCTCACTAGCAGCCACAGAGTACACTACAGCAAAGTGGACACTTGTGTCACACTCCTCACGTATGAAATTACTAAACAAAACAGTAATTACGAGCTGCAACGTTACACAGCCGCTGTGATCTCACTAGCAGCCACAGAGTACACTACAGCAAAGTGGACACTTGTGTCACACTCCTCACGTATGAAATTACTAAACAAAACAGTAATTACGAGCTGCAACGTTACACAGCCGCTGTGATCTCACTAGCAGCCACAGAGTACACTACAGCAAAGTGGACACTTGTGTCACACTCCTCACGTATGAAATTACTAAACAAAACAGTAATTACGAGCTGCAACGTTACACAGCCGCTGTGATCTCACTAGCAGCCACAGAGTACACTACAACAAAGTGGACACTTGTGTCACACTCCTCACGTATGAAATTACTAAACAAAACAGTAATTACGAGCTGCAACGTTACACAGCCGCTGTGATCTCACTAGCAGCCACAGAGTACACTACAGCAAAGTGGACACTTGTGTCACACTCCTCACGTATGAAATTACTAAACAAAACAGTAATTACGAGCTGCAACGTTACACAGCCGCTGTGATCTCACTAGCAGCCACAGAGTACACTACAGCAAAGTGGACACTTGTGTCACACTCCTCACGTATGAAATTACTAAACAAAACAGTAATTACGAGCTGCAACGTTACACAGCCGCTGTGATCTCACTAGCAGCCACAGAGTACACTAAAGCAAAGTGGACACTTGTGTCACACTCCTCACGTATGAAATTACTAAACAAAACAGTAATTACGAGCTGCAACGTTACACAGCCGCTGTGATCTCACTAGCAGCCACAGAGTACACTACAGCAAAGTGGACACTTGTGTCACACTCCTCACGTATGAAATCACTAAACAAAACAGTAATTACGAGCTGCAACGTTACACAGCCGCTGTGATCTCACTAGCAGCCACAGAGTTCAGTACAGCAAAGTGGACACTTGTGTCACACTCCTCACGTATGAAATCACTAAACAAAACAGTAATTACGAGCTGCAACGTTACACAGCCGCTGTGATCTCACTAGCAGCCACAGAGTACACTACAGCAAAGTGGACACTTGTGTCACACTCCTCACGTATGAAATCACTAAACAAAACAGTAATTACGAGCTGCAACGTTACACAGCCGCTGTGATCTCACTAGCAGCCACAGAGTACACTACAGCAAAGTGGACACTTGTGTTACGTCACGCACGCTCTTCCCTTATCAAAGTACTCCCAATGGGCTATAACATCATACCAGAAAAACATGCTTGTTCATATGCTCATTCCATTTAGTTCATAAAAAAAACATAGCATCAAACATAATGAAATAAACAAATGCGTTTTAATATGAAGATATTTTACAATTCTTAAAAGTTAAATAAATGTTAATTCTACAGCAAAGTTGGAAGTGTTAGATAGCTTTCAAATCTTCTGGGAGGTCATTCTTAGGATGTTTGTTTTCAAAATGTTGTTTGTAGGTCTTAGGGTCAGGCATCTGCGCCTGAAACCAAATCACATATCCTGCTGAGTATTATACATTTATTATAAGCTCAAGTTTATTTAAGATTAGCTTTTGCCCGCGGCTTCACAAAATCAAAATATTTAATTTCACATAAACCTGCATGGGCACTTATGAAACGTCAGAAGCTAGGTGCACGGTTCCAAATTGGTTGTTTCCTATGGAGAAGAGCCGGCAAGAAACTCCATGGTTACTCTTTTAAAAATAATTGGCTTTTACAATATTTCCAAATAACAGTGTTAATAAGTATATAGAAAATAGTCAACAAATGTACAGTCTACTAGGCCTGCAACGTTCTCACATTCACAAAATAGAAATTAAATGAATAAAAATCTATGACATGACACAAATGACATGATTGCCATTACAACTACAGTAGGTAACAAATTTGAATAAATATCATGTTCACAAAAGCCACTAATATAGAGATAAAATTGGAATTGTAGCTGTACTATAAAATGTCGAATAATGAGATGATTAATAATAATCTATTATGTAGACGCAACTCTACGCACCTTCTTGATGTCGTGTATGGGGCAGTGGAGGACGGTGCTTCTCTATCCAGGATGTCGGCAGATCCGCGGGATCAATGAACCGATCAGGATTGAGAGGGGAATATTTCAAGGCGATAGTTTGAGTCCGCTTTGGTTTTGCTTAGCCTTGAATCCTCTAAGCACACTGCTGGAGGACTCAGGACTAGGCTATCGGTTGAGAAGAGGTGGTCAAGTGATATCTCACCTCCTTTACATGGATGACTTGAAACTTTTTGCCCCCAACAATTTGCGACTGATGGAGTTAGGTACTGAAGGTAACAGAAACCTTCAGTAGCGCCATCCCTGAATTGAACCTACGTCAGCTGCCGATACCCACAGCAGAACGCCATAAGACATAATACTGTGGAAATAAGCAAAGTATACTAACCTAGCTGTGGCGACATCAGTCAACTGCCTTAATTTTCTAACTGCATATGCAGCTGAACTTAACCTACCTGAAAGAGCTCTAATGTGGCACCCCATTGCATTTTCGAATCTAGAGTAATCCCTAAAAATACAATTTCCGTAATAGCATCTAGTTTCTTGCCATCAGGTTTTAAATTTAGATCCATTTGCGGTAAATTTGGTAATGAGAACTTAAGACATTTAGTTTTGTTCGCATTAAGTAAAAGATTATTAGCTGCGAACCATTTTGAAAGAACAGCAAGGCTATCGTTGACATGTAAGACATCCGTATCTTTTCTATCTACCTACTTTAAAAATAAGAGAAGTGTCATCAGCGAATATAATTATATCCGATAAGTTAGCCATCATGTTAGTCATTAATATAAACTAAAAATAGGAAAGGGCAACGAATTAAACCTTGAGGCATCTTAACTACAGACCCCGAGGACGTCGCACCATAAACGTTTACTTTTTGCTGCCTGTTTGATAGATAGGAAAGAACAAGATCAGCAGCTCGTTCACGAATTCCGTAGTGGTGTAATTTACAGATCAGTGTATTGTGGTCGACGCAGTCAAACGCTTTTGAGAGGTTACAGAAAATGCCAATTGCATCCTGGGACTTCTCCCAGGATTCCAAAATGTGACTGATGAGTTTTACTCCTGCGTCAGTCGTCGACCTACCTTTCGTGATTGTTGTAGCCCAGTGTTTCTGAATAAGATTCATGTTAGGGACAGCTCGCTGTGCGAATGTAGTCTTCAAGGTACTTTGGATCATATATTTTTCTCCTGTTCCTTGAATACCAAATTTTTCGACCTCTATCGAAAAATTTCCAAATATAACATTCCTCTTCTAACTTCCATTGCCTTTTATCCCACTTCTCTCCCAAAATTATTAAAATTTTAACTACTTTTTTTAAACGACTATTTTTTTATATATGATTGTAATCTAGATTATTTATGTTGTCCTTAACATTTGTCCTCGTTTTTTTTAGCGACTAACATCTAGATCTACCACAAAGTACAAAGTCGACGGCCCGCCTCTCAGTGACAATGGCAGAATAGTCGACATCGGCACAATCGCCAAAAAAAAAAACCTTTCGTGAAACCAAACTGGTGACTATGTAAAATCCCATTTGAAAATGTGACAACATCTGGTCTAGCATGATTTTTTCATATATTTTACTCAATACAAACTCAATTTCGCCCGCGTGGATGTCGGAAAATATTCCACGGGAAAGTACGTTTGTATGTATGTAGTATGTTTTGTTGCAGTTCACAATTTTTCGACAGTTTACAATCTAACGGAAATAAAACCAATAGGCAGTGACATATACAGGGTGTGGCGTAAATAGTGATCCAACGTTTAGGGGTCGATACACCGTATATTCAGCTATCACATAGCACAATTTGAACCATTTCCAGTCTCGGAATAAAATATTTTTAATATTATTATTTGAAAAGTGAATACCTTGCTTTACTAATTTGGCTGTATTTTCTATAAATGACATTATTTTTTAATTTTGTTTTTTGTTTTATAACTGTGAAATGCCATGTACTATCACATGCAAATGTAAAAAAAATGTACTAAAGCAAGTTATATTCTGAGACCTAGGAAAAAAAACCGGCCAAGTGCGTGTCAGATCACGCACAATAAAGGTGTCCGTAGTTGGATAAATTTATCCCAAAAACAAACTTAACATTGTAGTTGAAAAACATTTTCTCCCATACATTCCAACTGTAAATGTAAGTTTATACTCACAATATTGAGAGATTTACCATGTTATTTTAAGACCACAGAATATTTATAAGTTTTCCTGAAATCTACAGATAAAGATCTATTTTCTGTATTTTTTTTTTCAAAATTTTAGGCTCGGTAATTTCAGAGATAAAGGAAGGGAATGGTCATTTTTTTAAAATAAATATAAAACAGTTTATTTTAAAATTATAAAAACAATATATTTGAGACCCTCATAGTAAGCCCTTTCATTTGATATATCACTCGGTGTATTTTGCAAAACTTTTTTTTTTAATTTTCTTATTTGCCCCCAAAAAGTGACCTCCATATTCTAAATTCATTCATTTACTTTACCCGTCCGTGTTTGGGGCACAGAAATTCATATGTGTACCAAATTTCAACTAAATTTGTCCATTAGATTCGGAGTAAATTGGCTGTGACAGACGGACAGACAGACAGACACACAAGTGACCCTATAAGAGTTCCGTTTTTTCCTTTAGAGGTACGGAACCCTAAAAATGGTGCAAATTGTGGTTTATGATATTTGAATATACGGTGTATGGACCCCTTAACATTGTACCACTATTTATGCCACACCCTCTATACATAAGTGATCCATGAGCAGTGGTGGCCCAGTGGGAGCAGTGGTGGCTCAGTGCTAATGGCCCCGACTTTCAGATTGTAGGTTGTGGGTTCGAACCCAGACAGGCGTTGGCCTGTCTGGGTTCGAACCCACAACCTACAATCCGAAAGTTGGCGGGCATTGGTGATGAAATAATTTACACAAAGTACAACTACTTTGTGTAAATTATTTCATCACCACTGCTCTCAAAACGGTGAAGAAAAACATTGTGATCGAACCAGCATGTCCTACGAGGGGGGATCAAAAAGTAGTGAGAACGACATACTCCTTGGTAAGAAAAAAAATAAATACTAGCAGGCATAGCTCAGATACATATTTGTAATATTAATAAAGAAAAAAATCTTCGATTCTCTTTTGTTTTTTTCTGAATGTAGTCATTTGTTTGCTTCGTGTCGGAACGTGTTCTCGAAAATGGAGAAAAACGAAGTGCGAGCCGTTATTAAATACCTCTGTTTAAAAAAGATAACGACGCAAAAGATTCATTGCGATTTGGAGGCAACATTAGGAGAGTCTGCTCTGCCTTATTCCACTGTCGCAAGGTGGGCTTCTCAATTTCGAGTAGGGAGAACGAGCACGGAAGACGAACATCGTTGCGGCCGTCCATCGACGTCAGTCACCCAAGAAAATGTTGCGAAAGTCGAGAAAATTGTATTGAGTGATCAAAGAGATACCATCCGATACTTAATTCAAGAAACGGGCATTTCATATGGAAGTATTCAATCCATATTGAAACAATCTTTGAATATGAGAAAAGTCTCCGCAAGATGGGTGCCGAGAATGTTAACCGACAGTCAGAAACAAAATCGACTTGACATTTCGAAGATATTGTTGGACAAGTTTCAAGAAGATTCTGAAAACTTTTTGTCTCGTTTCGTAACAATGGACGAAACATGGGTCCATTATTTTGATCCCGAGACAAAACAGCAATTTTCGCAATGGAAACGGCCATCATCACCGACCCCGAAGAAGTTTCGTGCCGTGGCATCGGCTGGCAAGGTTATGGCCTTAATATTTTGGGACTCAGAAGGGATATTGTTGATTGATTACCTGGAGCGTGGAACCACTATTACAGGCCAATATTATGCAGCTTTGATTCCTAAGTTGAGGAATGCCATCAAAGAGAAAAGGAGAGGGGAAACTTCGAAGGGGCGTGCTGTTTCATCACGACAACGCACCCGCGCACAGGTCGGCAGTTGCGATGGCTGCCATTCAGCAAGCTGGCTTCGAATTGGTTGGCCACCCCCCTTATTCACCAGATCTGGTGCCTAGCGATTTTTATCTGTTCCCCAAATTGAAAGAATACTTAAGGGGAAACAGGTACGAAGACGATAACGAGGTGATGGATGCCGTGGAGAGCTTTTTGCAGGGCCAAGACAAAACTTTTTTTTTAAAGGGATTGAAGTCTTGGAAAAGCGCTGGACTCGGTGTGTAGAGAGACTCGGAGACTATGTAGAAAAATAAATGATTAAGTTATCAATAGTCATTATAATCTTATCTCATTCTCACTACTTTTTGATCCCCCCTCGTAGAACCAATAATTTGAAGACATGTGACATCTACCAACCCGCACTGGGCCCGCATGGTAGATTACAACCCACTCCCTCTCGAAGAGAGGGCTGTGTCCCACCCAGCAGTGGGAACATTATAGGCTGATTATATTATATTATAATACTTATGTAAGTATTATAAATTAAGTCACTTTTCATGTTTGCTTGACCGCAGTGTTCTTCTAAATTACACAATTTGATTTTGATGCAGTTTTAACCATCATTAGACTATTAGAGAATTGTTTCCAGAAGGGTTATGTGTACAATATCTTGTAATTAGCACTTAAACTCAATGTTTTGTCAAGTCGTAAAATCCATGGGAAGTAGGGGCAGGTTGCTAGTGTTATTACAAAATAAAGTAACTAATGCAAATCCATAAGATGCATTCTACTTTTTGTCTCAATTAATCTCCATATATTTTGCATGCCATTGTTGAACAGTTTCAACAATTTATGCTTCTAAAATATATTGTTGTGATAAATGAATACAACAAATATTTACCTTGCAGACAGCACACACATGGACGAGGGCTTTCTGTGCAGCTTTCTTCTGGTCATTGGCACTATGGCCTTGCTGTTTCTTCATTTTGGACTGTTTCTCAGCAGCTTTTGCTTGTGATTGAAGTTTCTGCTGCCCGCGTGCCATCCTTCAATTCTGAAAATAAAGCACAACTTGTATTGCTATACTTTGAACTAAGCCTACGCCTTTATTATAGTATTTTGTAGAATTGCCGGAAAATTATGAAAATTGTAACTTCGAGTATCGTTCATTATCATCAGTGTTTACGTGGACATTATAAACGTTATAGCTTTGATTAGGTTACTTTAGCAACGTCCACGTAAAAAGAAAGGGAACTGAGCAAGATGTTGTTGGAAATCAACTAAAAGTTGGCCAAAAAAGACAGAAGTAGATTGCGAAGATTTTAGTACCTACGAAATTTGACGTTATGATATAATAATTAAAATATGTGCAGTAACACTGCCTGAAAACATAAAAACTATCGTACCTCAAACTTTCTAACGATTCCAATTAGCCGTGTCTTCACCAAAACAGTACTTAATGTATTGTTCGGTATTTAGCACCTTTGTCATCAAATACCACGAACTAATAATCTATCCAAAATAAAGATAATATGCCGAGAGATACTGGATGGATGAATGAGAGATACATATGCTGAAAATTTTAATGGTTGATGGAAGTGTGAGCTGTGACAGAAAAAGAATCAAGCAAGTAAATTGAACACAGATAACTCATCAATGCTATGAATCTATGGCTATGTCACGGTTATGTACTGAAGTAAAGATGGTACCTATAGAGTACAATACATGCTAGTTATGTTTTTTTTTTTTTTTTTTTTTTTTGGCTTCGCACGGTTTGTGCATTTAGCCAATGTCACGTTTAGTTCATAGGTCAAGGTAGGGAAACGAAAATATTATAATGATTTTTAAACGGGATTTAGGATATGATGAATATATAGGATCAGTATAATAACGGTGAAAAAATAATGATAATGATCAAATTACAACGACGAAAATTTACAACTTAATATTATTTAAAATAATGAATGAGACTATACATTTATATACAGGGAAGCTATTTGTACAAAGTAAAGAAAGTATTGAGGTAGGAAAAGGAGTATTGAGGGACAAGAGGTTACTGAAAAAAGAAGAACGGTCATATAAAGGACAGGAGAAAAAAATGTGGTTTAGGTCGCCTACGTCTGTGCCACACAAGCACATGGGGTCGTCGATGATATGAAGTTTGGCAAGATGGGCTGGAGAACAAACATGACCCAGTCTCATCCGTATTAATACAGAGGTCTCCATCTTGCCAAACTTTGCCCTGCCAAACCACGGTTTTTCCGGAACATCGGGTTGAATTAATGAAAAATAACGACCCTTTGCCTTGCTTCCGATATCCCAAGCTACCTTCCAGGTGTCCCAAAGAAAAGTCTTTGGTAGGATCATAAGATCAGTGCTGAAATTTGTATAAGGAGCTAAGTCCCCACACTGCACCGCATCACCGGCGAGTGTATTAGCCACTTCATTGCCATGGATTCCAGCATGAGCCGGAATCCACGCAAATTCCAAAGTATTACCTTCAGAGATGGTTCTGAACGCAAATTCTCTTATTAAATAAATGATTGGCAACTGCGATTTGTGTTCGAAAGGGGATTTGTTAATGGCTAGAAGAGCACTTTGGGAATCTGTAAAAATTATAGTTTTTTTGAGCTTAAAAACACGAGTATATTCGATGGCTTTTAAAATACCGAAACATTCCCCCGTAAAAACCGAAGTCTCCGGAGGCAGTTTTATTTTTTGTACGATGTTGTATTGAGAATGGTAAGTACCTATCCCAACACAACCCATCGGAGAACGCTTGGCAGCATCCGTAAATATATGGTGATATTCTAAGTGATCAGCACGCTTAGCATGACCGCCATAGACACGGGTTTTGTCGACAGAAGAATAGACAAAATGAGAGATTGCCATGCTTAGACGCGTAGAATGCGTAGAAATATTTCTACTATCTGCCATTTTGTCTATTCTTCCGTAGACAATATCTGTTTCTATGGCGGTCATGCTAAGCGTGCAGCAAGGAAATTGTTAAAACTTTTAGGACAATCGGGATCTAATTTATTACGTACACAGTTAAATTTAATGATGGGGCTGAATTGTAAACTCTCATATCTACAGTTAAATATGGGAAGTTTATTGGAACGGTGAATAGGAGAAGAAAGTGAAAGGAATTTTTTATAGCTTATAACTAAACAAGGCGCACGTTTATGGGACCAGTAATCTGAAGATTCAATCTGCAACACTAAAGAGTCTAGTTTAGGAATGAGAGGATGAGTTGAGAACTGAAGAATCCGGAACAAATATTTGTCTGATAAGAATTGTCTTCTAAGATGTGAAGGAGCTTCCCCACATTCAACTTGGAGAGCATTAATAGGACTAGACTTCATGGCACCCGAAATAATGCGTAATGCTTTAGACTGAATACGATCCAATTTTTTAAAAGCCATGATACTACCAGGTTCTAAAACGAACAATCCATAATCCAGAGTGCTTCTGATAATTGCGTTGTAAATAAGTTTCAACGAAAACGGATGTGCACCCCACCACACACCAGAGAGGCATCTAAGCATGTTTAGGTGATTTTCACATTTGTTGACAATATAATCACAATGAGGAACACTACTTAATTTACAATCAAGTATTATACCTAGATATCTGAATTTATCTATAACTGGAATAGGTATATCCTTATAAAAGAGGTTAACTAAGGGAATATTTCTCTTCCGGGTGAATAAAACAGCCGCGCTTTTAGACGTGGATAAATCCAAACCGTTTAGATGTAACCATAACTCCAAATTAGATAAAGCAGAATTGATAACACAGCGAGCTTGTTCAACAGATTGGCTTGAAGAATATAATAATAAGTCATCGGCATATTGAAGAACTTTAACATGGTTAGTAATTAAAGACGAGTCTAGATCAAAAGTGTAAATATTGTATAAAAGGGGACTGAGCACAGAACCCTGTGGCAGACCCCTCCATACAAGATGAGATACCTCGTGATCTCCTATTATCATGTTAACAGAGCGTTCAGTCAGGATATTAATAATAAAATTCGACAAAATCAATGGAACCTGCAAGGCTTTTAATTTATTTAGTAAAACTGATAATACAACATTATCATAAGCTGCATTAATATCAAGGAAAACTGCAATGGTGGAATGGTTATTAGAGAAGGATAATCGAATATCCGATGTTAAAATACTTAAACAATCAGTTGTACTTTTACCTTTTCTAAAACCATATTGTGATTCTGCCAAAAGACTGTTACTTTCCACATACCATTCTAGGCGATTTTTAACTAAGTGCTCCGCTAATTTCATCAGGATTGATGACAAGACTATGGGACGGTATGAAGAAACGTCAGATGGAGTTTTATTTGGTTTAAGGAATGGCAACACCATTTGACGTTTCCATTCAACAGGGATGTTTCCTGAATTCATGATAGAATTAATAAGCTTTAAATAATAAATGAGGACGTCATCATTTATATTAGCAAAAAAGGAATACGGGATGCCATCAATGCCCGGTGCAGAATCCTTAGTTTTATGAATAACACCTTTTAATTCAGTGAGAGTGAATGGAAGATTTAGTGTCGTATGAGTATCTTGGATATTGGATACGAGAGGCAGGCTAAGGTTAATAACCTCATCCGGTACCCATGGCGGTGCTAATTTATCTAAAAATTCACTGGCTAAAGAATCAGGAATGGGACAAGGGTTGTTATAAATGGACCTAAATCTACGAATATTGCGCCAGACAGTGGCAGGGTGAGTATTTGGAGAAATTGATGAGCAAAAATTACGCCAAGACTCAAATTTTTTCTTCTTAAAAAGTTTACAAGTTACATTAATTAAGTTGGTGACTATTTCAAAATTAATATCAGACATATCAAGGTTATAATTGTATTCAGCCTCTTTCCGTTTTTTAACCAATTCAGTGCACTCTGAATCCCACCATGGAGGCGAAGGAATTGTACTAATATTGTTATTTTTTTCAGGAAAAACTTCATCTGCCGCTGCGATTAATATAAGTGCTAAAGCTTCAGCACAACTATTTTCATTGCCATCAGAGATAACAGGCAAAGAGCAAAGCTTACTGTCAACAATGTTCCTAAATTTGTCCCAGTCATTATTATTTCTATTAGGTAGTTTATGTTTTAAGTTTGATCTCCTTAATGGTGCGTTTGGTTTTGAAAGAGGATAAGAAATAACTATTGGAAAATGATCACTGCCATAAGTAGAGGTCAAAGTATGCCAAGTTAATGAAGAGGCTAAGTTTGGAGAACAGATAGAAAGGTCGATTGCACTTTGGTTTTGAGTGGGATCTGAGCGACGTGTGGCAGCTCCCGAGTTCAAGATGCATAAGTTATGTAAGTCTATTATATCAAGTAATTCATCGCCATAACAATTAGAAGTTGAACAACCCCATGATTGGTGATGGCAATTAAAGTCCCCCAATATTAAGAAAGGCTTTGGAAGAGAAGAAAAGAGATTATTCATCTCTTGAAGGACAGAAGAGGAAGGGTGAGGAATGTAAATAGAAACAAGACAAGTGTGATGCACTTTAATAGCTACAATTGAGATTTCCTCACTATGAGGAGGTAATGTAATGATAGAAAAAGGTATAGAATTCTTGATGAGTATAGCTACTCCACCATACCCATCAGATCTATCCTCTCTAATGGTTAAATAACCGTTGATTTTAAAACTATGATTAGATTTGAGCCAAGTCTCTGCAAAGGCAAAGACAATTGGCTCATATTTGTTTAAAAGATATATAACATCACTCTTTTTGTTTACTAGACTGCGGCAGTTCCACTGGATTATTTTGGATGTGTTGTCCATTATGACTGGATTGAGATACATTGAAAGACGGGGCAACGTTGGACGGTGAAATGTTGAACTGAGAAAGAAGATTGTGTAATGCAGAAAGAAAATCATTTATGGAAAAATTTGTGTCGTTTTTTCCATTATTATTAGAAAGAGCACAACCATTTGATGGTTGGGGAATGTCATAATCTTTAATAATGGCATTGTGAGCCTCTTTATTATATCCTTGTACAGATTTGGGAGGGGAGCGTGGTTTGAGGAAGACAGTCTTTTTATAGCTACTTGAAGCAGGCATTCTATTAGGTGAAGAGATTGATGGGGTATGTGCAAAGTTTTTGGAAGGAGAAGATAAAAGTGTATCAGCATATGATTTAGTTACTGGTGGATAAAGTTTTTCCGCTTCAGCATAAGATACTGAACTTTGTGCCATGTATGTTTTAATTAATTTTTGCCTAGAAAATTCTGGGCAAGACTTATTCGTAGCATAGTGAAAACCAGAGCAAAGGCAACACGATGCACTTTCTTGTTCTCTTTCACAACTGTCCCCAGTGTGGCCTTGGCCACATTTATAAAACGAGGCTTGGACCTACACTGAATTTTAGTATGACCAAAACGACAGCAATTAAAACACTGTACAGTAGGGAAAATATATAAATCTACAGGTAATGCATTATAGCACATAAAAATTCTCTTTGGTAGAACCTGCCCATCAAATGTAACAACTATGGATTGGGATGGTTTCCAAATTGTTGTACCATCAACAGTGGTTTTAAAATTGAGGCGTCTGACTTTTAAGATTGGCCCGCAACCTATAGGTACTGTTATGTTATCAATAACCTCCTCCGGAGACCATTCCGCAGGAACACCACGCACTAAACCCATTCTAGTAACATTAAAAGTAGGTATAAAAGCTTTGTAATTATATGTTTCAAGACTATTATGTGTAATAAAGGAATTTGCGTTCAGAAAATTCGAAAACGATAAAGAAATTTTATTGCGTCCAATTTTTTTGACACTCCCGTTGATAATGTTTTGGAAGGCATTATGTTTTAGGAACTTGCCAAAAGTGATTGGGTGCAGTGTCGATCCATCATCTGGTGAAATAATATTTTTTTGTACATGAATGACAAAAGGCGCGCTGTCCGTTTTGTCGTATGTTTTCCGACCTATCTGAGATTGAACAACTGAGGGCAGAGTAGAGATATCGGGCATTTTGTTAGAAGTATTAGTTGTTTCCTTAGGGACGATTATTTCAGAGCAGCTAGGCTCTGATGCAGTAGGTTCTAGAGTAGAGTCCATGCAACCACAACCCGAAGACGCTGAACCGTGGTTTTTCCGGATACGGCGACGCTTATTACAGTGCTTGCACACATGAACACGGCTTCTTTTCAAATGTCGAGCTGAAGACGACCCATCGGTATCCATGCCCGATTCATTGGAAATAGTAACAAAATTGCCTACCGGGGGCACATCCCCCGGATCAGGCGGGTCTTTCATTATCAGTTCAAATAGCTAAAAAAAACTTACCACTACCGATGAAAATATATAACACTAAAATTAAACTACAAGTAAAAGAGAATAGAACACTAAAACTACGACTACTGATCTTATATTTAGGGTTTTTAAATTTATAAATATTATATCAAAAAAGACGCGTCCGCCAAGTACGAAGTTTCCCGCGCTTTTTTCGACAGCTCGCTAGTTATGTTATCTATTAGAATGAATGATATGAATGAAAGAGCTTCTTAAGCATAGTTCAGACAGAGGCGGTGCTGAACTTAGTGGACTAATGTCAGTTTACCTTGATAAAGCTATGGTTTCCTATAAGAGCGGTGGCTGCACAAAACGGCCGTAGTGACGCCTTCATGAAAATAATGACAACGGCAAAAATCGTTAAATTTGCCCTATCGCGTCACAGGATAGTTGCATTTGTTTCGTTGTGACACATCTGACACGTAATGACTTCACTTGATTATCATGGAAACTCAGAACAATAACTAAAGCATAGAAGGAGTGCTAAAATAGCAACTGAACTCAATATAATTGTTTCATTTTGACTTATGGAGCCGCTATGATGTTAGAGAAGGACACGTATACAGAAGACGTTTCGAAATGTAGCTTGTCATTAATTTTATTCTGACTAGTGATGTGACCCACTAAATTTCAACGTCGATAGAATTTACAATTAATAGAATTTAAAATTTACTGACCCGGCTAAATCCGAATGTATTTAATTGCCATATTAACTGATGAGTTTACTGAAAACAAAGTGGCAAATGTTTTTAGCAACTTGCGTCAAATTACTTTCTCATATTTAATTGAATTTTAGATACACTACTCAACAAAGTCTAGGGAACAAGGGTATTCATAATAATTATTTTTATTTTAATACTTATTATGTAACATATTTTATATCAATAGAAGTAATTTAATAGAGATTTTAAAACTTTGATTAAATACAAGGGTTGTTAATGAAAAAAAATAAATTTATTATGAAAATTCAAAATTATATCAAAGCGACAAAAAACTTTTTGTAGATAAAAAAATTAATAACAACGAGATAACATTAAATTAAAAAATAAAATGCCTAGCAACTTTTTATCTGTTAGACCTCTAAAGGCATTAGCGACGGCTCTACATCGGTGTGGCATGCTGAGTATCAGCTTGCCTATTGTCAGCTGTGGAATTTCGCTCCATACTCTGGAAAGATGTGCAAAAAGCTCTTCTTCCGTGATCAAATTTTGGGGAAGGTCACCGAACGCTCTTCTCCCGAACAAATCCCACGCATGCGCTGTATCGTGTGTGTGTGTGCAAGCGCATTATCTTGCATGAACATGAAATCTTGGCCGTACTGCTGTCGGTGAGGAATGACCATAGGTTTCACAATCTCGTCAAAGTATTGTTCCGCATTTAAATTGCCTCGATCAAAACGATATCAGTTCATCCACCCAGGCGAATTCCAGCCCAAACCGTAATCATTCCGCCAATCCGCCCTGGTACGGATGAACTTTCTGAGGATTCTGGAGTCGACTGGCGACAGGAACTCGTCAAATGCGCAATCTTCTTGAATCGGGATTAAATTCAATTAAAACAAATCGTTCTCAATTTATCGATTTTTTTATCAACATTTATATTTCGGTAAATACTTAAGTAGTTATTTTTATTTGTATGTACCTAACTGATGTGAGATGATTTCACGGGGTGTCAAGATTAGTGGCGATTCATTAATCTAGACCGATGTACTAGGTCCTGTTTCAACTTCCATTGCTACGGGATCCTAAAATTACGTATTTTGTATTAAAAATAAATAAGCACACGCTTCTAATTCCGACTGGGATAATTAAAGGAACATGCATTAACAAGTGAACCTACTTCTAATGAAATGTTATACCTGTCTTCGTGTTAGATTGCTGTTGATGGTGAGCGATTATTTTAATCTGCAGAACTGCGCTATGTCCTACTTCGCTGACTTCCATAAATAAACTCAAACTCAAAGCATTTATTTCAAATAAACCAATTACAGGCACTTTTGAATTGTAAATGGGTCAGTCAGTCAGAAAGATGAAGCTAGTTGCCCATTCCAAAGCGTAGTAGATCCCTATGGAGAAGAACGGGCAAGAAACTCCACGGACACTCTTTTAAATCATAATATTTTTACAAAATATTGGTTACATCGTTCATGTTGAAAATATACATGTGAGAACAATGTACAAAGACGTGCTCGTTAAAAAGCGTCCGTAATAAAAACATAAAAACTAAAACAACTAAATTAAATATTAAATTTAAAAATAAGCCATGGCAGCTAAGAGACGACCAGTCCCAACTGACGGCGCCCGTTCACAAACATGACGCATGGATCAGCACCAATTAGCTCAACCATTTTGGACCAATACACACGCCACCACCAGCGAGACATTTGAGTGAGCATGACATACTCTTAACCGCCAGGGCACATTCAAGTCAGTGAAAGACTGCTCACACATGTGCTATGCAATTATTTTTTTATTATTTCCGAATGCTAATCAATTAGTTAATGCGTCCGTGTAGAGCAGGACAAGCATTCAGCCAAGCATTTTTGTCAGGGATCCCCCAACTTATAATATGCCCGGCGGCATAGTGTGCGTTTTATACAAGATTTAAATTTCGTTTCATTCAGCTGGACTATGTGGGGAGGTATTTTATTATAACATTTTAAACAGTACCCCATGAAGGATGAGTCTACTTTAGCCAGTCTGAAACCTGGTTGAACTAATTGGTCCCTATTTCTAGTCCTATAATTGTGTCCTTCACCTCTTTTACCGAAAAGGTTTAGATTTTTCCTTACGAACATGATGTTTTCGTAGATATATTGACAAGGTACCGTCATGATGTTAATATCTTTAAACAGTTCCCTTAGAGAATCGCGCCTGCGGAGGCCATATATTGCTCTGATGGCTCTTTTCTGCAGAATAAAAATAGACTCTATGTCAGCAGCCCATCCCCATAGTAAAATACCGTAAGACATAATACTATGAAAGTAACTGAAATAGACCAGCCGCGCGGTATCTACATCAGTGAATTGACGGATTTTTCTCATATGCTGCTGAACTTAGCCGTCCTGCAAGAGATGTTAAATGCGGACCCCATTGCAGCCTTGAGTCGAGCATGATCCCCAGAAAAACAGTTTTATCGACGAATTCTAGTTTCTATTTATTCAATACTATGTCACAATCAGTTTTTTTAACATTTGGTAAAGCAAATCTTATACATTTAGTCTTTTTCCCATTTAATACTAAATTATTAGCAGTGAACCAATTATGGATCTGCAGTAAGGCGTTATTTACATCGTCAAGATTTGATGCACGTCTATTTATCTTAAAAATTAAGGATGTATCGTCAGCAAATAACACCATTTGTGGTTGGTTTTTTAATAAATGGGGTAGATCATTAATATATACTAAAAAGAGGAAAGGACCCAACATCGAGCCCTGTGGAACACCCATTTGTACTTTTAGACCGTGTGAATTGACACCATTTATTTGAACTTGTTGTTGTCTATCGTTTAAATAAGATCTTACTAAACTGAGCGCAAGTTTACCTAGTCCATAATGCTCAAGTTTCAAGAGTAAGGTTTTGTGATTTACGCAGTCAAATGCCTTGGAGAGGTGACAAAAGATTCCTATGGCATCTTGAGCCTCCCCCCACGCTGAAAATATGCGTTTTAATAAACTGACACCCGCGTCAGTCGTGCAGCGTCCTTTAGTGAAACCAAATTGATGATCGTGCAAGGTTTGGTTGGTGTTAAAATGATTAAGCATTTGATCGAGCATTACCTTTTCGAATACCTTGCTGAATACCGGCAACACGGATACTGGTCTATAATTGTTGGTGTCTTTACTGTCCCCAGATTTAAAAAGTGGTATAACCTTACTAAATTTCATTAAATCCGGGAAGACTCCTTCATCCACACACAAATTAAATATTAATGCTAAGTATGGTGCTATAGTCTCGATTACGGATGTACAAACTTTGACAGACATTCCCCATAGATCTTCGGTCAATTTGATTTCAATTTGCCGAAAAGCTTTTATAACTGCCATAGGGTTTAAATGTTTAAATTGAAATTCAACCGGGCAGCTTGGAACGTTCGCTCTTAATAAATCAATTGAGACATCGGGTGAGGAATTTAAAGCTTCCGTCGTTTTAGATGGTATATTTGTAAAGAAGTGTACAAATTCTTGAGTTACTTCTAAGTTAGAGCATATATCAGCACGAGAAGTCTCCAATGTAAAATCCGTGTTTCGTATTTTTTTCCCATTAGTTTCATTATTTATAACTTTCCACACTGCTTTTACTTTATTTTCTGCTGATTTGATCTTGTTACTAATATACAGGGCTTTAGCTATTTTGCAAGTATTTCTAAAAATTTTGGAATATATACTACTATACTTATAATACCTACTACTTACTTATACTACTTACTAAAACTTCCTGTAATGTAATTAATCAAGTTTTAATTTGAACGGGATACTATTTATTGCCAATAAAATACCTTAATTACATCATATATCAGACCATTTCATCTGTTCTTTCCATAATAAATAATGTAGTAACAGTATCTTCTCTAAGTCGTCTCCATTTCATACAAATGAATACAAAGAAAAATGTTTGGAGCATAGGTATGTGACTGTGCTTTTTTGGAGTCCAATTTCGTCTGCCAATATAAAGGAGAATGGGTAATGCTGTACCCAGACACAAAGTTAATTGTAGCAATATGAACTTTGTCGGTCTTTGTTGCCCTCGTCGAGTAGTTTAATTAATCCTAAAACAGCACGTCTGAATTCAATGGGAGAAAAAAGGCATGTGAAGAAAATAAGTTGATATAACAAATAGAAAAATAATTAATTCAAAGGATATGACAGTTCTTATACATACATAAATCACGTCTTCTTCTCATAGGGGTAGGCAGAAGCCACAGAACGTCACTTCTACGATCCTTATACGAGTATACCTACATCTTTTGCCTCGTTTTCACCTGATTTTTCTGAAGAACATCACTATAATGTTACCCCCTTGAGATGCAGAACCAGTCGTTATCTTACCTATCCTTTTTTTTTTTTTTTTTGTGGATGGGAAATCATCAAATGACTTCTCCCGCTCTGGGCAGAGCGTGAGGGCGTGTCAGACTTTTACTGACTAAAACCCACCCATGTTCCTTCAGTTGCCCGTGCCAGGGCCACGGTATCTCTTTCGAACTACCCGCGACCCCGGCGGCATTGGCCCAATTGACCCCGTCACTGCTGACATGTCTTTGAGGCGCGCGTGGAACACAACGCGTCGTCCGCAGGGCGCCCCGGCTTCTTAATGAGGACCAGTTTGCCTGTCTTCCAACGAAGTGGGAACTGGCCCCTCTCCAAGCATGCGCTTAGGAGCCCCCCTAGTCGAGGCCCGAGAGCCCCAAAGGCCAGAACCCAAGCTCTTCCTGGCAAGCCGGCGGGTCCTGGGGCGGTATTTTTGGGCTGGACCCGGGGCATTGCCACGTCACATATTTCGGACATGGCCTCCCGGAACCACTCCGCCTCGTCGTTGATGTCAGCAGGCCTGTCCGGTGGTGACACCCAGGCCTGCACGATCGAGGCTTCCAGGAGGAGCTCCCGGTCCAGCTGTTTCAGCGGCCACCGCGGACCACTCGGGGCCTGTCGGACCGGCGCGCTCGAGGTCTGGGCGGAGACATCAAACCGGATGTACCGGTGATCGGAATAGGTCGCCACCCCCTCCATGACGCGCCAGTCAACAACATGCGGCAACAGAGCGGGGCTGGCAAACGAGATGTCCACCACTGATGGGCCCCGCATCCGCACACATGTGGGGACAGAACCCCGGTTTAGGACGACCAGGCCTGTCTCCAGAGCCCAGTCCTCCACCATCCTGCCCCGTGTGTCCGTATACCGGGAACCCCAAGCCACATTCTTGGCGTTGAAGTCCCCGAGGACGAGCACGGGAAGGGAACGTAACCCGACGACGACGGTTTTCAACTCCGCAAGGGAATTGTGGAACTCGGCGAGAGTTCGGTTCGGGGAGAAGTATACCCCTACCACGACAATCTCCCCGAACCGTGCTGCAACGCAACCCTGTCCTCTCTTAACAGCTTCGAGGGACAGGGTACGAAATGAGGGTCACTGAGCCGCTCAGGTCCTCCACCAAGTAATCACTGGGCGGGACAAAGTACGGCTCAGCGACCACGGCGATGTTAATCGACCACTGCGCCATGCTCTGGAGCAACAGATCCTGAGCTGAGGCGCAGTGGTTGATGTTCGCCTGGAGGAGGCGTAATGGAGCCATTACTGACATTCCATTTCACCCCCTCCCTGAGCCCCCTGTATCTTACCTATCCTAACAAAAGCACTGGAATCCTTGTCTATACATTTCAGTGCCCGTACCAAGCGCCAGTCCACACCTTACATGGATAGTGTCAACGACAGTTCTTTATTTTTTATTCCTTTGTTTCATTAACATAGGTACACATCATTTATATTTAAAAATATTTTTATAAAAACATAAAATATGTGTAAAATAAAAACCCAGCTCACCGATATCGGAAAAAGAGTCCAAGCTACCGGTGGTCAGGGCTCTAGAGAAAGGAACCTCCCCACTATGCGTGTCGTGTCCAGGAGTACTGTTTTCTGAATCAAACCTTTGATCCAGCCACGCAATGAGAGGCTTCTGTGGTGTTGGTCAAGGTTCTCTGCTATTAGGCCACTAACCGTAACGATTATAGGTATAATGATTGCAGAGTCCACGTCCCACATGTCGACAACCTCGTGTGCTCAAGTCAAGATACTTGATTTTTTTAATTTTCTCAGTTTCACGAGACTCTCGTCATAAAGGACAGCGATATAATGAATGAATGAATGAATGAAATGCACCGATCCCAGCGTGGTTGAACCAGACTCGATCACTCGAATGAACCCAAAGATTCACACTGCCCCTGTTGCCTCATGTTACATGGTGCAACAGAGACCATTGTATATCAAGGAGTAGACCGGAGGGCGCGGTAATGGTAGGGAAGACATGCCCTTAGAATATGGAGGGGATAAAGAGCCTATCTAGTATGCACCGTAAAATAAGCATTGGAATAGTGGAGAGACGGGTGATATAATATGGATGGGCTTTTTTACGACGTTGCTGCCATGTTGCTTCTAGTTGCACCGGTGAATCTTTTGGTGGTTAAACTGCGTTTTCGACTCTTTTTATGTCGCTGCTATGCTGTATTACGGGTAATCTGCCTTCTCGACTCTTTTCTTCTTCGTTCTGATGAGTTGTCAGCAGCAGAATGTCCAGGACGCGGTCGGACCGTTCCTCGCTGTTGTCCAGCTCCAACTTCAATTAATGTAATTTTTGTTTATATTCAAAGTTCGACCTATACCTCGCCGCTGTTCAGTTCAGGTTGACGCGATTGCAGATATTACAGTTTTATAGTACAAAGTAATGCACACAAATCAGCACAAATAATTAATTAAACTGGACCCCGACAAAAATCCTGTCGGGTATGGCGACAGGGCGGCGCCAGCGCACCATCCATGTCCGTAGGTACTTGAGTTTACTTCTCGGGTCGTCTCCGAGCTTAAGAATTGAATGCGCCTTCACAGAAACAACACACATCACCACTCACAAAAAAAAAGCACCCTTGAACACTCCCATTTTGGGACACAGGAACACTATACACTAGTAGTTTAAGTTTTTTTTGTTTAGTTTGGTTTGGGTTACGAGTACCTGAAAATGTCTAAGATTGCTTGCTTGCTTTGCGATTGTCGTGATTAACTTTATTATAACTGTCACACACGTATTGTTCAAAGTTACATATATTGACAAGCACATATAGAGTGTAATCTACAGATTTATAATACAGCATTTTTTGTTCTTTTTGCGGATCATATATTTTTATAAATCACATCACACTAATATCATAGTATGAAATAATTTTATAAGTACTGTGAAATTTATTATAAAGGTGAAAGTTTGTGAATGTGTGTGTATGTTTGTTACTTCTTCACGTTCAACCGGCTGGACCAACTTGAGCTAAATTTGGTAGGTATGTAGATAGCTTATTAAATACCCTACATACATCGGCTACTTTTAATCCCGGTCTACGTGGGGCGCAGCTAGTAATTTATAAGAATGAGAAGATCTAGCCATCTAATTCAGAGTTCAAATTGATGAAGAGCTTAGCAATAATGCCCTGTTTCTCTCTTCCCGCCACTTTACAATCATGACCAAAAACAGAGCCGTCTATTTAAGGCCACTTTAGGATATGGGGCCGCCATGGAGAAATTAGGTCGAAATTTTAAATACCTTGCTTCGAAATGTTAGATTTTCTGTGAGTCAGTGAAGGCTGATTTACACAGTCAGTAGCTGACTCCAAATTAAGTCAGTGCTGGCGGGCACCGAGGTCGTCGGTAGTGTATTTCTGTCTTCCAAATCAATTTACATTATAATGGGTGAGCAATGACTTGGTTCGTGATTGGAGTCAGCTACTGTCCCTGCGTAAATCAGCCTTCAGTTTAAGTAATATTATCAGTCAGTCAGTCAAATTATCAAATACCATGGACCTAATAATATAATATGTCAAATACTTCTTCGTCTGAGGAGTATATATGTTCTGTGGTCTGTCGTCAGTCACAAAACGTCAACTTGACAGACACAGTATCAGCAATGATCAGCAAACAGTCGGTGAAATGTGTAAATAACATAAAAATTAACCTCAAATAAGTTTGTAAGTCTCAACAAACTATACAATACAAAGGTTTCTTTACTTTTTAAACAATACGTTTGTTACACTGATTATTTTAAGTGTATCTGTGTAACCTCTTGAGTGAGTATAAAAAACAGCCGAAACCTCTTTTTTTTATCGTTGATTAAAATATTATTTCGTACAAAGAATATTGTGGGTTTACACCATTTGGTAATTAATAAATTATTAAAAAAAAAAAAAAACCCGACTGCAGTAAAAATATCAACAGAAAAGCGAAAAACAAGCTCTTTAATTTATAGAAAATTGTAAGATACCTCGTTAACAAATAATACAATTTATACTATTACTTATTTAAATATAACTTAATTATTGGAAAAGGTATTCCAGGCGGGGACAAGACAATTAGTCCAAATGTTATTTTTTTTCAAGAAATATGTTTTGTCGTTCACTGCTTGTCCCCGCCTGCAATACCTTTTCCAATATTTAAGTTAGGTATATTTAAATAATAGTATAATAAATTGTATTATTTGTTAACGAGGTATCAAACAAAAAATAATTGCATGGTGCATTACATAAAGACATTGCTCTTACAATAGATTATAGAGCTTGTTTTTCACTTTTCATTTGATATTTTTACTGTAGTCGGGTTTTTTGTTTTTTTTTTTTAAATAATTTAGTTTATTTCACACTTTTTAGTTTTAAATAATAAAACAGTGGTTTAATTCATGATAACTAAGCAGTTAAATGAGCTCTGCGGTAAAGTAACATTAGACACTTCATCTAGATAGATGGTAGTTGAATAAGACATTTTGCATATTAGTTTATAGTGTTTAAATCTCGTAAATGTTGAAGCTCTCTTAAAGTATTGTCATCATGTGGCCGATTCAACAACTTTTTGGGATCAACCAACCCAGCTAGTGTTTTTACTCGGCTGAGAGCGACATAAGCTTGGCCCTTTGCAAAAACATGTGAGCTGAGGTCTACAACAGCCCTATCGAGAGTGGTGCCTTGTAGCTTGTGGACAGTTACAGCCCAGCAAAGTATTACCGGCAACATCCTTAGTTAAATTTTTCCTAGTTCCACAACAGTCAGTACGAGTACCTATTCCGTGTATCTTTATACCTATAACCTGTCCGTTGGCAGGATGTCGCATAATTAGCCGGCAACTTAAACCATCACATCAATATCGTTATAGTTTATCGTTGTCTAGTACCCATAAACAAGCCTAGAGCTTAGTTTTAGACTAGGTCAATTTGTGTAAGATTGTCCTCTAATATCGGATATAATATGTATTCATAATTTAATATACCTAGGTAGTACGTATTCGTGAATTATTGAAGAGATACTCGTAACACTGCTTTGTTAATGGTTAATACATAGGTACAATAGGCGTTTACAGCTCAACAAGAAATAATTACCTACCTATTACTTTTTTGATTTCTTTGGTTGTTTGTTTGTTTGTTTGTTTGTACCGAATAGGCTCCGAAACTACTAAATCGATTGTAACCATTTTTACACCAGTAGCAAAGCTAATTTATCAGGAAATAATATAGGCTATAATTTATTTTCAAAAAATTTAGAGATCCTTAAGAAAATTGCAAAAATGTAACCCAAAGTAGCAAAATACGAGGTGCATTCAATAAGTACCTAGCCTCATCGCCAGAGGGCGCTGTAGTTTCAAAAGAGTTTTACCACAGTGTAGCACATTCTTTTTTAATTCTTTTTTCAAATTTTCATTCCAATCTCTTCATTTGTTTTAATTTGACAACTTATGGAAGCGAACGTGTCGATCGGTTTTACAAAAATGGAAAAAGAGCAATATCGTTCGGTGATTCGATTCCTATTTTTGGAAGGGAAAACGAGCATTGAAATCAAAGAGCGCTTGGATGCTGTGTACGGTGACTCTTCTCCATCGATGGCCACCGTCAAGAATTGGTTCAACGAGTTTGTACGTGGCCGTACGTCGGTTTTTGATGAACCACGTCCAGGTGCACCGAAAACAGCTGCTACGGAGGAAAACATTAAAAAAATCCATGATCTCGTATTGGCAGATCGCCGATTGAAGGTTCGGGAGCTAGCTGAGACTGTAGGCATTTCAGAAGGAACAGTGCATCATATTCTTCACGAGGAACTCGGCATGAGAAAACTGTCGGCGCGATGGGTGCCGCGTTTACTCACACCAGAAAACAAGCGCAACCGTGAGACCACATTGGAGACGTGTTTGGCGCTGTTTAAGCGGAATCCAGCGGAGTTTTTGCGTCGTTTTGTGACCGTCGATGAAACCTGGATCCACTGGTACACACCAGAGACCAAGGAGCAATCAAAACAATGGATCCAGACCGGGGAACGTGCTCCAAAGAAGGCGAAAACTGTAAAATCGGCCGGAAAAGTTATGGCCACCGTTTTCTGGGATTCACAAGGTGTGATCTACGTCGATTACCTCGAGAAGGGTAAAACAATTACAGGGCTTTACTATGCCGATTTATTGGGCCGATTCGACGCCGAATTAAAGAAAAAACGACCCCATCTGGCGAAGAAAAAAGTGCTGTTTCAACACGACAACGCACCGGTTCACACGTCTGCCGTTGCCATGGCCAAATTGGTCGAATTACGAATTGCTGCCCCATCCACCGTATTCTCCAGATTTGGCCCCTTGTGACTTCTTTCTGTTTCCTAATCTGAAAAAATCACTCGCCGGGAATAGATATGGATCGAATGAGGAGGTCATCGCCGCCACGGAGGCCTATTTTGCAGAGTTTGACAAAAACTATTTTTCGGACGGGTTAAAAAAGTTGGAGCATCGCTGGGCTAAGTGTATAGAACTAAAAGGAGACTATGTTGAAAAATAAATTGCCACTTTTCAAAAATTTTCGGTTTACTTTTTGTAGGCTTAGTATTTATTGAATGACCCTCGTATTAGGTCTTTACCTATGAAACCGCCGTTCTGCAGTACTGGCCATTTCAAATCAAAATAATTTTTGTTTGGCTAAGAATTCTAATTTCAAATTAATTTTATTTTAAAAACATGTTTTTTTTTTCCAAAAGTAGTCATTTGTTTATTGATTAGTGTAACATTTTCATCGAATTTCAATCTTTTTCGTCATCATGGATACGTTAAAAATTCGAGTAATTATGGAATATGAGTACCGTCGTGGCAGCAACGCGGCACAAGCGGCACGCAACATCAACGACGTTTACGGAGCTAACACTACAAACCAACGCACCACTTGTTATTGGTTTGCTCGCTTCCGTTCTGGAAATTTCGACCTGAAAAATGAACCTCGCGGTCGTCCGAAGACTTTGGTCGACAATGACGAATTAAAGGCGATTGTGGAAGCTGATGATACACAATCTACGGCTGAATTAGCAGCAGCTTTCGACGTTAGCGTCAAAACAATATTGGTCCATTTGCGTCAAATTGGCAAGGTAAAAAAGCCTGACAAATGGGTGCCCCACGAACTCAATGATCGCCAGCGCGAAGTACGCGTCGAGACGTGCCTTGCACTGCTCAACAGACACACAAATGAAGGAATTTTGAACCGCATTGTTACCTGTGATGAAAAATGGATTCTGTTTGATAACCGCAAGCGCTCAGCAAGTTGGTTGGATCCTGGTTCAGCACCTAAACAATGCCCTAAACGAAAACTTACCCCTAGATAAAAACTTTTTTACAAAAAAATACAACCGACTTCCAAAAACAACACTACAAAGTGAAAAATAACTTTAATTTCGGAAGTCGGTGTCTGATTAAATGTATTTTTGTTTTTGCCACCGACTTCCGAAATTAAAGTTATTTTTCACTTTGTAGTGTTGTTTTTGGAAGTCGGTTGTATTTTTTTGTAAAAAAGTTTTTATTTTTCACTTTTTAGTGGGTCTGTTTATAATTTGTATAAGTTACAATAGTCTAATGTCAATTGCTCATCACATGTTACAAAATATTGCTTTTCCCGATGCTGGGACGTTAATTGTTGAGGAGTTCTGCTGGTAAGAACCAGGAGAACTCCTCAACAACCACTCACCACACGCATTGTGTGACGAGCGGAAATTGCTTAGCAACCATATTAAAGTAATCGAATCGCAACCCGTGAAATATTTATCATTGAGTAATTCCGGTAGCCATCTGTGGTCTTCATCATCAGTTCCACTTCACCAAGTGGTGCTTTCCGAGAGCAAATACACGAGCTACTATAAAAAAATACCCAAATCACTATAGGTGTGCCTATAATATTTGAAGAGTTCCTTCGATTTCTCCAGGATCCCATCATCAGAACTGGATTTTGACAAAAATGGGACCATTTGGGAAGTATACCCTTTCCAACAAAAAAATAATTTTTCAAATCGGTTGGCATGCGACGGAGTTATGCGCGAACAAACATAAAAAAAAAAAAATATAAACATCCGAATTGAGAACCTCCTCCTTTTTTAGAAGTCGGTTAAAAAGTGATGGTCACTGTTTGGTGGTCTAGCGCCGGTGTGATTCATCACAGCTTCTTACCAAACGGGGTGAGCATTACTTCAGATGTGTACTGTGAAGAACTGAACACAATGATGGAGAAGCTGGCACATCTCCAACCAGCATTGGTCAATCGCTCGTCTCCGCTGCTCCTGCACGACAACGCGCGACCTCATACTGCACAGCAGACGGTCTCCAAGTTGCAAGAACTGGGGTTGGAAGCTCTCCGTCATCCGCCCTACTCACCAGACCTTGCGCCTACAGACTACTACTTTTTCCAGAATTTGGATAACTTCTTGGCGGGAAAAAAATTCAATACCCGAGAGGCAGTACAAAATGCCTTTGAAGAATTTGTTGCCTCCCGTCCAGCCGATTTCTTTAAGAAGGGCATCAATAAACTGCCACTGCGTTGGCAAAGATGCATTGATTGCATGGGTGATTACTTCGATTAATACAAATAAAAAATGCATGAAAAAAATTCGTTTAAATTTTTTCATACAAAACGGCAATTTCATAGGTAAAGACCTATTGTTGCCTATAAAATTCATTATTTGGCGTGCGCTGAGAAAACTATTGATGATACATAAAAAGTATGTACTACATGATTAAAGTAGGTACTCATTATCACCTTCAAAAAAGTCTGCGAGGCAATATATCTAACTATCATAGTTAAGTCACAATAGCAGCCTTTGTGTTCTAAAATTTAATTAGATCGCCGGTAGAAACAAAAGTTGGTTACCTACATTCGTATCGTAGTATTAATTCTTATTCAAATAAATAGTTTTATCATCAATTTATATAGCAGTAAAATACTTTTTAATTCATTCGAATCAGACTAGATTTCGAAGTTATCACGATTATAAAAATGCCATAATACGCGTTCCGTTCGACGACGCGCTGCCGCGCCGCGATTAACTCGAAACTCAGTATTTTTATTCTCGAGACCAAAAATGAAGAATAACGTGTATCAGGGTTTTTCGAAAATCTACCCATAAGGGGGTGAAAAGGGGTAGTAAATTTTTCAGGGGAGGCTTTTACTGCAGGGCTTGATTAACTCGAAAATTGGTAAAAATAATCTTTCAGTCAAGTTATGGAAACATTCGAAACGATTTTTGAAAATTCCACTCCTGTGGGCATGAAAACAGGGAATATAGTTTATATGAAAATTTTTATTCATTTGGTTAATTAACTTGAAACTTGCCAAAAATACTTGTCTAAGCAAGTAATAAAGTTTGTCATTAATAGTTTTTCCCCCCGAGGGAAGGGAAGAGGAGCAAGGGAGGGGGTGGTGAGGACGGAAATGGGGGAGGCTAGGAGGGAAAGGTGAAGGGGAGGGTCTGGTGAGGAGGTGAGGGATGAGGGGATGGGGATGGGGTGGTGAGGGAGAGAGGGGGAAGGGGATGTGGTGAAGGGGTTGTGAGAGTGGGTGAGAGGGGGAGGGAGAGGTTAGCGGGAAGGGAATGTGGTGAACTAACGTGCTAATCTCTGGAATACCAGTCGGACTTTAAAAAATCTTTCTGCATTTTATAGCCCAAATCTAAAGGAAGGCTATAGGCATATTTAACATCACTCTAAGACCTTTACGTGGCGAGCTAGAAGAAAAAAAGGCGGAAAGAACGCTAAGCGAAAACGAAGTAGGTAATAGCGCGGGCAGGCAATGCGATGCGACGGGGTGGGTCGGGGTGGGGACATTTCACGCGGACGAAGTCGCGGGCAGCAGCTAGTAACGTTTATAAATATTTGTAATGGGCTATTTATTAAAGCTAATAAATAGCCCATTACAAATATTACATTTGAGACCCATATTGTTATAATAAAAAAAACTTTATTTTATTCCCCTCCATTTTTGTTTTCGCGGAAGCCATATTGATATATTATATACCTTAAAGCACTCCGACAATTCAGACGAATCGAATGACACCTTATAATAATGTTAAAATCCGTCAAGCCGTTTAGGCTGCAGAGCGATACAAAGAAATAGACATACATACCCACATACATACATACGCTCGAAAAACATAACCCTCCTTCGGCAGTCGGGTAAAAACAACGTACTTATTGCACTGATATTGCGCATGCACTAATCCCAATCTCCAATTTTAAATTACTGTTGAAATTTTAGGTGTTTAGATTTTAGATCAATGCAGCGTATCACTCGGGTGTTCTGTGATATCTGCTCGCCGCGAGTGTTAGCGAGATCACGTTCCAAGGGGTCACAAGCAAATGGCGCAAAGGACGAGACTCCGCTCCGCCGCCTCTTAGACGATGCTAGTTCGTTTGGCGAAGCCTCGACGGAGGCGGCCGAGCCCGAGCTGCGCTGGGCGACGCAGCCGTACGCGGCGCGCGTACAGGTGCGGGGCGAGCGAGAGCGGGCACAGCGACACGCGCCGCGCGTGGAGCCGCGCGACACCACGGTGCTGCTGTTTCCGGGGCAGGGCGCGCAGCAGCTGGGCATGGGCCGCGCGCTGCAGGCCATCCCGGCCGCCAAGCAGCTGTACGAGTTGGCCTCCACTGTAGTTGGGTAACTCAGCAGAACATTACTAGATTCACATTACCATACTTATTTAATGCATGCACTGGTGGTGAAAGTTATTAAAATATTTCAATGCATTCAAAATGTGCACACATCACACTTCACTCCTCTAAAGGTGCCACTATCAATGTGCACACATCACACTTCACTACTCCAAAGGTGCCACTATCAATGTGCACACATCACACTTCATTCCTCTAAAGGTGCCACTATCAATGTGCACACATCACACTTCACTCCTCTAAAGGTGCCACTATCAATGTGCACACATCACACTTCACTACTCCAAAGGTGCCACTATCAATGTGCACACATCACACTTCACTACTCCAAAGGTGCCACTATCAATGTGCACACATCACACTTCACTCCTCTAAAGGTGCCACTATCAATGTGCACACATCACACTTCACTACTCCAAAGGTGCCACTATCAATGTGCACACATCACACTTCACTCCTCTAAAGGAGCCACTATCAATGTGCACACATCACACTTCACTCCTCTAAAGGTGCCACTATCAATGTGCACACATCACACTTCACTCCTCTAAAGGTGCCACTATCAATGTGCACACATCACACTTCACTACTCCAAAGGTGCCACTATCAATGTGCACACATCACACTTCACTCCTCCAAAGGTGCCACTATCAATGTGCACACATCACACTTCACTCCTCTAAAGGAGCCACTATCAATGTGCACACATCACACTTCACTCCTCTAAAGGTGCCACTATCAATGTGCACACATCACACTTCACTCCTCTAAAGGTGCCACTATCAATGTGCACACATCACACTTCACTCCTCTAAAGGTGCCACTATCAATGTGCACACATCACACTTCACTCCTCTAAAGGTGCCACTATCAATGTGCACACATCACACTTCACTCCTCTAAAGGTGCCACTATCAATGTGCACACATCACACTTCACTCCTCTAAAGGTGCCACTATCAATGTGCACACATCACACTTTAAAAAACGTTAAAAAAACGTTAAAAAATTTTTCAGCCGCCATCTTGGATTTTCATTTTAATGCCACTATCGGCTTTAAAACCCTCGAAAACCATGAAAACGACACACATGACAATAAAAAAATAAAATGTTGGTAGCCGCTATCTTGGATTTACATTTTAACGCCACTATCGGCTTTCAAACCCTTGAAAAACCATGGAAACGACAGCCATGACATAAAAAAAAATGTTAGCAGCCGCCATCTTGGATTTACATTTTAACGTCACTATCGGCTTTATCATCCTCAAAAACCATGAAAACGACACCCATGACGAAAAATTTTAAAAGTTGGTAGCCGCCATGTTGGATTTATTTACATTTTAATGTCACTATCGGCTTTAACACCCTCAAAAACCATGAAAACGACACCCATGACGAAAAGTTAGAAAATGTTGCAGCCGCCATCTTGGATTTACATTTTAACGCCACTATCGGCTTTAAAACCCTCGAAAACCATGAAAACGACACCCATGTCAAAAAAATTAAAATGTTGGCAGCCGCCATGTTATATTTACATTTTAATGTCACTATCGGCTTTAACACCCTCATAAACCATGAAAACGACACCCATGACGAGAAAAATTAAAATGTTGGCAGCCGCCATGTTATATTTACATTTTAATGTCACTATCGGCTTTAACACCCTCGAAAACTATGAAAACCACACCCATGACGAAAAGTTTAAAAATTTTGCAGCCGCCATCTTGGATTTACATTTTAACGCCACTATCGGCTTTAAAACCCTCGAAAACTATGAAAACGACACCCATGTCAAAAAAATTAAAATGTTGGCAGCCGCCATGTTATATTTACATTTTAATGTCACTATCGGCTTTAACAGCCTCAAAAACCATGAAAACGACACCCGTGACGAAAAGTTTGAAAATTTTGCAGCCGCCATCTTGGATTTACATTTTTACGCCACTATCGACTTTAAGCCCCCGTACCCACGGGCGTCATAAAATCGCGGCCGGATTTTATCGGGCACTGGATTTTCAACTCTCGTTGTTGAGCCGAGCGTTGAGAATCCAACTTAACAATAACAGAGTACATTCTAGCGCGTCGAAAAAACACACTGTTGGATTTTGCACTCTCGGCGCTAAGCAGAGCGTTGAAAAACCAGTGCGCGAAAAAAAATCGCCACGATATTTTTACGTCCGTGGGAACGTCGACTAAAACTCTCGAAAACCATGAAAACCACACCCATGAAGAAAAGTTTGAAAATTTTGCAGCCGCCATCTGGGATTTACATTTTAACGCCACTATCGGCTTTAAAACCCTCGAAAACCATGAAAACGACACCCATGACGAAAAATTTGAAAATGTTCGCAGCAAAATGTAATCCCGATTTCCCGGTATTTAAAAAAAAATAAAACCACATTATACCGGCCCACTTTTTTTAGTCTCGAAAAAAATAGGGTATACATTTTATACGGAATTTACAGCACCACTTAGTCGCATTCGTAGCCCACTATTGAACAGTAAAGCTGACAGACGCATTTTACGTACTTGTCTAAATCCTTTGCAACCTTATGATCCTCAACACATTCTGCACTTATTCTGCCCCGCATTTCATCAGCACTGTCACATCACATTCTCAATCAAACACTCTTTCTTTCACATACGGGGACACTGTAGGTACAGGTAGCACTAAAATCGTAACAATAATAACTAAACACAAAAAACTAACAAAACTGTATTAAATTCGGTTCAGTAGTTGCGCGCATTCGCTCACGAACAGAGTCGGAAAGGAACTAACTAGATTACTAGAACTAGAACATCAAGCTCAAAGATCAAAGATGCCGCCTGCGTTCGCGGTGCGTTGCCATGCCGGCCGACAAACGATACCGCCGCGCGTACGCCGCCATGTTGTTTCCCCCTTCACCTCCCCGTGCGTCCCCGCATCGACCGTGTGTGTGTGTGGTAGGTAAATGTTTCAATTTTGTTGCTATGCAAAATTTGAATGAACGAATTAACAAAAATGCTTGTAAAGTCTTTGTAGGTACCTACATAACCAACTTTTTATACTTTTCTTTCCCAATCACAGTAGTTAGATTAATTCAAGCGATCGAGTAAAGGTTAGGAGGATAGGATCACAATATCATAACACGCCGCCCGCGCCGCTACCGCACGGAATAAATACTAACATGGGGTCGTCGGCCGCGCGGCTGTCGGCGAGCGCGCGCGCTCTATGAACTCGAGGTTACGCGCGAGCGTCAGCTGATATTTATTTACGAATACATTGCATGCTAAAGTTGTAAAGAGAATAAGTGTGTTTAATCGCAAATGATGGTTTCATTTAACTGTTCTCACAGTATGGTGTACGAAAAATGCAAAAAAAAAAAAATAGGTAAAATTGAAATTTTTTTTTCAGATTTTTTGATGGTATCGTATCGAGAATCACTAGCCCTATCACCTGTTTTCGTTTTAGGGAGCGTTTCCCTTACACCCTGTATTCGGAGAACGGAGTAGAAGCCTATGGCATATCTAGTTTTTTTTTTTTGTTTAATTTAATAAAATCAAAATCCAAATCATAATGCAGGTTGCATATGATTTAAATTTCGATATTTTTAAAGGATTTTTTTTTTTCAAAATGTATGTTTTTATTGTTCTAAAATGAAAAGTTTACATCGAATTTGTAGTATTTATTGATACTAGATATTTTTTTCTGACTAAGCTATTAAAAAAAATAAAAATAAACTAGTTATACCATACGCTTCTACTCCGTTCACCTAATACACCCTATTTTTTCGAGACGGTAAAAAAAGTCATCCGGTATATGAAGTCGTTTCCATACCATGTAACCGATTAGTTGTGCATTCCCACATTTTCTGGAATCCCAGTATTTATAATAGGTCTTTACCTATGAAATTGCCGTTTTGTATGAAAAAATTTAAACGAATTTTTTTCATGCATTTTTTATTTGTATTAATCGAAGTAATCACCCATGCAATCAATGCATCTTTGCCAACGCAGTGGCAGTTTATTGATGCCCTTCTTAAAGAAATCAGCTGGACGGGAGGCGACAAATTCTTCAAAGGCATTTTGTACTGCCTCTCGGGTATTGAATTTTTTTCCCGCCAAGAAGTTATCCAAATTCTGGAAAAAGTAGTAGTCTGTAGGCGCAAGGTCTGGTGAGTAGGGCGGATGACGGAGAGCTTCCAACCCCAGTTCTTGCAACTTGGAGACCGTCTGCTGTGCAGTATGAGGTCGCACGTTGTCGTACAGGAGCAGCGGAGACGAGCGATTGACCAATGCTGGTTGGAGATGTGCCAGCTTCACAGTACACATCTGAAGTAATGCTCACCCCGTTTGGTAAGAAGTTGTGATGAATCACACCGGCGCTAGACCACCAAACAGTGACCATCACTTTTCTAAGGGTAAGTTTTCGTTTAGGGCATTGTTTAGGTGCTGAACCAGGATCCAACCAACTTGCTGAGCGCTTGCGGTTATCAAACAGAATCCATTTTTCATCGCAGGTAACAATGCGGTTCAAAATTCCTTCATTTGTGTGTCTGTTGAGCAGTGCAAGGCACGTTTCGACGCGTACTTCGCGCTGGCGATCATTGAGTTCGTGGGGCACCCATTTGTCAAGCTTTTTTACCTTGCCAATTTGACGCAAATAGACCAATATTGTTTTGACGCTAACGTCGAAAGCTGCTGCTAATTCAGCCGTAGATTGTGTATCATCAGCTTCCACAATCGCCTTTAATTCGTCATTGTCGACCAAAGTCTTCGGACGACCGCGAGGTTCATTTTTCATGTCGAAATTTCCAGAACGGAAGTGAGCAAACCAATAACAAGTGGTGCGTTGGTTTGTAGTGTTAGCTCCGTAAACGTCGTTGATGTTGCGTGCCGCTTGTGCCGCGTTGCTGCCACGACGGTACTCATATTCCATAATTACTCGAATTTTTAACGTATCCATGATGACGAAAAAGATTGAAATGCGATGAAAATGTAACACTAATCAATAAACAAATGACTACTTTTGGAAAAAAAAAATCCATGTTTTTAAAATAAAATTAATTTGAAATTAGAATTCTTAGCCAAACAAAAATTATTTTGATTTGAAATGGCCAGTACTGCAGAACGGCAATTTCATAGGTAAAGACCTAATATTGAGAAAAAAAAATATTAAGAAGCCGCTTCCATAGTTTGTTAGCCAAATATTAACTTTAGGTTAATATGCATCCGATTATCCGATCTCTACACATCACCCATCATCGTGAGTGATGCATCCGGTTTGCAGTCAACAGTGTACGGACCCTCCAATCCAAGGCATCGAGTTCAGTAGTCCATTTGAGTATGCCGAAAGAGTGCATCAAAACCGGCATGACCCAACCGTTGAAAGCACGCACCTTGTTTTCGCCTGAAAGAAGACTGGTTAATACCTTTTCAGACGACCAAAGAAGCGCTCCTTCAACGATCGCTTCGTGTCAGCAACGTTGATGCCTAACGCTTCCGACATACCCAAATACTTACAGCTTTCGGATGAGGAGAGGGATCTAAGATGTATGGAATCCGAAAGTTGAATTCCATCGCACTCCATAACCTCACCTCGCTTTACATGCATGACTACACATTTGTCCACACCAAATTCCATCCTGATGGCGCTACTGAAAGTTTCAGTTACCTTAAGTAGGTCCATCAGCCGCAATTTGTTGGGGGCAAACAGTCAAACTCAAACTCAAACTCAAAGCATTTATTTCAAATAAACCAATTACAGGCACTTTTGAATTGTCAATGGGTCGGTTAGTCAGAAAGATGAAGCTAGTTGCCCATTCCAAAGCGTAGTAGATCCCTATGGAGAAGAACGGGCAAGAAACTCCACGGACACTCTTTTAAATCATAATATTTTTACAAAATATTGGTTACATCGTTCTTGTGGAAAATATACATGTGAGAACAATTTAGAAAGACGTGCACGTTAAAAAGCGTCCGTAATAAAAAGATAAAAACTAAAACAACTAAATTAAATATTAAAATTAAAAATAAGCCATGGCAGCTAAGAGACGACCAGTCCCAACTGACGGCGCCCGTTCACGAACATGACGCATGGATCAGCACCAATTAGCTCAACCATTTTGAAGGGAACTTAATGATCCAACACACACGCCACCATCAGCGAGACATTTGAGTGAGCATGACATACTCTCAACCGCCAGGGCACACTCAAGTCAGTGAAAGACGTACCCAGTAAAAGGTAGCTTAATAGTAGCTACATAGTGCTCACACGTGCTATGCACTTATATTAATACTAAGAGATTGAATCTAAACAATGCAAAGAAAGTTTTCTCTCATCTTAATCTTCAGCAGCTCCAACAATATATCCAAATGCTAATCAATTAATTAATGTGTCCTTGTGGAGCAGGACAAGCATTCAGACAAGCATTTTTGTCAGCGATGTAATCCCCCAACTTATAATATGCCTGGCTGCATAGTGTGCGTTTTATACAAGATTTAAATTTCGTTTCATTCAGCTGGAGTATGTGGGAAGGTATTTTATTATAACATTTTAAACAGTACCCCATGAAGGATGAGTCTACTTTAGCCAGTCTGAAACCTGGTTGAACTAATTGGTCCCTATTTCTAGTCCTATAATTGTGTCCTTCACCTCTTTTACCGCAAAGATTTAGATTTTTCCTTACGTACCTACATGATGTTTTCGTAGATATATTGACAAGGTACCGTCATGATGTTAATATCTTTAAACAGTTCCCTTAGAGAATCGCGCCTGTGGAGGCCATATATTGCTCTGATGGCTCTTTTCTGCAGAATAAAAATTGACTCGATGTCTGCAGCCCGTCCCCAAAGTAAAATACCGTAAGACATGATACTATGAAAGTAACTAAAATTGACTAGCCGCGCGGTATCTACATCAGTAAATTGACGGATTTTTCTCACCGCATATGCTGCTGAACTTAGCCGTCCTGCAAGAGATGTTAAATGCGGACCCCATTGCAGCCTTGACTCGAGCGTGATCCCCAGGAAAACAGTTTTATCGACGAATTCTAGTTTCTCTTTATTCAATACTATGTCACAATCAGTACTTTTAACATTTGGTAAAGCAAATCTTATACATTTAGTCTTTTTCCCATTTAATACTAAATTATTAGCAGTGAACCAATTATGGATCTGCAGTAGGGCGCTATTTACGTCGTCAAGATTTGATGCACGTCTATTTATCTTAAAAATTAAGGATGTATCGTCATCAAATAACACCATTTGTGGTTGGTTTTTTAATAAATGGGGTAGATCATTAATATATACTAAAAAGAGGAAAGGACCCAATATGGAGCCCCGTGGAACACCCATTTGTACTTTTAGACCGAGTGAATTGACACCATTTATTTGAACTTGTTGCTGTTTATCATTTAAATAAGATTTTACTAAACTGAGCGCTAGTTTACCTAGTCCGTAATGCTCAAGTTTCAAGAGTAAGGTTTCGTGATTTACGCAGTCAAATGCCTTGGAGAGGTCACAAAAGATTCCTATGGCATCTTGGGCCTCCTTCCACGCTGAAAATATGTGTTTTAATAAAGTGGCACCCGCGTCAGTCGTGCAACGTCCTTTGGTGAAACCAAATTGCTGATCGTGCAAGATTTGGTTGGTGTTAAAATGATTAAGCATTTGATCGAGCATTATATAAATAAGAGAGCATAATACAAATAAGAGGAAAGCTGCACATTTAGATTTCGATATACCTGTTCCTAAGTTGCAACTCTTCAGAAAGAGTTGTATCTACATGGCTCCCCTAATTTATAATGCTTTGCCGAAGCCAATTACCCAACTACCCTTCAAAAAATTTTGTTCGGCACTACGGAAGTGGTTGTTGCAGGAATCTTTTTACTCAATTCACGAATTTTTTGTAAAATGTCCCTGTAAATTTTATTCACTTGATCTGGCATTAAAATACAGGCATAAATAATAATTTAAGTGTTAATATGTTAATGTTTTTGTTTTATTTAATAAAATGGTAAAAATGGAATATGATGGTATATTAAAATAATTGAAATAACAGTATTATTTTTTTAAATTAAAGTAAATAATGTAAATTGAAAATTAATGTAACTATTGTAATTGTTTAGATATAATTGTAATTGTAAATTGTTTTTGCATACCGTTATAACGGTGAGACATGCAGCACTAAGAAATGTTAAGAACACCTTTGTGAACATACCATGTTTCTGGCAAATAAATATTCTATTCTATTCTATTACCTTTTCGAATACCTTGCTGAATACCGGCAACACGGATACTGGTCTATAATTGTTGGTGTGTTTACTGTCCCCAGATTTAAAAAGTGGTATAACCTTACTAAATTTCATTAAATCCGGGAAGACTCCTTCATCCACACACAAATTAAATATTAATGCTAAGTATGGTGCTATAGTCTCGATTATGGATGTACAAACTTTGATAGACATTCCCCATAGATCTTCGGTCAATTTGATTTTAATGTGCCGAAAAGCTTTTTTAACTACCATGGGGTTTATTTATGTTTAAATTGAAATTCAACCGGGCAGATAGGAACGTTCGCTCTTATTAATAAATCAATTGAGACATCGGGTGAGGAATTTAAAGTTTCCGTCGTTTTAGATGGTATATTTGTAAAGAAGTGTACAAATTCTTGAGCTACTTCTAAGTTAGAGCTTATATCACCACGAGAAGTCTCCAATGTAAAATCCGTGTTTCGTATTTTTTTCCTATTAGTTTCATTATTTATAACTTTCCACACTGCTTTTACTTTATTTTCTGCTGATTTGATCTTGGCTTTAGCTATTTTGCAAGTATTTCTAAAAATTTTGGAATATGTAGCAACATACTTGTTGAACGTCTCAGTGTTAATGTAAGGCCATACAATTCGAATAATCTTTCCTTACTTAACCTAATACCTCTACTTGCCCAGTCACTAAATAAAAAGTTAGGGAAAATATTTTTTGTTTTCTTTTCAAAAGTTTTATTGAATTCAGTGTGCACTACTGAAAATAAATCCTCATTTAATTTATTTGCTCCGTCCATATTATGGCCCAGAACATTTAACCTAGTACCTAGGGCACTATTGAATCTATTTAATTTGCCAGCTGTTATAGGTCTAAATTGTATTTGCACTTTTTGCAAAGTTGTTTTAGACTTAGTTACTGTTTGCCCACTGTGATCAGATGGTAAATAATTTACGATGGCTTTATCTAAATAATCACAATCGCAAAAAACATTATCAATACAAGTAGCAGAAGTGAGAGTTACTCTAGTCGGTTCTGTAAAACTATTACTATTACTATTATAATTGAATGATTTAAAAAGGCTTAATAATCTACTGCTATTTGAATTATTTTCCAGAATATTAATATTAAAATCACCACAAAAAATTGCAGCTTTATTACCGGATGCAAGTTTCGCTAGTACATCTTCCATTATTGACTCAAATAAAGAAAAGTTCTGAGAATTAGGGGGTCTGTACACGCACACTACAACATGCTTATCCAGCTCAACACAGGATAGTTCGACGCTATGTTCCACTGATAAACCAACTATGTCATTACGTTGCTTAGATTTTAAACAATTTTTTATCAAAATTAGAGAACCTCCACGCAGCATAGATCTACGGCTAAAACAACTGCCCACACTATAGTTCTCATAATTAATTAGCATTTGGTAATCCTTTAACCAATGTTCAGTAAAACAAACAATGTCGAAACTTTGTTTTTTCTAAAAACATTTCAATTTCTAATAATTTGGAAGAAATACCTTGAATATTTTGATGGAATAATTTCAAGGCATTCTGCTGAACTCGTTTTCGACAATTATTTATTTTAGAGCAAGAAGACACCTTGTTGTTGTTAGGTATAAGAATATTCTTACTGGTACCTTCTGTTGTCTTACAAACTAGTTTAAATTACTATCCGGAGTTAACCCCAAGACTTCAATATCATCACCAGGCAATGAGCTTCTAGTGAGTGTGGGACATGGAACCTCCTTCGTACAATTTGTGTAAATATTTATAGCATTTGAGCTACATTTGGTTTGGTGGTACAGCTAGGTATGTTCAAAAAGACAAAAAAAATCAACTCAGAGAAATAGTATCCCCAGAGGCCCTTGGTGGCGTGGTAATTGGATTTGAAGACAAACATTGATATGACCATCGCAAAAAGAATCACTTTGTATCGTGGAAGAATAAAATATTATATTAAATATCAATAAATTGAGTTTACCTGACATTCGACAGTAAACTATTGTCGTATTTTACTTTCTAATAGTAGAACTTTCGTTAGAATACATCTATACATATAATAAATGTGTACAGTACGACCCAACTTAGATGTAGCATAAATTTGAAAATTTGCATTCATTAATTTCAATTTTACGAATGTATTTGGTTATATAACTTTACAAGTTATTGCGTTTGCATAAAGATCATTTTCGCCTAAAGCAGTAATAAATATTGGTTATTTTGATGGTGCACTCAATTTTTATGGTGATTGGTTTGACGAATTTTGCCGATGCTACATCTAAGGTCTGTCGTACACTGATTATAAATAAAACGGTTCATTTATTCAGGCTCACCACCTTATTATTAGTATTATTACTAACCATTGTGGTGTTAATAATACAAGACTTCGACATACTACTTATGTCTGAGTTTATACAAAAAGCTAATAGCCTTGCTATTATGTGTCTAAAACTAACAGGCAGATACACAGTATCCCTAGTTGATTTTAAAGTTTCCAAAAAAATTATTGGTGTCAAAAAACACAAGCTTGTCACTATAATGACTAATTAAGAATTGCATGTGTTTATTAAGCATATGAATATAATTGTTTTGTCTACTTGTCAAGTCAAAAGAGTTTCAAGTCATCCATGTATAGGAGATGAGATATCACCTGACCACCTCTCTTCAACCGATAGCCTAGACCTGAATCCTCCAACAGTGTGCTTAGAGGATTCAGGGATAAGCAGAACCAAAGTGGACTCAAACTGTCACCCTGAAATATTCCCGGTTTCATCCATACAGGATCATCATTCCCCTGGATCTGTCGACATCCAGGATAGCGAAGGACCGTCCTCCATTGCCCCATACACGACTCTACGGTGTGTGCGGTACATGAAGGTGTTAACCTTCATGAGCCATGTATGTGGCACCGAGTCATAGTCCATATGACTATGACTATATGTTATTATTATTTCCTTTATTTCATTAGTGTGTACATACAAATCGCATTTTTAAATATTAGAATAAAAACATTTAAAAATATTAAAAATAGTAGCCCACCGGTATCGGGAACAGGGTCCAAGCTACCGGCGGTCAGGGCTCCAGAGAGAGGAACCTCCTACCAATGCGCGCCGTGTCCAGAAGTACCGCTTTCTGAATCAGGCCCTTAATCCAGCTGCCCAACGAGAGCCTCCTTAGGTGTTGGTCGAGGCTCTTGGCAATTAAGCCATTGGCTGATACGACTATCGGCACAATGATTGCCGAGTCCACATCCCACATGTCGACAACCTCGCGAGCCAAGTCAAGATACTTGATTTGTTTATCTTTCTCGGCTTTCACGAGGTTGCCGTTATGTGGGACCGTTAAGTCAATAATCATTGTGCGCCGCAAATTATTATTATTCCCTTTATGTACATATATTTTACATTTTTAAATATTTTTTATAAAAACATGAAATAAAAAAAAGCATTTAAAAATATAAAACATAGTAGCCCACCGGTATCGGGAACAGGGTCCAAGCTACCGGTGGTCAGGGCTCCAGAGAGAGGAACCTCCTAACAATGCGCGCCGTGTCCAGAAGTACCGCTCTCTGAATCAGGCCCTTAATCCAGCTGCCCAACGAGAGCCTCCTTAGATGTTGGTCGAGGCTCTTGGCGATTAAGCCATTGGTTGATACGACTATCGGCACAATGATCGCTGATTGCCGAGTCCACATCCCACATGTCGACAACCTCGCGAGCCAAGTCAAGATACTTGATTTGTTTATCTTTCTCGGCTTTCACGAGGTTCCCGTCATGCGGGACTGTTATGTCAATAATCATTGTGCGCCGCTCTGTTCGATCCACCACCACTATATCAGGCTTATTGGCAACAATAGTCCTGTCAGTGATGATGGATCGATCCCAGTACAATGTGATATTTCCATTTTCGAGAACTGGGTCGGGCACATACCTATAGTACGGTACTTTCGCAAGGTTGTATTTCAGTGCAAGTTGCTGATGGATAATCCTGGTTACAAGGTTGTGTCTATGCAAGTACTCTTCGTTAGCAAGACGAGAACACCCGGAGATAATGTGTCGGATTGATTCTCCCGGACGGTGGCATACCCGACAAATGTCAACCGTGCCGTCTTTCACAATATATTTCCGGTAGTTGTTCGTCATCATAACTTCGTCCATAATTGCACAGACAAAACCTTCGGTTTCCCCAAAGAGGTCACCGGAACGCAGCCAGGCTACGGACGCTAACAAATCTACGTCGGGTCCATGTAGGGCCCGGAAAAAGCGTCCGTGAAGCTCCTTACTCTGCCATACCTCCCTGCGATCGTTAGTGTCAAGCACTACAGGTTTGCGCCAGTTCTCTTTAGCCAAGGAGAGCGGAGTGAGGCCCTTGTCCACCGCGACCACATCTCGATGCATCCCCACATCGGCTTCTAGGAAATATTCCCTGAGACTGCATATCTCGCGGTTGTGGAGAGTCTTAGCGTTTAAAAAGCCTCGGCCTCCACACTTTCGCGGGATATACAGTCTCATTACCGATGACCGTGGGTGATGCATTCGATATGCAGTCAACAGCGTACGGACCCTCCGATCCAGGGCGTCGAGTTCCGTCTGAGTCCATTTGAGTACGCCGAAAGAGTACATCAAAACCGGCATGACCCAACCGTTGAAGGCACGCACCTTGTTTCCGCCTGATAGAAGACTATTAAATACTTTCTTCAGGCGGCCAAAGAAGCGCTCCTTCAACGATTGCTTCATGTCAGTAACATTGATGCCCAACGCTTCCGACATACCCAAATACTTATAGGTTTCGGGTGCGGAGAGGGCTCTAAGGTTTATGGAATCCGAGAGTTGGGTTCCCACGGATTCCACAATCTCTCCTCGCTTTACATGCATGACCGCACATTTGTCCACACCAAATTCCATCCTGATGGCGCTACTGAATGTTTCAGTTACTTTCAGTAGCTCCATCAGTTGCAAATTGTTGGGGGCAAAGAGTTTTAGGTCATCCATGTAGAGGAGGTGGGATATAACCTGACCACCTCTCCGCAGCCGATATCCTAGACCTGAATCCTCCAGCAGAGTGCTTAGAGGATTCAAGGCTAAGCAGAACCAAAGCGGACTCAAACTATCGCCCTGAAATATGCCTCGCTCGATCCTTATCGGCTCGCTGTTCCTCTGGATATTTCGACATCCTGGATAGCGAAGGACCGTCCTCCATTGCCCCATACACGACATCAGGAAGGTGCGAAGAGTTGCATCTACTTTATACAACTCCAGCACCCTCATGAGCCATGTATGTGGCACCGAGTCATAGTTATTATTATTAATTGTTGTCCAGCTACTAATTGGGCTTGGACTATGTAAACGTAATCTTTATTTAGTGTATTAGGTACCCATGTCTATAAATCTTTTTGCTCTTTACTTGCGTTTGGTAATGCAATTAGTGAATTGTACATGGATTTCTTATACTTGCGATGTACCTAAACTATTTTTGCTGGTTGAGCAAAGATCGCACGGGTTTCCTGATTACCTACTCGGCCCGAGCGCGTGGTGTTAGTCTAGGCGGTAGCGAGTTTTGCTCAACCTGTTGTTTTTGTGTTTAATTATTGTTATTTTTCCCTATGCTTTCTGGTGTCGTTTCCTCATTAATAATATATGCCGGTTTTAATCTGTCAATGGACACGGTTGATTGACCGACCGAAAATCTCTTTGTATGTCAAAAGCCTTCCCGCTTCTTCTAATGACTAAGTATGGACCACTATACGACGGTGTCAGTGGCTTCCTTACCATGCCATTCCTTATGAATACGTGTGTACAAGTATTTAAATCTTTATGTGGGAATATTTTTCGCGAGCCGCTATCCGCGTCTGGCTGTGGGCGCAGGTCATTAATTATATTTCTTAATTTGCTTACGAATGTCGGTAAATGCCCTACTTTTGACTTCTCTGCCTCGTGATAAAAGTCACCCGGTAAATGCAACGCAACATGTCAAAAATGCAATTCAGCGACTCGCATCGCTAGGGTCGCTACAGAATAAAACCCTTACCCTATCAAATATTTTTTTTTTACAGGGTTTTAGGGTTCCGTGTCAACAAGGAACCCTTATAGTTTCGCTATGTCCGTCCGTCAGTCCGTCCGCAGCTTAGCTCAGAGACTCTTAGTACTAGAAAGCTTTAATTTGGCATGGATATACATATTCATCACGCCGACAAAGTGCTAAAATAAAATCATGAAAAAAAATTGTTTTATACCTTCTGTATACACGTAAAGTGAGGATGTTTTTTTTTTCTCATCTACCCCATGGTGTGGGCTGTTGTTGGGTGGGTCTTTCAAAAATATTGTGGGTATGTTAAGACAATTTTTCGATTTAGGGATCCTTTTCTGAAATATTAAGCTTTAAAGTGCTAATTTTTGTTAGAGTCAAGTGTGTGTCTCCCTGCCACCTAAACGGTTTTGTTAGAGTCAAGTATGTGTCTCCCTGCCAACCTAAACGGTTTTGTTAGAGTCAAGTGTGTGTCTCCCTGCCACCTAAACGGTTTTGTTAGAGTCAAGTGTGTGTCTCTCTGCCACCTAAACGGTTTTGTTAGAGTCAAGTGTGTGTCTCTCTGCCACCTAAACGGTTTTGTTAGAGTCAAGTGTGTGTCTCCCTGCCACCTAAACGGTTTTGTTAGAGTCAAGTGTGTCTCCCTGCCACCTAAACGGTTTTGTTAGAGTCAAGTGTGTGTCTCTCTGCCACCTAAACGGTTTTGTTAGAGTCAAGTGTGTGTCTCCCTGCCACCTAAACGGTTTTGTTAGAGTCAAGTGTGTGTCTCCCTGCCACCTAAACGGTTTTGTTAGAGTCAAGTGTGTCTCCCTTCCACCTAAACGGTTTTGTTAGAGTCAAGTGTGTCTCCCTTCCACCTAAACGGTTTTGTTAGAGTCAAGTATGTGTATCCCTGCCACCTAAACGGTTTTGTTAGAGTCAAGTGTGTGTCTCCCTGCCACCTAAACGGTTTTGTTAGAGTCAAGTGTGTGTCTCCCTGCCACCTAAACGGTTTTTTTAGAGTCAAGTGTGTCTCCCTGCCACCTAAACGGTTTTGTTAGAGTCAAGTGTGTGTCTCTCTGCCACCTAAACGGTTTTGTTAGAGTCAAGTGTGTGTCTCCCTGCCACCTAAACGGTTTTGTTAGAGTCAAGTGTGTCTCCCTTCCACCTAAACGGTTTTGTTAGAGTCAAGTATGTGTATCCCTGCCACCTAAACGGTTTTGTTAGAGTCAAGTGTGTCTCCCTTCCACCTAAACGGTTTTGTTAGAGTCAAGTATGTGTATCCCTGCCACCTAAACGGTTTTGTTAGAGTCAAGTGTGTCTCCCTTCCAACTAAACGGTTTTGTTAGAGTCAAGTATGTGTATCCCTGCCACCTAAACGGTTTTGTTAGAGTCAAGTGTGTGTCTCCCTGCCACCTAAACGGTTTTGTTAGAGTCAAGTGTCTGTCTCCCTGCCACCTAAACGGTTTTGTTAGAGTCAAGTGTGTGTCTCCCTGCCACCTAAACGGTTTTGTTAGAGTCAAGTGTGTGTCTCCCTGCCACCTAAACGGTTTTGTTAGAGTCAAGTATGTTTCTCCCTGCCAACCTAAACGGTTTTGTTAGAGTCAAGTGTCTGTCTCCCTGCCAACCTAAACGGTTTTGTTAGAGTCAAGTGTGTGTCTCCCTGCCACCTAAACGGTTTTGTTAGAGTCAAGTGTGTGTCTCTCTGCCACCTAAACGGTTTTGTTAGAGTCAAGTGTGTGTCTCCCTGCCACCTAAACGATTTTGGATGTGTGAAAAAAATCACGGTAGTAGTATATGTAACGAAGTTAAAAGGAAAACTATCACAGCTAAGTAGGCTTTTCAAGTTTACGAGTAATAGTCAACCAACTTACATTTGCAGTTAAATGTGTATGAAGTGGTAACTGCCTGTTCGAGTCCCATTGTATGAGTGAATGTGTATGAGGTGGTAACTGCTTTTCGAATCCCATTGTGTGAGTGAATGTGTATGAGGTGGTAACTGCTTTTCGAGTCCCATTGTGTGAGTGAATGTGTATGAGGTGGTAACTGCCTTTCGAGTCCCATTGTGTGAGTGAATGTGTATGAGGTGGTAACTGCCTTTCGAGTCCCATTGTGTGAGTGAATGTTTATGAGGTGGTAACTGCCTTTCGAGTCCCATTGTGTGAGTGAATGTGTATGGAAATGTTCTCTGTGTTTTACTTTTGCTTCTTATCAAGCTCAAGCTACTTACCTATCAACGTAACTGATGAAGTTACGTACCACTATCAAATTAAACCTTCTCGATTTTATGACCACAAGTGTATAATGTATCCCCTTTGCGAGACGTCTTTGGTTAGTCCAACGTTTCACAAAGGAGGTCGTCTGGATCCTCGGGGATTTGAATAACTTTCGATGACGTCGGCGCAGATGGGACGTGGCGCGTGTGTGCGCCGAGGGGCCCGAGGACGAGCTGGCGCGGCGCTGCCAGACCGCCGTGCTGGTGACGTCACTGGCGGCGCTGGAGCGCGTGCGCGAAGAGCGGCCGGGCGCACTGGAGCGCGTGCGCGCGGCCGCCGGCTTCTCGCTCGGGGAGATCGCCGCGCTCGTGTTCGCTGACGCGCTGCCGCTGGAGCGCGCGCTGCGCCTCGTGGAGCTGCGCGCGGCTGCCATGCGCGCCGCCGCTGCCGCGCGGCCCGGCGGCATGCTCACCGTGTGGCTGGCGACCGACGCCAACCTGCCCTTCGCGCTGCTGCGCGCGCGCGAGCACGCGGCCGAGCGCGGCGTGCAGGCGCCCGTGTGCCAGGTGGCCAACTACCTGTACCCGGCCTGCAAGGTGGTCGCCGGGGACGAAGAGGCGCTGCTCTTCCTGGAGCGGCGCGGCGGCGAGTTCGGCGTGCGGCGAACGGCGCGCGTGCGCGTGGAGGGCGCGTTCCACACGCCGCTGATGGCGCGCGCGGAGGCGGCGCTGCGCGAGGCGCTGCGCTCGGTGGAGCTGCGGGCGCCGCGCCTGGCGGTGTTCTCGTGCGTGGACGCGGCCGCGTACCGCGATGCGGCGGGCGTGCGGCGCCAGCTGCCGCGCCACGTGTCGCGGCCGGTGCGCTGGGAGCAGACGCTGCACGCGCTGTACGCGCGGCCGCGCGGCGAGTCGTTCCCGCTGACGCTGGCGCTGGGCCCGGGCGCGGCGCTGCGCTCGACGCTGCGCCAGGTGAACGCGCGCGCGTGGGACTCCTCGCTACAGATCGAGGTGTAGACTGGGGCCTCCTCCGCCGCCGAGAATGTAATAGCACAATAGGCTATTTTTATATTTGCTCGTTTTCTAGGAAAATGTTTTATCTAACATCTGGGTTTTGTAAATCTTACCTAGATCATTTAGTATTTACCTATCTATATTAAAATATTAGGCGAAAATAATAAAAAGTATAAATAATATACCACATAATAAGTATTTCATTTTTAGATTTCCGTAGCCAAATGGGAAGAACGGAATTCTTATAATATTTTTCCTGTAGGTACTCGTGTCGGATTGTCCGTCTTTCCGTATGTCACAGCTACTTTTAATGTGTTAGGAGAAATACAGAACATAATTATAAAGTTACAAATCAAAGAGGCAACAACACAAACTCGCATGGACTTGAAATCAAGCATGAATCAAGAAACTGAAAATTTAAACAGCGCCGTAGAAGAAATTAAGAAAACATACAATTTATACCCCAAATATGCCCAGTACGATGATGTTCTCAAAGCAACTGACGATAAGAAGAATACTTATTATTGCTTCCCTAAAAAGCGAAAATGAACAGTTGCGCTCTGAGATGGCTGTTATAAATTCAAGACTCGATCAGATGGATCAGCAAGCTCGTAGCAACAGTGCTGAAATACCATTGTGACTCAACTTGCAAGAGTAGTCTCACGGACAACGTAAACCACCACAGAGTCCCAAAACAGAATCAGGAATCTAATCGTCCTCGCTCTGTTGTAATAAAATTCAACAGTCTTTTTTTTCAACAGGAATTATAATCAATTTATTTTTGCTCTAACTACACTTCTGGACACATCTATTGGCCCACCTTAGAGTTTAGGTTTCGATGGCCCCTACCGAAATATGATTGCTAGATTGAACAAAAACTGTTGATGCAGTTTTAAACCTGATACATTTTACCATCTTTTTCGATCGTATTGTTTTAAATTTGAATTCAGAATACCATACGACATGGAGCTACGCCTAACAAGTCGGATATGCGCCTTGTTAAAGGCAATTGATTTTTGAATAAAAAACATGTTTTATCAAATAAAGTTTTAATTTAATAACGCGTGTTGCCTTCATGGGCATCTACCACAGCTCTCATACGATTAGGCATAGAGTTTATCAACCGCACTATGAAATTTTGAGGGATCATCTCCCATTCCTCTTCTATGGCAGTTTTCAACTCCTGCATCGTCTGGGCAACTGGCTGACGAGCCCTAACACGTCTTTTTAGCTCGTCCCACATGTGCTCAATGGGGTTCATGTCTGGGCTTCTGGCTGGCCAGTCCATAACTGTGATGTTCACATCCCGAAGATATTCCCTGACGATGCCGGCCGCATGGGCTCTTGCATTATCATGCATAAAAAGGAAATTTGGGCCCACATAGTCCGCGTATGGTATCACGTGAGGTTCTAAGCACTCACGAATGTACCTTTCAGCATTTAATGTTGGCAGCCGTGGTCCTGTAACAACCTCAAGTTGAGTTTTGCCGCTCGCGGATATACCGCCCCAGACAGTCCATGAGCCACCGCCATAAGCAACCCTCTCTTCAAAGCAGCATTGTGCGAAACGCTCTCCCTTACGTCGGTAGACCTTCTTCCTTCCATCATTGCCATGTAACACAATTTTAGACTCATCAGAAAAGAGTACACGGCTCCAATCTTGCTGTGTCCAATTTAAATGACTGCGTGCGAAATGAAGGCGCGCTGTTCGGTGGGCTCGCGTTAGTTTGGGGCCATTAGCTGGCTTGTGTGGTACCATATCGCGTTCTTTTAACCTTCTCCGAACAGTTCGAGCGCTCACAGATACTCCGTGGAAATCGTGAAGTTGGTTTTGTATCTCAATGGAGGTAAGGTGACGATTTCTCAAGCTGGTCGTCACGATGAATCGATCCTGCCTTTCAGTTGTGACCCGAGATCGTGGCCTTCCTTGCCGACGAACAAAGCCGCCAGTCTCTAGGTACCTCCGATAAACATTTCGGACCGCAGATCGACTTAAATTAAGTTGAGCACTCACGTTTCTTTGGCTGTGTCCGACCTGAATAAGTGCCACAGCTTGGGCGGCGACTTCAGGTGAAGTATCCATAGATTATTGATAGAACCTCACCTTAATGTTAAGAATAAGTAATGTTTGTTGCAAAACCAAAGATATCAATCACTTTTTCAAGAATTAAATCCAAGTAAACCAATAAAACCAAGTTTTCTTAGTATTCGATTGTTTGATATCAACAAACAGGCTCCAAATTGTCTTTTGTTTCTTTAAACTCTGTGTTCGAAATTCAAAAAAAGACTATTGAATGAAATTGTGAATGTGCCAGGTTCAAAACTGCATAAAAACTTTTTGCTCGACCTAATATAAAATTTTAGCTAGGACCAAACGAAACTGAAAATACAAGGTGGGCCAAAAGATGTGTCCAGAAGTGTATATTCAAAATTACTTAGGCACAAGTAGTGGACGTTATTAAAATGGTAGTATTTATTATCAACCAATCAGAAGACAGTAAATAACTGTTCAATAATAAAGATAAAGATAAATGTTTATTTATTTCATCCATCTTTTGGTAACAAAATCTTGCTATCATCATCATCATCATCATCTGCGCGCGGTGCGCGCCCTCTGCCAGCAGTCCAAATAATCATAATTATAACCTCTGAAGTTATAAATATAGGTCGCGGCGCTCGATCCATTAGGCCAGTGCAGCGGCGAGCGCGCTGGCTTGCGCACGCGCGCTGCTACAGTACTCCCCTTCAAGTGAATGTGAAACGTACCGGTCGCCTTATGACACGACCCGAGCGCAATGTATACTCTGTTGCGATGTTTACAGGAACAGTGTTCTTCGCAGTAGTACTGGAGCCTTGGTGTGCTTTGTCACATGCGTCATCAGTGCATGGAATGGAGAACGCAGGCTTGAGGCGGTCTACCGATATTCCTGCTTGCCTTCCCGGTAGTAGAACAGTGAACGTTGTATCGCTTCGCCTGAGAACTTTGACTGCGTCAGCTCGCACGGATACTTCCTTGCAGGTTTGTAAGCGAGAGTGCATGGGAAGCCGTCACCTCCTTCTGCGAAGCAGTAATGCTCGCGAAGGAGGAAGCGGAACGCGTGAGGGAGAGGCAACAGCCGCGCCCTCGCGCTCCTAGCCGCCGTAGGAGACGCCCTGGGCGGCGGGAATCGATTGCCGATTCCCGGCCACCGTAGGCGCGGGCTTGCGGACGACGAGTAATGGGCAGCTCGCCGTCCGGTAAGGACCAGGCCCGGGTCGACGGCGCGTTGTGTTCCACGCGCGCCTCAAAGAGACGATTCTAGTACGATTCTGAGGTTATCTCGAGCTGTTGTTTCGTCTTCTGCGGTCACAAGCAGGTCGTCGACAAATGGATAGACAAAATCAAGGCCTCGGAGAACTTCGTGTATAAATCTCTGGAATGTTTGTCCAGCGTTCTTTAATCCTGGACCCATACGTGGGAACTCGTATAAACCAAAAGGGGTTATTATTGCTGTCTTTTCTATGTGTTCTTCACGAACTGGCAGTTGTGAGTATGCTCTGTTCAGGTCCAGGGTTGAGAAAACTTGCTTGCCAGCGAGCTGATATGTGAAGTCCTTTATTCGTGGGATGGGATAACGGTCAGGCTTGGTAATGGCTTTGAGTCGCCTGTAATCACCACATACTCGTATATCTCCATTTTTCTTCGGTACAACGTGGAGTGGACTGGACCAAGAACTCTTGCTAGGACGGCAGAGTCCATGGCTCATCATATTCTCGAACTCCTTCTTCACCTCTTCGTAGCGTTGCGGGGGTATAGGTCGAGCTCGGGCATGGATAGGTGGGCCGGTCCTTTCAATGTAGTGCTCGACTTTGCGCTTCGGGTTGAGTTTCATTGATGACAAACGAGTGACGTTGGGAAAATCAGCCAGTATGTCATAGAACGTTTGTTGAAGATCGATTCTGCGTATTGTAGGTATGCTGGTATATCGCCCCGGTGCTTTTGTTGAAAGTTTGGTTATGTTGTCGATGAGACGTTCATTCCTTAGGTCAACCAGTAGATTATGGTAGCCAAGGAAATCTGCTCCTAGTATTGGCTTGCTTACGGCAACAACAATGAACTTCCACTTGTAGGGACGTCGTAAGCCCAAGTTGATGTCTATGGTTTTTTCTCCATACGTGGGTATCTCTGAATTATTTATTTATTTCAGCATGGAAGACTAACGTACGCACGTACGTACGTACGTGGCGTATAACTTGTACGGCAGTGCGGTAGATCGAGTTCCTCTTCGCTTTGGTATCACAGATATGTTTGCGCCAGTGTCGACCAAGAAAGTTTTCCCTATCACTGATGAATAGGCGATATGATTTGCTGTCGACATTAGGTTCCGCCACTGCTAATGCCTGTCTTAGTTTTCCGTATTATTATCCTTGTTATAACTGCATGGTGTTGTGCAGTGTCTTGCTTTTGCGCCGAATTTTCTGTGATAGTAACAATGGGGTGATGGAGTAGATGAGCGAGATGTGAAGTTCCTTGAGTGCGAGCGAGACGGCGTTCTTGACCGGTCGCAGCGATGATTGCGCCTATATTGATAATGCGACGGCTGGTGTGTGTGTGTGCAGCGACAGTTGTCTTTCTTGAGCTCGGCGATTTCTAGGTGTAGCTTGCGTATTTCTTCCACTATGCATTGCATGTTACCCTGAGCTTGAGAGTTGTCAACTGATGCTGCGGTGGGCACTTCGGGCGTCTGCTCCATCATCTTATCCGCGATCTTAGCTAACTCGTCCAACGCAGTGTCCTTGCTGATGGTGTCACTGATAACAAGTACTGATCTCACTTGTTGGGGTAGTAGATTCATCCACATCAACCTGAGTGTATTATCTGGGACTTTATTATGCGCTAGGTTACGCATGCGGCGTAATAACTGGCTTGGGTTTTGGTCGCCCAGCTCCAGATCCGATAATAGCTTTTGCAGTTGTTTTCCATCTGACTCTTCATACACGGAGATAAGCCGTTCCTTGATTGCGTTGTAGGGTCGTTCCGTTGGCGGGTTTTCCAGCAGGTCACAGATTTGCTCAGTGTCTTCCTTCGTTAATTGGGCTATAACCATCTGTGCTTTTTGAGCTTCGCTTTTCTTAAGATCGCTGACAGCAGCTTCAAATGTGATGAACCATAGTCGCGGTTTGTGTCGCCAAAACGGTGGAACGCGCAGGGAAAGTGAAATTCCGGCGATTTCTTGTTGGTATTTCTCTGCCTCTGCCATTGCTGAGCTTCGCTGTTATTCATATTTGCTGAATGCCGACAGGTTTTACTCGGACGTCAGGGTCACCACTTTAGCGACGATATCGATTGTGTAGAATAAAACAATGTTTGTTGTAGGAAGGAATTATAATCAATTAGTTAGTTAGTTATAAATGACATCTCGCAGTTGACCACTGGGGGTCGAGACTGCTTAACCGAGCGTTTCCTGTGGGAGCTTTAAGCGAACTTAAAGCCTCCGGCTAGGACTTACAAACTAAGTTAAAATATTAGGCGACTGAGCGTCGCTAATAATAGAGCAGCCAGACGGGGCAGGCTGGATCATGATGGGGGTTTAAGTGCTACAGGCTCAGCTGTGCCCCCGGCAGGCACAGCTTCACCGAGTAGGGGATAGGGGGGGGGGGGGGCGGTTACGATTGCGACCTCGGCGGCGAGGTCGGACTGTATTCCTAGGTGGTTTGCGTTTGCAAACCGTACTGGTGGCCTTTCTACTCTCCTGAAGGAGGGTTATGGGGTCATCAGGGTCCGTGAGAATATGTCTCGGATGGCAAGTTTTACTAATTTTAGAGGGGGCATAGCGCGCGGCCTCGACAACCAAAGGGTTGCGACGCTTCGCGGCGGCATCAAAGAAACGCTTCGAGTTGCGTTTCAAAAATTGATGGATCGTGGGGATTCTGAGATCAAAGTGGAGGTCCGCGTTCCGAACCAACCAAGGGGCGCCCGTTATCCTTCGGAGGAAACGGTTTTGTAATGTCTGCATCCGATGCAGATAGCGGGGTTTGGCGTGTGCAAATACCGAACCCGCATATGTCATGATGGGACGAATGTACGCAGTGTAAATGCGCAATTTGCACTTAAGAGATAGTTTGTTGCGTGCATTGAGAACGTAATGTAATCTACGTAATCTAAATCAAAAGCGGCCCGTGAACGTACCAGCTTAATGTGCTCGGCAAAGGAGAGGCGTTGATCGAGTGTCACCCCTAGATATTTGGCTCGCTTCTCCCAAGGGTTCGGCTTACCAAACATGGTGATTGGTCGGGGAATGGTACGTGAGAAACACGGTTTCAAAAAGAGAACCGCTTGACTCTTGTCGGGATTGACCTCGATTCTCCACCGACGGAACCAACAGCCGAAGTCATCGACTGCGGTTTGGAGGTTACGAGCTATCGCGTTTTGATCGCGTCCCGAACAGTAGATGGCCGTATCGTCTGCAAACAGAGCCTTTTTACTTTTCGGGATGTCGCTAGTGAATAAGGTAAAAATAAGGGGAGAAATTACGGAACCCTGTGGGACACCTGCGCGAATCGGGTGGGGGGCAGAAAGTGCTCCTTCAATACGGTAACGAAAAGTACGGTTCGACAAAAAGTCTCGTAAGATGAGCACGAGACGGTCAGGCACTCCGAGTTTGTACAGCTTATAAATTAAGCCGTTGTGCCAGACTGTCAAACGCTTTCGCTATATCGAAAAAGATCGCGCCCGTCATCGAACTGCGCTGAAAATTAGCGCTTATGTGTTCGACGATGCGGTGAACCTGTTGTACACAGGAGTGTTGGGTTCGGAACCCATACTGTTCGTTCGGGATGAGGCCCTTTGTCTCGGCATAGTCTCTGAGTCGCTTATAAATAAGTCTCTCATAGATCTTGCCGAGAACATTGAGCAAGCTAATGGGGCGGTAACTAGTGGGCTCGCTTTTGGGCTTGCCGGGCTTAGGTATACCGATAACGGTGGCCTGTTTCCAGGCTTGGGGGAAAATGTTATTGCTCATGGCACCACTGAAGATGATGGTCATTAGCATAATTAAATTTGCTGGGAACAGTTGGAACACCCTATTGATGAGTCCATCTGAGCCAGGGGCTTAGCGGGGTTTTAGACCCTTGATTATCTCCTGCACCTCGTCCGGAGTGACGGGGGGGCAGGGGACAATCAGGGTCCTCAACGGGAGGAAGGGAAGCTCTACGTTCGACTTCCGCGTCGACCTCAGATAGGTGAGCTTGGTCAACCGGTAGAGAGCTCGGTGTGCATTGCGCCTCGAGACTGTCTGCAAGACATTCCGCCTTGTCGACATCATCAAATGCGATGGTGTTATCGGGGCGGCATAGCGCCAAATCCTTGGGACCTGAGTTTCTTCTGGAGTTCCCAGAAGGCAAGGTGGGTTGGCTCTAGCTCGCTCAACATCTTATCCCAGCTAGCGGAACGCAGTTCCTCCATACAAGTCTTTACAGATTTCTGTAAATAACGCATGTGGACTTTGTTCGCACGACAAGGAAAGCTGCTGTAGGCACGGACAGCCGCATTCTTCTCATTTAACAGCTCACGTACATCGTCCGGCAACTTCCGGCGATGGTCTTCCATCGCAGGAACTTCCCTTGAACAATCGTTCAGGACTGATTGTACGTGTTCCGTAAATGAGTCGATCGCGGCCGTCGTGTCAGCGATAGAGTCAAAATAGTCGGGGATGGAATCTAAGTGGGGGGGAAGAGGAGGATTTCAGGCAATCGCTTACTTTCCTCCAATCCGTCACTTTTTTAGTACCTAGGTAAGGGTTGGGTGGGGTCAAGGTGGTCAAGAAAAATAAAACAAAATAATCTTATACTAATCCATTCAAGTGTATATTCTGCATTGCTCTATTCTCAAACTCAAACTCAAAGCATTTATTTCAATTAAACCAATTACAGGCACTTTTGAATTGTCAAGGGGTCGGTCAGTCAAAAAGATGAAGCTAGGCGCCCATTCCAAAGCATAGTTGGTACCTATGGAGAAGAACGGGCAAGAAACTCCACGGACACTCTTTTAAATCAAGAAATGGTTACAAAATAATGGTTACATCATTCATGTTGAAATTTCACATGTGAGAACGATGCAGAACGTTAAAAGCGTCCTTAAAAAAAAAAAACAATTCAAATATTTAAATTAAATTAAAATAAGCCGTGGCCGCTAAGGTATGACCAGCCTTCACTGACAGCGCTTGTTCACGAACCTGACGCATGGATTAGCTAAATGATCCAACACGCGCCACCATCAGCGAGACATTAGAGTGAGCGTCACATACTTTCAGCCGCCAGGGCACATTCAAGTCAAACAAAGACGTACCCAGTAAATGGTAGCTTTAGAGTATGTACATAGTACTCACACATGTGCTATGCAATTATATAATACAAAGGAGATTGAGACTATACAATGCAATGATAGTCTTACAATCTTCAGCAGCTCCAACAGTATCTTCAAATGTTAATTAATTAGTTGTGGTTGTGGAGCAGGACCAGCATTGAGCCAAGCATTTTTATCAGTTATGTAATCCCCAAACTTATAATATGCCTGCCTGCATAGTGTGCGTTTTATACAAGTTTTGAATTTAGTCTCATTGAGTTGAAGTATGTGTGGAGGTATTTTATTGTAACATTTTAAACAGTACCCCATGAACGACGAGTCTACTTTAGATAGTCTGAAACCTGGTTGAGCTAATAGGTCCCTTTTTCTAGTACTATAATTATGCCTTTCACCTCTTTTACTAAAAAGATGTAAATTTTTCCTTACGTACATGATATTTTCGTAGATATATTGACAAGGTACCGTCATGATGTTAATTTCCTTAAATAGTTCCCTTAAGAGAATCGCGCTTGCGGAGATTATATATGGCTCTAATGGCTCTTTTCTGCAGAATAAAAATTGACTCGATGTCTGCAGCCCGTCCCCAAAGTAAAATACCGTAAGACATGATACTATGAAAGTAACTAAAATAGACTAGCCGCGCGGTATCTACATCAGTAAATTGACGGATTTTTCTGACAGCATATGCTGCTGAACTTAGCCGTCCTGCAAGTGATGTTAAATGAGGACCCCATTGTAGCCTTGAGTCGAGCGTGATCCCCAAGAAAACGGTTTTATCGACGAATTCTAGTTTCTCTTGATTCAATACTATCTCACAATCACTACTTTTTACATTTGGTAAAGAAAATCTAATGCACTTAGTTTTTTTCCCATTTAATACTAAATTATTAGCAGTGAACCAATTTTGGACCTGCAGTAGGGCGTTATTAACGTCGTCAAAATTTGTATCACGTCTACCTACCTTAAAAATTAAGGAAGTATCGTCAGCAAATAACACCATTTGTGGTTGATTTTTTAATAAATGGAGTAAATCATTAATATACACTAAAAAGAGGAAAGGACCCAATATTGAGCCTTGTGGAACACCCATTTTTACATTTAAACCAAGTGAAGTGATACCATTTACTTGAACTTGCTGTTGTCTATCATTTAAATAAGATTTTACTAAACTGAGCGCAAGTTTTCCAAGCCCGTAATGCTCAAGTTTCAAGAGTAAGGTTTCGTGATCGACGCAATCAAATGCCTTGGAGAGGTCACAAAAAATTCCTATGGCGTCTTGGGCCTCTTCCCACGCGTTAAAAATGTGTTTTAATAAGGTTACACCGGCGTCGGTCGTACAACGTCCTTTGGTGAAACCAAACTGTTGATCGTGAAGTATTTTATTCGTGTTAAAATGATTGAGCATTTGATTAAGCATTACTTTTTCAACTTAGTCTGTGACGCAACTTAGTACCTACTCGAGTTCGTGAACGTGAACTCATAAGCGGTGCGCTTGGCACGCGCGTCGTACTTTATTACGTGTCGCTACTCCTTGCGGGGGCTGCGGTAAACGTTAAATACCTACGGCGCTTGGGTTATCCTCGCCTTAATTTTGCGACCGGTAAAATAAATACGTGCATGCGTAAATATTCATCTCGACTCCCATTCACTGTACGTTGTCCAACTCGCACTTGACCGTTTTTTTAAATTTAAATGCTGTCATTTTGGCCATCTATGCCATTTTGTAATTTGAATGGAAAAGGTTTTAAATAATATACATCAAATGCTTAAATTAAAATTTAATAATAAATTATCTGAAATGCAACAAATGTAACGTGTATAATAATAATACTATAATATATCTCTCGTGTGCAACGCTCGTGATGGATGTACTAACAACTATTAATATATCTCACGTGCGCAACAGCGCAACGCTCGTGATGGATGTACTAACAACTATTAATATATCTCTCGTGCGCAACAACGCAACGCTCGTGACGGATGTACTAACAACTCATAATATATCTCTCGTGCGCAACAGCGCAACGCTCGTGACGGATATACTACAATTATTAATATATCTCACGTGCGCAACAGCGCAACGCTTGTGACGGATGTACTAACAACTATTAATATATCTCACGTGCACAACAGCGCAACGCTCGTGACGGATGTACTAACAACTCATAATATATCTCTCGTGCGCAACAGCGCAACGCTCGTGACGGATATACTACAATTATTAATATATCTCACGTGCGCAACAGCGCAACGCTTGTGACGGATGTACTAACAACTATTAATATATCTCACGTGCACAACAGCGCAACGCTCGTGACGGATGTACTAACAACTATTAATATATCTCTCGTGCGCAACAACGCAACGCTCGTGACGGATGTACTAACAACTCTTAATATATCTCTCGTGCGCAACAGCGCAACGCTCGTGACGGATATACTACAATTATTAATATATCTCACGTGCGCAACAGCGCAACGCTCGTGACGGATGTAGTAACAACTATTAATATATCTCACGTGCGCAACAGCGCAACGCTCGTGACGGATGTACTAACAACAATTAATATATCTCACGTGCGCAACGCTCGTGACGGATGTACTAACAACTCTTAATATATCTCTCGTGCGCAACGCTCGTGACGGATGTACTAACAACTCTTAATATATCTCTCGTGCGCAACAGCGCAACGCTCGTGACGGATATACTACAATTATTAATATATCTCACGTGCGCAACAGCGCAACGCTCGTGACGGATGTAGTAACAACTATTAATATATCTCCCGTGCGCAACAGCGCAACGCTCGTGACGGATGTACTAACAACAATTAATATATCTCACGTGCGCAACGCTCGTGACGGATGTACTAACAACTCTTAATATATCTCTCGTGCGCAACGCTCGTGACGGATGTACTAACAACTCTTAATATATCTCTCGTGCGCAACAGCGCAACGCTCGTGACGGATATACTACAATTATTAATATATCTCACGTGCGCAACAGCGCAACGCTCGTGACGGATGTAGTAACAACTATTAATATATGTGTCGTTCATTGTAAAAGTGGTGTAACTCCATATTTTTAAAATACTTAATTTTTTGCTCAATGATATCACATTTAGTCATATCTATCATTATAAAAGTGAAGCAACTCCAATAGTTGCATAAAAATCCCATAGATGGCGTTACTTGTTTGTACAGGGCACTAAAACTTTTAAATATTCATTATAAAAGTGAAGTAAGTCACAAGTCACTTTAATAGTGAAGTAAGTCCGGAGTTGATTCACTTTTATTGTGACTAATTTTTGACACGTGGTGATAAGTTGTGTGTTAAAATTGATAAAAAATATTTTATTAAGTGTTTTAATAGCTTATTTAGATGGATTTAGAGGATTTTAGTGATTCCGGGTCTGAATATCAGCCTAGTTCCGAAGAAAGTTGTTCTGGATCTGGTAAGCTTATTTAAATTCATTGTTTTTCTAACCTTAAAATTGTATTTACATTTTTTTGGTTACTTTTTCTCATTTTATATTTTGTTTTGAATACTTACATGCAGTATTGCATGTCGCATGAACTAATCTCTTGTGATTTGCACTTGTTCCAGACACAGATACAGGCAATGATGAAAATGTTAACGAAGATAATAACCAGCCAAATCTTCAAGCTGAACCTGGACCATCTAGATCTAGGAAACGTTCACTCAACAAAGAAAATTGGGCAGTTAATAAAAGAAAGTTATTTCGTAATAGTGGAAAAGAATATATGACTAAAACGGGAGTAAGGAAAGATGGCAAAAAATTCGAAAATATTGATTGTATGTGTCCAAAAAAATGTATTACGTCATTTACGGAAAATGAAAGAAAAGAAATATTTGACTCATTTTGGAATTTAGAAGACTTCAATGCGCAGAATTCATATCTGTATGCATTGGTACAAAAAACAACGATTAATAGAAAACGCCCAAAAGATCGGTCTCGTGCAGGAAAAAACGTGTCTTTTAAATATTTTATAAAGTCTAGTATCAAGACCCAATCGGTGTGTAAGAAATATTTTCTGAGGTCATTTCAAATAAGTGATGGAAGATTATATCGGTGTCTATCGAAAGATGATGTCTCTCAATGTAAAGATAAACGTGGCACAACTAGTTCCCGAAAACTTGATGATTCTGATATTGTTGCCCACATTGAAAGTTTTCCTGCATATCAAAGCCATTATACACGAAAGAATAATCCTAACAGAAAATATTTAAATCCTGGGCTAACTATCCGTAAGATGTACGATCTTTATAGAGAAAAATGTGAGATTGAAATGATTGAACCCAAGAAATTAAAGTATTACATTAAAATATTCAACACAAAGTTTAATCTCCATTTTAAGGCACCGCGGCAAGACACATGCAAAACTTGTGATGACTTAAATTTGAAAATACAAGGAGCTGATGATGAAAATGTCAAGAAGGAGTTTGAGAACCAAAGAGAACTTCATCAACGAAAAGCAGATTCAGCAAGAGAAAACCTTCAGAATGATTCGAAAAAGGTTGATGAAGCATACATACTAACTTTTGATCTGCAGAAAGCTTTAGATTACCCAAAATTAACTACCTCAGTAGCATACTATAAAAGAAATCTTTATTTATATAATCTGGGAATACATTGCTTTAATAATAACACAGGATACATGAATGTCTGGGACGAAGTTGAAGGTGGAAGAGGTTCTCAAGACATAGCAGCATGTCTTATTAAGCACTTAAAAACTCATGCGGCATTACAAAAGCATGTCATTATGTATTCCGATTCATGCACTGGACAAAACCGGAATATCAAGACCACTCTTTCCCTTTTGAAGCTTGTACAAGACCCTGACACTAGTATTGACACCATAGACCACAAGTTCTTAGTATCAGGACATTCTTATCTTCCCAATGATGGGGAATTTGGAATCATAGAGAGCGCTAGTCGCCGCCGTGGACAAATTTATAGCCCAGACCAATGGGTCGATATTATAAAAACAGCCAAACGCAAAGAACCTTATTTTGTTGTTACCGAAATGAAAAATGCCGAATTTTTAAGTACCACTGCCTTAGAAAATTCTATTACAAATAGGAAAAAATCAACGTGCGGTTATGATTTTAATTGGCTACATATTAGATGGCTGAGGTTTGAGAGAAATTATCCTTTACAATTTCAATTTAAAGAAACACTAAATCCCGACGCACCCTTTTATAAAGTAGATTTATGTAAAAAAAAGCAAGGAAGACCGGCCCACTTATACAATATTCGACAGGACCCACTCTATCCATCAAGAAGACCAGTTACGAATGCAAAGAAGAAAGATATGCTTGATCTTCTACCATACATTCCGCCAATTTACCACCATTACTACAAAAATCTTCCCATAGATATTCCAACTCGGTCAAGCACACGTAATACCGATGAGCGTTCATCTGATGACGAAATTACGTATGATTAAATCACAACATGTCACTATAACAGTGGTGTAACTCCAGAAAAAAAAGTTTAAGTTCAGTTTTATTATACACTTCTGGACACATCTATTGGCCCACCTTAGAGTTTAGGTTTCGATGGCCCCTACCGAAATATGATTGCTAGATTGAACAAAAACTGTTGATGCAGTTTTAAACCTGATACATTTTACCATCTTTTTCGATCGTATTGTTTTAAATTTGAATTCAGAATACCATACGACATGGAGCTACGCCTAACAAGTCGGATATGCGCCTTGTTCAAGGCAATTGATTTTTGAATAAAAAACATGTTTTATCAAATAAAGGTTTAATTTAATAACGCGTGTTGCCTCCATGGGCATCTACCACAGCTCTCCTACGATTAGGCATAGAGTTTATCAACCGCTCTATGAAATTATGAGGGATCATCTCCCATTCCTCTTCTATGGCAGTTTTCAACTCCTGCATCGTCTGGGCAACTGGCTGACGAGCCCTAACACGTCTTTTTAGCTCGTCCCACATGTGCTCCATGGGGTTCATGTCTGGGTTTCTGGCTGGCCAGTCCATAACTGTGATGTTCACATCCCGAAGATATTCCCTGACGATGCCGGCCGCATGGGCTCTTGCATTATCATGCATAAAAAGGAAATTTGGGCCCACATAGTCCGCGTATGGTATCACGTGAGGTTCTAAGCACTCACGAATGTACCTTTCAGCATTTAATGTTGGCAGCCGTGGTCCTGTAACAACCTCAAGTTGAGTTTTGCCGCTCGCGGATATACCGCCCCAGACAGTCCATGAGCCACCGCCATAAGCAACCCTCTCTTCAAAGCAGCATTGTGCGAAACGCTCTCCCTTACGTCGGTAGACCTTCTTCCTTCCATCATTGCCATGTAACACAATTTTAGACTCATCAGAAAAGTACACGGCTCCAATCTTGCTGTGTCCAATTTAAATAACTGCGTGCGAAATGAAGGCGCGCTGTTCGGTGGGCTCGCGTTAGTTTGGGGCCATTAGCTGGCTTGTGTGGTACCATATCGCGTTCTTTTAACCTTCTCCGAACAGTTCGAGCGCTCACAGATACTCCGTGGAAGTCGCGAAGTTGGTTTTGTATCTCAATGGAGGTAAGGTGACGATTTCTCAAGCTGGTCGTCACGATGAATCGATCCTGCCTTTCAGTTGTGACCCGAGATCGTGGCCTTCCTTGGCGACGAACAAAGCCGCCAGTCTCTAGGTACCTCCGATAAACATTTCGGACCGCAGATCGACTTAAATTAAGTTGAGCACTCACGTTTCTTTGGCTGTGTCCGGCCTGAATAAGTGCCACAGCTTGGGCGGCGACTTCAGGTGAAGTATCCATAGATTATTGATAGAACCTCACCTTAATGTTAAGAATAAGTAATGTTTGTTGCAAAACCAAAGATATCAATCACTTTTTCAAGAATTAAATCCAAGTAAACCAATAAAACCAAGTTTTCTTAGTATTCGATTGTTTGATATCAACAAACAGGCTCCAAATTGTCTTTTGTTTCTTTAAATTCTGTGTTCGAAATTCAAAAAAAGACTATTGAATGAAATTGTGAATGTGCCAGGTTCAAAACTGCATAAAAACTTTTTGCTCGACCTAATATAAAATTTTAGCTAGGACCAAACGAAACTGAAAATACAAGGTGGGCCAAAAGATGTGTCCAGAAGTGTATTAGTTTTTTTTTATTTTCTAAGTTACTTCAATTTATTATATCTTTGATTTGTATTAAACAATATAAAATATAAAACAGTGAGTGAATGCTTATTTCTTTTTTCCTACACTTTAATTCGCAAAAAGCTCGCCATTTCAAAATTCAGTTACAAGGAGATAATTCACTATTACAATGAATGACACATATCTCACGTGCGCAACAGCGCAACGCTCGTGACGGATGTACTAACAACAATTAATATATCTCACGTGCGCAACGCTCGTGACGGATGTACTAACAACTCTTAATATATCTCTCGTGCGCAACAGCGCAACGCTCGTGACGGATATACTACAACTATTAATATATCTCACGTGCGCAACAGCGCAACGCTCGTGATGGATGTACTAACAACTATTAATATATCTCACGTGCGCAACAGCGCAACGCTCGTGACGGATGTACTAACAACTATTAGGTAATATATCTCACGTGCGCAACAGCGCAACGCTCGTGACGGATGTACTAACAACTATTAATATATCTCACGTGCACAACAGCGCAACGCTCGTGACGGATGTACTAACAACTATTAATATATCTCTCGTGCGCAACAACGCAACGCTCGTGACGGATGTACTAACAACTCATAATATATCTCTCGTGCGCAACAGCGCAACGCTCGTGACGGATATACTACAATTATTAATATATCTCACGTGCGCAACAGCGCAACGCTTGTGACGGATGTACTAACAACTATTAATATATCTCACGTGCACAACAGCGCAACGCTCGTGACGGATGTACTAACAACTATTAATATATCTCTCGTGCGCAACAACGCAACGCTCGTGACGGATGTACTAACAACTCTTAATATATCTCTCGTGCGCAACAGCGCAACGCTCGTGACGGATATACTACAATTATTAATATATCTCACGTGCGCAACAGCGCAACGCTCGTGACGGATGTAGTAACAACTATTAATATATCTCACGTGCGCAACAGCGCAACGCTCGTGACGGATGTACTAACAACAATTAATATATCTCACGTGCGCAACGCTCGTGACGGATGTACTAACAACTCTTAATATATCTCTCGTGCGCAACGCTCGTGACGGATGTACTAACAACTCTTAATATATCTCTCGTGCGCAACAGCGCAACGCTCGTGACGGATATACTACAATTATTAATATATCTCACGTGCGCAACAGCGCAACGCTCGTGACGGATGTAGTAACAACTATTAATATATCTCCCGTGCGCAACAGCGCAACGCTCGTGACGGATGTACTAACAACAATTAATATATCTCACGTGCGCAACGCTCGTGACGGATGTACTAACAACTCTTAATATATCTCTCGTGCGCAACGCTCGTGACGGATGTACTAACAACTCTTAATATATCTCTCGTGCGCAACAGCGCAACGCTCGTGACGGATATACTACAATTATTAATATATCTCACGTGCGCAACAGCGCAACGCTCGTGACGGATGTAGTAACAACTATTAATATATCTCACGTGCGCAACAGCGCAACGCTCGTGACGGATGTACTAACAACAATTAATATATCTCACGTGCGCAACGCTCGTGACGGATGTACTAACAACTCTTAATATATCTCTCGTGCGCAACGCTCGTGACGGATGTACTAACAACTCTTAATATATCTCTCGTGCGCAACAGCGCAACGCTCGTGACGGATATACTACAATTATTAATATATCTCACGTGCGCAACAGCGCAACGCTCGTGACGGATGTAGTAACAACTATTAATATATCTCACGTGCGCAACAGCGCAACGCTCGTGACGGATGTACTAACAACAATTAATATATCTCACGTGCGCAACGCTCGTGACGGATGTACTAACAACTCTTAATATATCTCTCGTGCGCAACGCTCGTGACGGATGTACTAACAACTATTAATATATCTCTCGTGCGCAACGCTCGTGACGGATGTACTAACAACTCTTAATATATCTCTCGTGCGCAACGCTCGTGACGGATGTACTAACAACTATTAATATATCTCTCGTGCGCAACGCTCGTGACGGATGTACTAACAACTCTTAATATATCTCTCGTGCGCAACGCTCGTGACGGTTGTACTAACAACTATTAAGGCCCACATACACGAACAGGATTAACCTAATTCGTGTGTAAAAAATAGATAACATTACAAAATTACAACGCGTGCGTGTTTCGTTGTTAGTAATTATTTATGCAACCTTAATAATATAATAATCAACTATATTAAACTAAAAATACCTCTATTAAATGGTTAAATCACAGTGTATTAAACATAACTTACGATATGTAGCCGTCAGTGTAAAAAGCTTCGCTTTTACACAAATACTTGCGTGAGTCTTAACAAAGCAAGTCTTTGTTAGAAAAATAGTAAGGCAAAGCTCACAACGCACGCGCAGCGCGACAGGCCGCGCGCCCCTCGTCGTCCACGTCCACGTCACCCTCAGCAGCTTGGCACCGCGTGCAGCAGCTTCGCGCGCGCCCGACGTCACTGTCAGCAGACCGGCGCCGCGTGCAGCAGCTCCACGAGCGCCCGACGTCACTGTCAGCAGTCCGGCGCTGCGTGTAGCAGCTCCGCGCGCGCCAGCAGCGCCGCGAAGTACTGCGCCGCCAGCCGCGCGATGTACTGCTCGTGCGCGCCCCGCGCCGGCCACCAGCCCTCCAGGAAGCCAATGTGGCCGCCCCGGGCCGTGACCGCCAGCGCCACGCGCCCGCCGCGCCGGCCCGCCGCCTGTGCCTCGGCCACGGGGATGGCGGCCAGCGGCTGGAACGGGTCGTCGGCTGCGCACAGGCACAGCAGCGGCACGCGTACGCGGCCCAGCTTGTCGCGCAGCGTGGCGGCGCGGTAGTACGCGTCCACCGAGCCGAAGCCGAAGTGCTTGGTGGTGAAGGCGGCGTCGAACTCGCGCACCGAGCGCGCGCTCTCCACCACGCGCCAGTCCCACGGGCCCTCGCGCAACGGCGCGTGCGCGCGCAGCGTGCGGCGCAGGTTGCGCGCCATGTGGTAAGACAACAGCGCGTTGAGCGGAGCGCGCTCCATGCACTCCGAGCCCTTCACCACGTCCAGCGGCGACGATACCACCAGCGCCGCGTGCACGGCCGCGCCCTCGCCGTGCTCGGCCAGGTAGTGGCCCAGGATCAGACCGCCCAGCGACACGCCGGCAGCCAGCAGCGGCACGTCACCGCACGCTGCGCGCACGGCGCTCACCACCTCGGCCAGGTCGGAGTGGCTGATGGCGCAGTACAGGCGCGGCGTGGTGAGCGGCAGCCCACCCAAGCCGCGGTTGTTGAATACGACGCAGCGCGCGCGCAGCAGGGCGGCGGCGGCAGCGAGGCAGCGCACGTAGTCAGCGTCGGCGCTGCCCGTCAGGCCCGGCAGCACCAGCAACACGGCGCGCGGCGCCAGGCCGGGCGGCTCGGCCAGCCAGTCCAGAGCCACCTGGCCGCCGTCCGACAGGCGCAGCACCTGCCTGACACGTCACGCCCGCTCTGTCATTGTTTTTATTCATATTTGCCAGACAAACTCATACCTTCTTCCCATGGGGGTAGGCAGCAACTACAGATCACCTGCTATGAGCCTTACATACTGCTTTTGCCTCGTTTCGTGTTGATTTATTATACTAAAGTTAACTAGAATTTAAATGAAACCAATTTGTTTTAAGGGCAGGGACCATCCATAACTGTTCCATGCAACTAAAATAAAGTCCTCAGTGGAAACAGTTAGTAGCAGCAGCAGCAGTGATAGCTGTCAATCATCACATGAGTCTTGTCTGGTTAAGGTACTGTGTCTAATGTGTCTTACCTCAAAGTAAAGTATCATGATGATGTGTAGTAGTATTTATGGTTGTGATCAAGACTGAGTAGTCTTGATCACAACCATAAATAGCACACACATAAATAGCACACACATAAATAGCACACACATAAATAGCACACACATAAATAGCACACACATAAATAGCACACACATAAATAGCACACACATAAATAGCACAGCGGACCCCCCGTAACATGAGTATGTTAAGGGGGGTCCGCTGTGGTAGCCCGCGAAATTCTATTTTTCTGGCGTTTTGTGCAATTTGCAGGTCAATGTCAGGTTGTACCTTAATCAAAATATGATTTGCGACAGTAACAACTCAATCTGCCTAGCCTTTTCCCAACTATGTTGGGGTCAGCTTCCAGTCTAACCGAATGCAGCTGAATACCAGTATTTTATATGGAGCGACTGCCTATGTGACCTCCACAACCCAATTACTGGGTAGAGTACTACCCAGTCTGACCACCCGTAATGACTGTCACAGATCCACGAATGACAGCCAGGACCAACAGCTTAACGTGCTTTCTGAGGCACAGAGGAGTCTCGGTATGTAAAGATGGTCACCCATCCATGGACTAACCCCGGCAAGCGTAGCTTAACCTGATGGATCGATCCATACGGCTGTTATTATTTAGCCAATAAGAACTATGTATTTACATAATTTTAATCATAAAAATCATCAATAATCTTTCTATGTTAGATTTGCTCCAGATTCGTCTGAATTCCGAAATCAGACCCATCCGCAGGAAATCTAACTTAGAGATAGTTATTGATGATTTTTATGCTCAAAATTATGTAAATATAGTTTGTGCAATCCACGAAGACGCGTCCCACAATTCCTCCTAACCATTTATATACAGAGTGGATACGACAATACAACAATAAATGAAAATACGAGCCGAACTAATGTATAGCAGTTTATAGGAATTATCAAATAAATCCTAACATTGAAATTAAAAAAGTGACTTTTTCTAACAAACTAAATAGCTTAAAAATGTAAACAAAATAGAAAACCATTTTTAAATATTTTAACACAGCTGGCGACTAGGGCACTGACCGACCCAACACACCATTGTTTGTGACAATTTTTTGCAGGTTTGGGTTGTTATTGTTTCGGCGAGAAAGCGACGTAGAAATAAAGGAACTATCGTCTACATACGTATCTCTTTCGCACATTCAAAATTTTCGATTGACAAGAGTGAGTAGATGTAACTTCCGTATGCATTATTTTCTTATCTAATTCTGATGACATGCTTTATGGCTCATATGCCTCTGGTATAAGGTACAACATGCATTAATTGCCATATTGAAGTAGCTGGCAACATGTGTGTGAAGAATATTGCAATGTCTTTAACCTTTATTTTTTTAGGCGAGGCTGGTCTAATATCTGTATTATCGGATACATCATGTTGAAAATCTTGAAAATGAAAAATATTGTCCTGTGACTAAACTATTAGTTAAATTGAATTGAAATTTTATATGCAGATTGGGTACGTGATTAGGTATACGAAGTTTAATTAATTGTTGTATTGTTGTATCCACTCTGTGCGTGTTGTGTAATGTTTGAGTGTTATCGGTACACACTATAGTTAATTAGTGTATACCAATAACACTCAATCATTGGTGGAAGCTTGCACAGATATACTATAAATGGTTAGGAGGAATAGTGAGGCGCGTCTTCGTGGATTGCATAGTTCTTATTGTCGCGAATCATATTTTTACTAAGATACAACCTCTTACACTGACCAGCAAATTGCAAAAAATGCAAGAAAATTTTAATTTTGCGGTTTACCACAGCGCAATCACCTTATTAATACAAATTATTATTATTTTTCTTCCACTTGAAAATACTATGGACTCTGTGTCATCACATAATGGATACTTAAGAAATTAGGAAGGACATATTTTGTATGATTATTTATTAAGTGAACTTTGTACCGGCGATATTTGACGGGCGGCAATAAACGTGAACGTAATATCGAGCCAAGGACCGTCTGCAGCCGCGACTCAACGCACCACGGCGTCGGCCAGTAGTGCTCGCTCAGTAGAGGCACGTTCTCCTCCAGGAACCGACGGAATTCACCTTGACTGCATATTAGTATAGGTTTCTGTAACAAATCGCATCATTCAGTTGTCCTGCAGGTCGATGAGTAACAGCAGTAGTGGCGCGATAAGTCAACATCAATAGCCAAACAACACAGCAGAACTTGAGATTGTTCAACATAATTATTTAATAATCTTTACCTTGACCACTTCCACTAGATAATAGGTTATGTACAATATTGATAAAGAAACACCAACTATCAACTCCTTTTTAATTTCAAAAATGTACATAAAGATACCTAACATGATTTGCGTAAGACAATACCTATAAAATAAACTAATAATAAAACAAAATAATAAAAAAAGAATATCAAAGTAAACTCTGTTTTGGAACAGTAAGATATGCCCACAGATTAAAAAAGGAGTACTAATCACTGACACATGACAATACAAAGACAAGCCGTGACAATGTTGACAGGATTGTGCAAGAACCGATTTTGAAAAGTCCGCAAGTCGACCGCGACGATACGACTTTGAAGTACGTAGAAATCCGCAGATTGCATCTAAAAAAAAACCGTAGGTATACTAAATTAGAAAAAGACAGACAAATTAAAAATTCGGAATCCGTAGTCACAAGTAAATCTATTCGGTTTATTGGTTTGGGTACATACATGACGGACTCCGGATTTTTTATTTGTCTGTCTCTTTCTAATTTCAGATGAGAAAATTTTGTTGTTTCATACTTTTTAGAGCGTGATTTTTCAGTAGTCGGGTTTTAGTTTTTTAAACTTACTTTTTATTTACTTAAATAATTTTGGGGTTATAATTTCATGATAGAGTATTTGGAAAGCCACTTTACATTTTTAAGAAGAATAATTATTATACAACGTATCGTTTGTATCCTCGTCAAATTTCAGGGTGTGATATAGAAAATCAAACCGAACAACTTTCTCCATGGGACCAACATCGTAATCGCGAAAAAATTTTCAACTCTCTTTAAAATCTCAACTTGGAAAGTACTAAGTAAGTAAATACTTAGATTATGTTTTTTTTTTAAATTTTTATATGATAAAAGAATGTGATTTGAATCGCTTTATTATAAACTAGCTGCGCCCCGCGGTGTTACCCGCGGCTTATGTGATACACTTAAAACGTGTATTATTTAATCGGTGAGAAAAGTATTCACAAAAAAATTGCTCATCCCACAGGAACATTACATTCTTTTAGGATGTAATGTAGCCTATGTGTGCTATTTGTATACAAGGTGTCTGCTACTTCCACACCAAATTTCATCAAAATCGGTGGAGCCGTTTGAGTTTGTATGAGTAGCAAATATAATATTTGGATTCCTTACTCATCCCACGGAACACTACTTTTTTCGGGATATAAAGTAGCCTGTGTTATTCCTGGGTGTCAGGTACTTCCACATCAAATTTCATCAAAATCGATTGAGTCGTTTGAGTTTGAAAGAGTAGCAAATATATTTGAATTCCTTGCTTATCCCACGGGAACACTACATTTTTTCGGGATATAAAGTGGCTTATGTGTTAATTCAGGGTGTCAGCTACTTCCACACCTAATTTCATCAAAATCGGTCGAGCCTTTTGAGTTTGAAAGAGTAGCAAGTAGGTATATTTGAATTGCTTGCTCATCCCACGGGAGCACTACATTTTTTCGGGATAAAAAGTATCCTATGTGTTAATCGAGGGTTTAAGCTGTCTACATACCGAATTTCATCCAAATCGGTCCAGCCGTTTGAGCGTGAAGAAGTAACAAACATACACACTCACAAACTTTCGCCTTTATAATATTAGTGTGATAGTTTTCGTAGTTTGTATTACCTACTGATTTAATAATTATACAGATTACTGATTACTGTTTTTTACTGATTTTATTTACTATTATTTTATTTGATTTTATTTTATTATTATTTAAGAAGTTTACAAACATGTTTTTTTTTTTCAATATATTAAAAGATAACTAAATTGGATTTTTATTTACAATTGTTATTTATTTACTTATTTTAATATATTGTGTAATTACTCAAGTATGTACCTACCTATACCTGACCGACCAAAAAGTAAATAAAAGGTAAGCACCCCTCGTCAAATAATGTTTACCTACTTATAGTAAAACATGTATAACATTTATTAGTTTTTACCTAATACTTTCCAAGTTGAGATTTTAAACTTTGGTCTGATGAATTGTTGACTTACTAAGTTGCTGACATCCTGAAATGATGAGATTTTGAATCGTTGATCTTTCGGTGTTGATGTTTTAACAGCTGATGTTATGGCTGTTGATCTTAAGTATCAAAACCGAAAGAAATAAGCCCCATACAAAATGAAACAAATAAGAAGGCCAAAAACACCTCGGCTTTTCAAATATCCACACATAACACTTGCGAAATCCTTAATGAAGAATCTACAAAGGAAACTAAAACAGTGGGCAAAGAATACATACCAAAGCCAGAGCCCCTATTTGTGACAGGTGTCCTCAACAAAGCATCCCTAAAGGAAAAACTGAATACACTTATTGAATCATGACTACACTAAGATCTGGACACGAAATCAAAATTATGCCAAAAGACATCCAAACGTACAAGGTCATCAGAGAAAACTTCATCGCAAACATCTCACACTATGCATACCAGCTAAAAAGTGAGAGAGCGTACAGAGTGGTCATACGTGGGTTGCACGCATCAGAAGATATCTCAGAAATATCAAAAAATCTGGAACGCATTGGACATCTAGTGAGACAAATAGTTAATGTACGACATCGTGCTACAAAATAACCACTACCTATGTTTTATGTTGACATAGAACCAAAGCAAAATAACAAAGACATCTTTATCGTTAGATAGCCCCTTATAAAAAGAAGGAAATTCTTCAATGTAAAAGATGCCAAAGATTTGGACATTCAAAAAACCAGTGCCACAGACCTTTTCGCTGCGTCAAATGTGGCAATGATCATCCGACAAAAGAGTGCATCAAAAAATCAGATACCGAGGCCACTTGTTCAAACTGTCATGAGAAACACCCGGCCAGCTACAAAGGTTGTAAAATCTACAAGCAATATAAAGAAAGAATTCTGAAGACTGCTCCCAAGCCCAAAGAACAACAACCTTCTAGGAAACTAGAGACCAACAACATAGACGAGTCTCCACGTGAATTTAACAATAACAAATCATAGGCTGAGGCCACTATGAACAGACCACATGCTCTTCCATTAGAGAGAAAGAACGACCTGAATGACATGACTGACATGATGGAAACAATGGTAGAAAAACTACAGCACACAATGTTGACAATGATGGACCGCATAGTCCAATTGGTCAACAGCCTTGTTAAGAAATTAATTGTTATCTCCGAGTTATCACTTGAAACGCCAACGGCTTCACGGAATGACGTCAAGAACTTGAAACCTTTCCTCAAATAGAAATGATCGAAAAAGCATTAATATCCGAAACGAGGTTTAGGTACCTCAAAGTCTCATGTTACATTTAATAACTACACGATCTACACAACCAACCGGGGTGGTCTGGAAACAGCCATGGCGGCACTGCAGTAATTATTAAAAGAAATATCAAGCACTATCCTATAGAGGAATATCGTACCTACAGATAAAATTCAAGCAACCTCTATAACTGGTGGATGAAACAGTATTCTCTGCTGTTTACTGTCCTCCTGTCCTAGACATACTGATATTAAATATCAGCTCAGAACTTCAAAAAATATTTCTCTACACTTAGTAAAAGATTCATCAGGATTGTTTAACATCTGGTCGTGTCGTGTAGTGTATATTTCGTGTGTGGTGTGTGATTGAGTGTCAGTGATTATTTCTATGATAGGTACCTAGTGAGTTTGTAACGGTTTCCTGAAAGTACGAGAGACTAATTGCCTGCCGAAGGATCCAGCTTCCCGATCGCCAAACTGGGTGAGATCTTTTCATGTCTTTCAGGGATACGCTTCTCTCTGCAAAGCATACACCTCTACATTCATCTTAAGTCATATATTAGGATATTTTCTGCCTACCCAATCTAAGTGCTTGTCAGTATCTATATGTAACTTTGAACAATACGTGTGTGACAGTTATAATAAAGATAAGTGCAGTGCGGTGCAGCGCGCAATCTTAGACATTTTCAGGTACTCGTAACCAAGGCAAAAGAAACTTAAACTACGAGGGCAGCACTGAAAATTTCGAGAATCAAGGAAGTGACACTACATTACTATTTAAAAATGTATTTATTGCTTTTCGAAGTATTCTCCGCGAAATTTGACACATTTTTCCATACGATGGAACCAATCATTGAAGCAACCATTCCATTCGGAAGTTGGGTTCACCAAAATGGCCGTTTTGTAGGCGTCCACAGCTTCTTCGGGTGATGAAAATCTCTGACCACGCAATTTATTCTTTATTTTAGGGAAAATATAGAAATCATTAGGGCTTAGGTCGGGGCTGTACGGCGGATGGTCTAATAATTCTATGTTTTCTTGCTCTAAACTCTTTTGTTCTGTGCGCGGTGTGAGAACTCGCATTGTCGTGATGGAGGATGATGCGGCGGTTGCAGTTCTCTTTACGTAGTTCAGAAACGACCTGTGGCAAACAAATGCTAGCATACCATTCTGCATTAACCGTTCTTTGTCCCTCAAGAAGAATAGTCGCAACATGGCCGGTTTTGGAGACAAACGTGGCCACCATTTTTTTTGCAACACTCCGTGAACGAACAATTTTTGTTGGCTTTAACTTATTTTGGAACACCCAAACTCGTGACTGGTTTTTTGTTTCGGGTTCGTACGCGTATATACAGGATTCGTTACCTGATACGTTGTTGTATACAGCATTTGAGGATCCTGCGTGGAATCTTTCGAGAGTTCTGACACACCAAGTAACGCGAGCCGCTTTTTGCTCTTCACAGAGCGAATGCAGTATCTGTAATGATTTTAATAGATATTCTCGCTATAATGGCCTCACTTACCCGCCGTGATCACCGCGCTGCGCCCTGGATGATGAGATGATGCTGCTCGTATCCGTCCCGGGACGGGCTGATGGTTTACGGGTTTCACAAGGTTTAGGCCGTGCTAGTGGGAAGTTATATGGTTCAGGCACTCAGGTTTTGATGATTTTAGTTACTTTGAGCGCACGCAATGACGATTGCTGCAGGCTCGGTTCGTTCGTTGGTGCGACTGACATTAGCGCCACGCGCGCGTGCGTGAGCGCGTATAGAACTTATTTTTTCCAAATAGCGCGCGTTGATTGGCTCCGAGATGTGCCATTGGCGGTTTGGTGGGATTTATAGTGGAAGCCAAAGCAAAACCCCAACATTCCCCCCATCGAAATCCGCCAGGATTTCCCGGTTATAAGGTCATTTGACAGAGTTGTCAAGTGTTGAGATATTGAATAACAATGTTTAACTAGGTAAGCATTGTTGAAAGCATGTGATATGTGTGTGATATGATTGTGTGAGTAGTGGACTGTATAAACTTAAATAACTACATTTAAAAATAGTTTACTAAACTAAATAGTTGACTCATTCAGTGTTCCGAATGAGTGCCTAATGATATTCAAATAAATTTAAGATGATTCCTGCTCCAAAGGGAGCGGACTAAGCTTGACTACGGGTCGAGTAATGACAGTGTTCTTGGTACGAAGACCGACCACGCGTACGATGCCATCAGGCCCTGGATATAGTTTAATAACTCGACCTAATGCCCATCGAAGAGGAGGCGCCTCCGAGTTTATGAGTACCAAATCTCCTTCTTTCAGATTGCGACAACCATCCAACCACTTCTGGCGTTGTTGGAGCGTGTGGAGGTAGTCTTTTCGCCAGAGTCGCCAGAATTGCTGCGACATCTGTTGTACGGCTTGCCAACGATTCAGCTTCCATGGCGGATGATTCGTCAAGTCGTATTCGGGAACCTCTAGAAGTTCTCTGCCGATCAGAAAGTGCGCCGGTGTGAGCACTTCGAACTCACTGGGATCTGAAGATATTGCACACAGCGGTCGTGAGTTTAACACTGCTTCGACGCGTGCAAAAAGGGTGGCAAGCTCCTCGAATGTAAGGGCTCTTTCGCCGACAGTTCTTTTCAGGTGCGTCTTTGCGGATTTGATTGCTGCCTCGTATATGCCTCCAAAATGGCTGCCTGTGGGTGGATTATGCTTCCACGTCACTTTGCGTGTCGTAAAGTTGCAAGAAATCTCATCAGTATTAGCTTCGAAGAACTTAAAGGCATCTGCTAACTGTTTACCAGCTGCGACGAAGTTTGTTCCGTTATCTGATATTACAGCACTACACAATCCACGCCTGGCGGTGAATCGATCGAATGACGCGAAGAAACATTCTGTGCTCAGAGACGAGAGCGTCTCCAAGTGCACTGCACGAGTTGCGCAACAAACAAATACGCATAGATATGATTTTACGGTACGAGCGTTCCTACGAGTTGACTCCTTTGTATAGAAAGGGCCACCGATATCAACACCGACCGTGTGAAAGGTATGTATATCTTGAGTTCTAAATCTGGGCAGTTGACCCATAATAGGTTGCCAGGACTTGGGCCTGACCTTAAAACACGCAATACATTTAGTAGTTCGCGTTCTTATTACACTCCTAGCTGACACTATCCAGTATTTTTGACTTAATATACCTTGAAGAGATCGCGGTCCTGAATGTAAGTGAAGAATATGGTAATAATCGATGAGACTATACGTGAAATTAGATTTTTTAGGAAGCAGCAGCGGATGCTTCTTATCATACGTTATCCTAGATTGTGAAAGTCTGCCCCCCACCCTGAGGAGTTTATTCGCGTCTAAGAAGGGGCTGAGCTTTCGCAAACTCTGATGAGGTTTCAAGCCTTTTGACAGCGCTGTGATATCCTCAGAAAAGTGCTGTTGCTGTACCGATTTTATCAAACTGTCGTGTGCCTTGCGCAGATCGATTATCATGAGCCCAGTACGTTTATCTCTGGGTAGTCGACAGTTACGGATGAACTGGTGAATACGTGCGACCACGTGCAACAGTTTGTTGAAACTAGAATAACGCTCGGTTAATTCGTATATTACGTCGGTTGGAGCTTCAATGGACACCAAATTCTTTGACTCGATAGAAGACTTAAGCTCCAGTGGATGTTCGTCCCTGAACTCTTCCATCGAACGAATAGGCCAGTTGTCTTCAGAGAGCCACTGTGGACCATTGAGCCACTCTGGCATTGTGAGAAGGGTCGAAGGTAACGCGCCACGAGAACACACATCGGCTGGATTACTCACTCCACTAACGTGGAACCAACAGCTACTGGGAACTGTGTCCAGTATCTTGGTCACGCGAGTCGCAACAAATATTTTTAATTTATAGGCAGGAGTGTTCAGCCATGCTAGAACAACTGACGAGTCTGTGAATAACAGAATCTCGTCAATTGTTAACTTGCGTTCTGTTAAAATGTTTTTGACGTATTTAACTAATTTAGATAATAAATGTGCCGCCATCAACTCTAGGCGAGGTATCGACAGTGTTTTTAAGGGCGCGACCTTAGATTTAGCTATCAGAAGGCTGACCTTCTGTTCATTTTCTTTATTTGTTGTTTGTAAGTATATTACAGCGGCATAACCAAGGGTCGATGCATCGCAAAATCCTAGAATCCGACAGAAGGTATTTTGCCTAACCATGGCATGTCTATCATGTTTAAATTCTGAAAGTAGAGGCAGTTCCCGCACGTATGCAAGCCACTCTGCTTCAAGATTCGCAGGCAAACGTTGGTCCCAGTGAAGCTGTAGAGCCCAAAGTTTCTGCATGAAGCACTTGGCATAGAACACACAAGGAGCTACAAATCCTAGTGGATCAAACAAGCGTCCTATCTGCGATAGAATAGATCGCTTTGTGACCTCTTGGTCTAATGGCGCAGTCCGAAACGAGAAATAGTCGGTAGCCGGCTGCCACTGGAGACCGAGTACTTTAAGTGACAGATTCTCCTCATCATTAAATTCGATAGGTGTCTCACGGTGGTCTTCTGGTACGGCTGCTAATAGTTGAGGGCAATTACTCGACCATTTTCGAAGTATGAACCCTGCACGTTCTAGTATAGTTCGAAGATCCGTCTGCAGCTGTAGTGCAGCGTCGACGCTAGGCTCTGACCATAACAAATCATCCATAAAAAATGCTGTCTTCAAGACACGCGCGGCTGCCGGATACGTGTCCGCCTCAGCAGCTGCTAACGTGTGCAACACTTTGATGGCCAGGTACGGACTGCTGGCTACACCGTATGTGACTGTGTTGAGCTCGTAAACCTGCATGGGTTGATCTGTTGAGACTCGCCACAAAATGTGCTGATACGGCCGTTGCTCTTGGTGAATGAGGATCTGTCTATACATTTTACAGATGTCTGCTGATAGACATACTTCGTAAAGTCGAAAATTGATTAAAATGTTATTAATGTCTGCTTGAAGTTTTGGGCCCGCCAATACTACATCGTTAAGAGATTTTCGATTGGTGGTTTTACATGACGCGTCAAACACCGTTCTCAATTTTGTTGTGGTGCTGGATGGCTTGTGGATGCAAAAATGCGGGATCAAATATTTGGAATCCACGTCTTGCATGTCTCCTAAACATGTCATGTGCCTTAAAGCCTCGTATTCAGCCATGAACTTATGATACTCGGACTTGAGTTGAGGTTCCCGATTCAGTCTTGCCTCTAAATTGACCAGGCGACGTATTGCGACTTGGCTGGATTCGCCGAGATCATGGTCAGGTCGAAGCGGGTATTTCACCACGAACCTACCCGTCTCGTCGCGACGACAATCTCTGGCGAACAGCTCTTCAGCTAAGGCGTCGTCCGGTTTCATGGATTTTTCTGACGGTATGTTCTCAGTATCCCAGAACGCGTTCATTATCTGATCGAGGTTAGTTGAACTTGTGAGACCGCAGAAAGAATTGTCCGAGCTGGCAGTGGTAGCTGACGTTATCGTTTGCCGCGGATTCCGTTGGTCGAGAACGACTTGACCGGTAATTACGTATCCGAAGATGGATTCGATAGCGACAGGCATCCCAGCCTGAGAAGGTAAGATCTTGTCACCGCCGTAAATATATGGGAAAAGATCACTAGCAATCAGCATTTCAACCGGTGCCGGTTTGTTAAAGGCTGGATCTGCCAAGGCAAGATGTTGATATTGATTAAATATCTTGTCTGGCATAGGTACTGTTGGCAAGTTGCCAGCAATATTGGCCACAACAACAGCATCAGTGGCAAGCACTGGAACACTGGTGTCACGTGGCTTGATGGTGCAAGTTGTCAAGCCGAAATGCTGAACCCTATTTCCGCCTAAACCTGTAGGTTCGAAATCGCACTTACCAATTCCAAACACAATCCTTAGTAATGTAACTTGACATAGCGCCACTGTCAATCAGAACACGTACGGGGTGATACTGTGACCACGCATCTGCGACGTGTATGACAGCGGTGCCAAGCAACACGGTTTCTTCAGTTGAGCACGTAAGAGCTACTACTTTCTCCTCGGACTTAGTCGAATCTAGGTGGAGAGTGACGTGGTGTCTCTTTTTGCATACCGTACAACAATATTTGGACGTACAATCCTCCGTGGCGTGATTGTTCCGCAAACAGTTAGCACACAGCTTGAGTTCCGCAACTTTATCGTTGCGTCGTTCAGGTGTGAGCTCGTTGTATTCGGTGCATCGGTAAATGGAATGTTGTGGCTTTTGACAATACAGACACGAGATGGAAGATTTTGACTCACTCTTATCAGTACTGGCCACACCAGATGCTAATGTATGCGCTTGAGTACGCGATTTATTTGAGTTTGGCACTTTTGACGCCGAGGGAGGGGGCGACTTAGATGAATTTTGCTTGCCTGGTACCGCCGGTTTGACGGTCACTGGTTTGCACTCCGACATCTCAAGTACGCGCGCCTGACTCTCAACAAACGTCAATAATTCTGTAACGGTAGGGATATGCCCCGGGGCTACAGTTTGTTCGAACTCACGCCTAGTAACCGCATCCAAATTACGCAACGATACGTAAAATAATATGAAGCTGGCTAAATCTGGTATTTTAAGAAGCTCTAGTGCACTAATATTCTCTTGATAGGTATTCATAAATGTATTTAGATTCGATGCAGACTCGCTGGTAATCGGTTTGAAACAAAACAGCTTGTCTAAATATGCTGTGGCTAGGACGCGCTTATTTTCGTAGCGTTTCTCTAGCGATTTCCATACAATCGCGTAATTATCCGCGCTGACCGGCATCGACTTCACGATTGGCAATGCTGGACCACTAACGCACGACAGCAAATAATAAAATTTCTCGATTTTAGTTACACGGGAATTATTATGGATGAGACTTAAAAATGTATCACGAAAAGTGGGCCAGTTCTCTATTTTGCCATCAAATTTAAAAAGTTGCAATTCGGGTAACTTAACCCGCCGGAAGTCACCGTCACCATTCTCGTTCGTATTTCGTTCGGTTTCAATCGAAACGTTCTTGGTCGTGAGTGTATTCGCAACAGTACGAATCATGTAATAAATATCATCGAATGCTTCGATTTCCTTATAAGTTGGCTTAAACTTCGGATTGTATTGTCTATTTATCGAGTTAATTCCCGCGACAGACCTATCGAATTCATCCCGAATCTTAGACAAATCTTGCACTCTAGCAATGAACAACCCTTCGCTTTTTGGGTCTGTTGATACCGTTTTCGACATTTCGAATAAATTCTGCAAGCGAATAAAACACATCTCCTTTGAGGTCAGAAGTGGTTGCATTAAACTGTCGAATTCCGCGTCCTCCATTTTGAATAAGTACTAAAATGTACAAAACGTATTAAAAATAACAAGCTCACTTGACTAATAATTGACCCCCGTTAAATTAAAAACAAACGAAATAACACTTTAAGTACGTAAATATTACGCATAGGTAGATACCTAGGTATAATTATATTTGACGAATGTTACGAACGTCGCGCGGCTGACTATTATCACAGCGATTGAGCGATGAACGATTAAACGAACGCAAACCATCCACGCCCGACCGGCCGGCTTCGCGACAAAAACACTGATACTACGCGAACGCAAATCACAACACTTATGCACTAAAACACTGTTTAACACTAGTAAACGTTAATGACAACAGATTTGCCTGTAAATACAACACAAATATGCATAAAAACATCTACAAATTAAAACTTTCCAGAAATAAGTCAATATCATAATACCTACAAACCTACCTACTTACTGCAGAAATGATTTTGCAACAAACCACTTTATTTGACTTATTTACGTAATGAAATAGGTTTCTATTGATTACTAACCACACAATGTAATTAAATAAAGTGATTTCTTTGTAGAACACAGAAATATTACAACTTATGGCAAAAATACAATAAAAAACTTCGATAATTATTCTAGTACTAGTAGGTAGTAGGTAGCAGGTAAAATGGCGGCTAAAAATAATTTTATGTGAAAATGTGTTATTGTAAAGAGTTTTCTGAGTTTAAATGACCATATAACCGGGTTATCCGGCTCGACGGATCAAAAAATGTAATGATTTTAATAGATATTCTCGCTATAATGGCCTCACTTACCCGCCGTGATCACCGCGCTGCGCCCTGGATGATGAGATGATGCTGCTCGTATCCGTCCCGGGACGGGCTGATGGTTTACGGGTTTCACAAGGTTTAGGCCGTGCTAGTGGGAAGTTATATGGTTCAGGCACTCAGGTTTTGATGATTTTAGTTACTTTGAGCGCACGCAATGACGATTGCTGCAGGCTCGGTTCGTTCGTTGGTGCGACTGACATTAGCGCCACGCGCGCGTGCGTGAGCGCGTATAGAACTTATTTTTTCCAAATAGCGCGCGTTGATTGGCTCCGAGATGTGCCATTGGCGGTTTGGTGGGATTTATAGTGGAAGCCAAAGCAAAACCCCAACAGTATCCATCGTGAAAACAACTTTTTTACACCTAATTGTTCATGCAAGATTATTTGTATTTGACTCATGCCAATGTCTAAAGTTGCCTGAATTTCGCGGTATGTCACATGTCGATCTTCCTCAATCAGCTTTCGCACAGCATCAACGTTTTCTTGGGTGACTGCAGTTTTTGGACGACCTTGACGGGGATCATCACTGAGCTTGACACGTCCACGTTGAAATTCAGCAAACCAGCGATAAATTGTGGTTTTGGATGGGGCTTCATCACCAAATGCAGAAATCATCCGGTCAACACACTGTTTTTGTGTTAAACCACTACGAAAGTCATAATAAATTTATTTATTTAAACTTTTCGCACTTAAAATGTACAAAGGCGGACTTAATGCCTTAGGCATTCTCTACCAGTCAACCAAGGGTGGTGAAGAGATTAGATGGCAGGTGCTCAGTATGAGAGGAATACTTATAAAAATAACACTAAAAATATATCTTAATTAATTATAAATAGACTTTATACAAGCACATAAATAGGTTATAAACCAATAATACACATACATACACTTACTATAAGATATACCTATAATATATACAATACACAAATAAAAAGATAAATCATCGCTCTTGAATTTTCTCGAGTCAATTCCATTTTCTCAACGACTAAACAAGTTTGACAAAACCTTGTGACAAGACCGAGAATCTTTTTTTAAATAAATAAATGGTATTCGATTTTTAAAACCAAGGAGTTTTCAATTAAAAAGATTTTAATATGACAGGAACAATGGAAATATTCCATTCCCGATACTTTTAGTGCAGCCTATGTACTAGTGTAGGTATAGTGTTCCTGTGTCGCAAAATCGGAGTGTTCAAGGGTGCTTATTTTTTTTTTGTGAGTGGTGAGATGTGTTGTTTCTGTGAAGGCACATTCAATACTTAGACGACCCGAGAAGTAAACTCAAGTACCTACGGACACGGATGGTGCGCCGGCACGGCGGCCCTGCGCCATACCCGACAGGATTTTTGTCGGGGTCCAGTTTAATTAATTATTTGTGCTGATTTGTGTGCATTACTTTGAACTATAAAACTAATATCTGCAATCGAGTCAACCTGAAGTGAACAGCGACGAGCTATAGGTCAAACTTTGAGTAAAAACAAAAATTACATTATTTGAAGTCAAAGCTGGAAATAAACAACGAGGAGCGGTCCGACCGCGTCCTGGACATACTGCTGCTGACAACTCATCAGAACCAAGAAGAAAAGAATCGAGAAGGCAGATTACCCGTAATACAGCATAGCAGCGACATAAAAAGAGTAGAAAACGCAGTTTAACCGCCAAAAGATTCACCGGTGAAGCTGGACTTGAAGCAACATGGCAGCAACGTCGTAAAAAAGCCCATCCATATTATATCACCCGTTTCTCCACTATTCCAATGCTTATTTTACGTTGCATACTGGATAGGCTCATTATCCCCTCCATATCCTAAGGGCATGTCTTCCCTACCATTATCGCGCCCCCGGTCTACTCCTTGATATGCAATGGTCTCTGTTGCACCATGTAACATGAGGCAACAGGGGCAGTGTGAATCTTTGGGTTCATTCGAGTAATCGAGTCTGGTTAAACCACGCTGGGATTGGTGCATTTCATTCATTTATTCATTCACACTTAGTAAAAGATTCATCAGTGCTGGTGATTGGAATTCAAAACATCTCCACTGGGGCTCCAGATTGACAAACACGAGAGGTAGGCAACTCTTCAAAGCAACGAAAGATATGAAATTGGAATGCTTGTCTGGTGGAGAGTCTACGTACTAGCCTACCGACAGAGATAAGACCCCCGATCTGCTTGACTTTTTTATTTCAAAAAATGTAGACAATGGTGCCGATTCTCTTGTCACAAATGCCTCTAAACTAGACTAAAAATCACAAAAATTTAGTTTATTCCTGTCAAACGACGATTTCCTATTCTGAAATTGACTAAAGTGACACAACTTAATTATATTTTAGTTTGACAGGACTAAGATTGTACGGAGTTATTAGTTTAGTGAAAATGGTAATTTTGCTATTCTGAATTTGACTGTTTTCACCTAAAATTTCAATTGTCAAACTAAATCAGACTATGTTTAATCGCGATTGAAAAGGTGTGGAATAAAATTAGTTGACATGAACTAAAATTCACACCGAGACCTTGACTACGGATGCAAAAACAGTAGTGTATTTTTTTTCTTTTCTTTTGCATATATCTCGAAAACGATGAGTCCTATCGCAAAAATAATGAAAATTTGGCCCCCCTTTATAAAATCCATAAACCCCTATGACTCAACATGTAGGTACCAAAAAAAAAGGTACCACAAAAAAAGGTACCTACATTCCATATAAAACACGTTGAAGTTGCCCCCTCCCTGCGCCCCTCCAGCTTTAAAAGATTTTTGACCCGGTAACGACAGCGATGTCGGTGAACAAAATATGACAAGCCTGTCACTTCATAGTGATTTCGTTAGTTCCAATTAAAGCCACCGGGTCAAATATACTACAGGCACTATACCACGCGGAGTCACGATTGTCAAACTCGATTTTAGTTGTGTCAAAATAGCTCTAAGATTCTCATAGCTAAAAGTAAGGAATTTTAGTGATAGTTTAGTTAGTTTAGTTCGGTGTACAACAGAATCGGCACCAGTAGTGCTATTCTGTAAATATCTCACCGTGAAAACATAAGTGAAGTGATCTTAAAGTGAACTGTCAATAGTGTCAACCCCTAGCATCAGGTGGATTGACGGCTCACTTCACGCTCACTTCACCTGAGTTATCACGGTGAGATTTTTACAGAATAACACTACAGTAATTATGTAATGATAGAATCATGCATTGACTTCTCTTCGGACCACACTCCAGTCATGCTGAACCACCTTCCAAAATATGTTCCAAAACCACAAACTGGCAAATGTATAGAACGGTAATAACAACAGAAACGACTTTAAAAAACAAAATCGAAACACCAGAAGAGTTAGTAGATGTGGTGGAGAAATTTAACACGTCCATACATAATGCTACGAACATCGCTACCACCAAACGAAAAGGACCGTAAACATAACTCATATCCAAAACAGATAAAGGTGAAAATACAGAAGCGGCGTACTTAAAGTTCGTAAGATTTGTTTGAAAAAATAACTTTTTTAATTTACGGTTTAGAATTTAATATTTAATTTTGCTATACTTCTGTGGACCAGTATTACCCATATTATTATATTATTAGTTCGTTTATTCATTTTTGTACTTATAAAATACATTTTTAAATATTTCTTAAAAAATATATAAAAAAACATTTAAAAATATAAAAAAATAGTAGCCCATCGGTATCGGGAACAGGGTCCAAGCTACCGGCGGTCAGGGCTCCAGAGAGAGGAACCTCCTAACAATGCGGGCCGTGTCCAGAAGTACTGCTTTCTGAATCAAGCCCTTGATCCAGCTTCCCAACGAGAGCCTCCTTAGGTGTTGGTTGAGGCTCTTGGCAATTAAGCCATTGGCTGATACGACTATCTGCACAATGATTGCTGAGTCCACATCCCACATGTCGACAACCTCGCGAGCCAAGTCAAGATACTTGATTTGTTTATCTTTCTCGGCTTTCACGAGGTTCTCGTCATGTGGGACTGTTATGTCAATAATCATTGCGCGCTGCTCTATTCGATCCACCACCACTATATCAGGCTTATTGGCAACAATAGTCCTGTCAGTGATGATGGATCGATCCCAGTACAATGTGATATTTCCATATTCAAGAACCGGGTCGGGCACATACCTGTAGTACGGCACTTCCGATTCCACAAGGCTGTATTTCAGAGCAAGTTGCTGATGAATAATCCTGGCTACAAGGTTGTGTCTATGCAAGTACTCTTCGTTAGCTAGACGAGAACACCCGGAAATAATGTGTCGAATTGATTCTCCCGGTCGGTGGCATGCCCGACAGATGTCAACCGTTCCGTCTTTCACAATAAATCTCCGGTAATTGTTCGTCATGATAACTTCGTCCATAATTGCACAGACAAAACCTTCGGCTTCCCCAAAGAGGTCACCGGAACGCAGCCAGGCTACGGACGCTAGCAAATCTACATCAGGTCCATGTAGGGCCCGGAAAAAGCGTCCGTGAAGCTCCTTACTCTGCCATACCTCCCTGCGATCGTTAGTGTCAAGCACTACAGGTTTGCGCCAGTTCTCTTTATTTATTTATTTATTTATTTATTTAAATAATATGGGAGACTTACAGCTAAAACAAACAGATCAAGGACAGTACATTAATCAGAAAGCCAATAACAGGTCTCCACTTTTAAAAAACAGAAAAAAAAGAACCTAAATTCTTAGGACATTCACACCCAGTTACTAAGTAAACAACATAATTGCTATGCTGCTTGCACTGCATAACTACCATCATAACATTTTTTAGTTAAAAAAGTTACGGCTTAAGCACTTCCTGGCTGATGACACACTAGTCAGGAACGGATCTATATCATACTGTTTACAAAGCTTATTAAAATTTTTGCTTGCACGCACAACGCACGAATTCTGCCTATAATTAGTTGAAGCAAACGGCACTCACAAAGGTGGATTGTATCGCTTAGACATCATGGGAGTGTTGAAATAGAATCTTGCCAAAATATCGGGACAGTCTATAGTATTGCTGAAGATTTTCAACAAACACACACAGTCAGAGATCTCGCGGCGGTTGATTAAAGGTAATAAACTACAGGCCTATCTCCTTGGCCACGGTTATAGCGAAGGTATTGGACAGTTTGCTTGACGGCCATTTAACAAAACATATACAACTGCATGATGGCCAGTTTGGTTTTCGAAATGGTCTATCTACTGAAAGTGCGATTGTGTGCCTCAAGCAGACTGTGCAATACTACACCGCTCGTAAAACCCCAGTATACGCATGTTTCCTGGACCTGTCCAGAGCATTCGACTCAGTCTCGTACGACCTGCTGTGGACTAAAATGTACCGAGACACTAGTCTGCCCCCTGAAATTGTATCTATATTTGAGTACTGGTATAAAAATCAGAAAAATGCTGTTAGGTGGGCGGCTAGTAACTTGGACGATTTCGTATTGGAGTGTGGGGTGAGGCAGGGGGGGCGGACCTCACCGAAATTATTTAATTTATATATGGACCGCCTGATTGGAGAGCTGATCAGCGCCGGCATCGGATGTCACTTAGATGGAGTTTGCGTAAATAATATAAGCTACGCGGATGACATGGTTCTGCTCAGCCCTTCAATCGGTGCGCTGCGCAGGTTACTTCGTATATGTGGAGATTATGCGGCGGCCCATGGGCTCAGATACAATGTGAAAAAGAGTGAGGTTATGGTATTTAAGGCACCTAAAAAAGAGGTCACAGCGGTACCTCCTGTTTTACTCTATGGTACACCATTAAACCAAGTCACTCATTTCAAGTATCTGGGCCATTGGGTCACCGAGGACCTTAAAGACGATATGGATATGGAGAGGGAACGCAGGGCGTTGTCTGTTCGCTGTAACATGTTGGCTCGCAGATTCGCACGGTGTACTGAACAAGTGAAGGTCACATTATTTATAGCTTTCTGCCAGACCTTTTACACCTGCAGTTTGTGGGCCAAATACACGCGGAGGACATACGACGCCCTGCGTGTGCAATATAATAACGCGTTCAGGGTGATGATGGGGCTGCCGCGGTACTGCAGCGCGAGTAGTATGTTCGCTGAGGCGCGCGTGGACGGCTTTCACGCCGTCATACGCAAGCGAAGTGCGTCTTTAATGGCGCGGGTGCGCGGCGGCCCCAGCGCCATCCTGTCCGCGTGCTCCAGCCGGTGGGACTCATTACTGATGAGGCATTGGATAGGCCTACACGCGAAAGCAAGCGCCTGACACGTTATTGTTGTTATTTTTAAATTTATAAATTTTTCACTAACACTGACTAGGTTAAGGACATTGTAACTAACAAAGTATGGAAGCAATTCTGAAGTAAAATTTATTATTATTATTATTTTGTTTTTTATATTTATTTTCTCAGGTTGATAGAACCTGGTATTTTTAAAATCTCACGGGTGTTAACCAAGGTGAGATTTTAAAATTGAGTAGATGGATTAGGTACTTTATAAATAATTGTCTAAATCTAACTGTTGGAATTTCCGGACTATACGATATGTGTTTAATATAGCTGCTTTCTGAAGTGTGAGGTAAGAATATTTGGAAAGGTTTATTGCATTTAAGCTGTTAAATAACTGTTTTGGGACAATACCAATCGTCGATACCACTATTGGGACTATGGTTACTCTGTTCATTTGTCAGACTGGTGATTTCTTCTTATAGTTCTGTATATTTCCTAATTTTTTCCGAGATAGTTTTCTGTATATTATTAGTGTTTGGGACTGCTATATCTATTATGAATGTGTGTGTGTTTGTTTTCTTTATCAACAAGTGTTATATCGGGTCTGTTGTTATATATTGTATGATCAGTAAATAAAGTACGGTCATAATATAATTTGTAAGATTGGTTTTCTAATACAGCCCTAGGTGAGTATTTGTGGTATGGTGTGTAAGGATCCTGCATGAGATTGTGTTTTGTTGCGAGTTTTTGGTGTATAATATTAACAAGTTGATTGTGTCTATGAGTGTAATCATTTTGGGTGAGTGTGCTACAAGCTCCTGTGATGTGTTGTATAGTTTCCGGTTTGCTGTGGCACTTTCTGCATAAATCGCTTCTTATTGTGTTATCTTTAATTATGAATTTTCTATAATTTTTGGTGTTTATGATCTGGTCTTGAATGGCTAGCATAAATCCTTCGGTTTCCGGAAATAATTCACTCAATTCCAGCCATTTGTTGGAAGCTTCTTTGTATATGTGTGTTTGGTATAAATCATTAGGATGTCTTCCGTGTAGTTCTTTCTGTCTCCATTTTTTATGTATCTCTTCTATATGTCTAGCTTTATCTATTGTTTTAATATTGTCTTCGCTAAGGTTCAGTGGTGTATATTTTTTATCTATCTCTACTATTGTTTTGTGTAATTGGCTGGTATTCTTCTTCCTATTGAAAAATTGTTTTAGGTTTATTATTTGTCTTTTGTGTAAGTGTAATATTTCAATTAATCCTCTGCCCCCTTCTTTTCTGGACATAATTACTCTTTCTATTGCTGATTTGGGGTGGTGATATCTATGTTGTGTAAGAATTGTTCTAGTTTTAGTTTCCAGAGCAAAATGAATGAATTCTGTGTTGGACCATTTTATCACGCCGAAAGAATAAGTTAGTATAGGTATAGCATAAGTATTTATGGATTTGAATAAATTTTTACTGGCTAGGTACATTTTACATAATGAATGCAGCCTTTTATAGTATTCCTGTTTGAGTTTATCTTTAATAGTTTTATGCTCTAAAAGTCGTGCTTGGTTGTATCCTAAGTATTTATAAAGTTCTTCGTTTTTCATTGCTTCTATTACTTCTTCCGCCTCTGTTGAGTAATTTCCTCCCACAATCTTACCTTTTTCTATATTGAGTTTTCGGCATTTGTCTAAATCCATTCTAATATCTTTTGAAAACGATATTGTAATATCTAATAAACTATTTAGCTCTGTGTTTTTATTGGCATATAATTTTAAATCATCCATATGTAAATGTGTTATTTGGTGTAATGTCGATCTATTGTTTTTGATGTCAAAACCTAGTCTAGATTCAATGAATGCGCGAGAGAGTGGATTTAGGGCTAGGCAAAACCATAGAGGGCTCAGTGAATCCCCTTGAAATATACCCTTTTTAATTGCTATTTCATCTATGGTTAAGTTTGTGGTTTTCGTTTGTAGTATAAGTGTAGTTTTCCAGGACCCCATGATATTCTTAAGAATATTTATTAGTAATGGATTAATTTTATATATATTGAGGACTTGCACCAACCATGAGTGTGGTACGCTGTCAAATGATTTTTTGTAGTCTATGTATGCTATGTATAAGTTTTTTCTTGCTCTCTGAACGTGTTTTAAAAGAGTGGAATCAATAATTAGTTGTTCCTTGCAACCCATATGTCCTCGTCTGCAACCTTTCTGTTCTTCAGTTAGAATATTATACCGTTCTGTGTGTTTAATTATTTTATTAGTAATACATGATGTAATGATTTTGTACATAGTGGGGAGGCAAGTAATTGGTCTATACTGTGAGGGATCTTGGGTTCTACTCGATTTTGGGATCATGTATGTGATTCCCTTAATCAGAAATTCTGTAAGATTTTGGTCACCTTTTAAAATATCATTAATTTGTTCAGCTAATATTCTATGTAGTGCGTGTAATCTTTTTATCCAAAAATTATGTAAACCATCTATTCCTGCTGCTCTCCAGTTGTGGGTTTTATTTATAATTGTATTTATTTCAAGAGCATCTATATCTTCAAACGGCATTTCTTCTATTGTTTCTGATCTAACTATTTCTTCTTGTACCCATTCAGCTTCTTTATTATGTTCAGTACTATCTGACCAAATCCTTTGCCAGAATTCTTTTAGGGCCTCTTCAGATGGAGGGTTTAGTATTGTGGTATCGTTACCTTTAAGCTTTCTGTAAAACTGTTTCTCACTTGTTGTAAATAATTTATTGTTATCCTTTCTATCTTTTGCTTTTTTGTATCTTGCTATTTTATGACTCTTAACTAATAGTTTTTGTTTTAATGTATCTAGGTGGTCTTCTATTCTCTTATTAAAATTTTCATGTGAGCTGTGTTGTTTGGTCTTTGTAATGATTTGTTTAACTTTTATTTCAAGTTTTCTTGATGTGTTACCATTTTTGTATTGTGTTAGTCTATTTATATCTTTTCTTAGTAGGTCTATGTCCGTTTCTAATCGTGTTTGCCATGGTGGCTTGTTGAATATTCTGGTTTTATAGCTAGACCTATCTATATTGATTTTTACTTTTAAGTGTTTCGCAACTGTGAGAGCTATGCAATAAATTAATGAATGTGTGTCGGATAAATTTTCTAAAGTTGAAAATTTAAGCGGGATAATTTTTTGGTTAAAAATGCTAATGATATGTGATAATTTATGACTTGGTATTAGTTTCGGCAATGATGGTCTACACGAAGGATCCATTCCATTATATTTTAGTATATTTGTTTCTAATTCGTTATTTAATGTCTCTATTAAAGAAGAGTCAAAAGCAGTTTGGGTTTGTGGTTTTGCTGAATTATCTAAAGTTGATTGAATGCTGTGTGGTGTGTTTAAAGTTATTTCGGTTTCAAAATATTCAGTCACTGGACTCGTGTTGTGTTGCAAAGTGTTTATTCGTTGTATAAGATTAATGTTTTCTTCTTTTTTTTTTAAGTTGTTCTGCTATTTCAAATTTAATTACATTTAAAGTGTCATCTGATAACAGTTTATTTCTAATAATAACACGCCTTTGGTCTGCTATTCTCTGTTCTGTTACATTAATGTCTGGGTATTGTAATTTAAACTTTTCAAATAATTGTTTGCAGTACATTGTTCTGTCCTCTTCAAGTTTTGTAATAAGGTAGTATGTGCGCATGATGAATGTGTTCATATCTTCAGTCCATTTCATGCGTACTCTGGGTTTTCCCGCCTTGGTGGTCGCAGGCTGAGTAGCTGACGCCGCCTGCGAAACATCCTCGGCAGATGTAACTGCTCTAATGTCATCACTATTGTCTATCGGTTCGGCTGTAGTATTTTTGTCGGGGAGAACCCGCCTGCTCAGTCCCCCACCGCCGATGGGTCGCATGCTATGACACCCAGCATCAGCACCGGGTGCGCCCCAACGATTGCCCTCGGGTAGCGGTCCTATACGTAATTTCTTCGATCTAGTCTCCATGTTAAATGGGTTTCCAGAGCCACGTTAGCCATGCCAGTAATTTCTCGTTCGTGTGTCCGCCCCCCACGTGATTCGATGGTCAATCAGGACGTGCTGTGGTTGTTTAGGGGGCTTATTATTATTAATATGGTCAATCCCAGACAATCTCGAGTCCAACGTTACTCCCAGAAACCTAGCCTTATCCTTAACTGGAATGATTTGTCCATCAATATTTATATCTACTTGGGGAACAGTACGTTTTCGGGTAAAAATGACAGCTGTACTCTTTGGTGCGCTTAAAGATAACCCGTGATCAAGGAGCCATTGGTTTAGTGAAGACAGAGAGACTTTCATAGATAGAGCGGCATCCGGAATAGAATTGCCAGTGACCAATAATGCAATATCGTCAGCATACTGAAGGATTTTGCAGTCATAATTTAAAGATGAGGACAAATTCGCTGTATATATACTGTATAATGGGGGACTAAGAACAGATCCTTGAGGTAACCCTTTCCATACTGTTCTTTGTTCAGAGTCGGCCCCAGGGATTCTTAATTGAATGAAACGATTGGAAAAGATGCTACCAATGATACGACAAATCCTAGCCGGGATTCTCAGCTCGTGCAGCTTTTGCCTGAGAACAGGGAGGAGGACTGAATCATAAGCAGCTGATATGTCCAGGAAAACGGCCACCACAGACTCATTCCTGCTAAGGGCCAGCCGGACCGCTGACGTGAGGATACCTACATTATCAGCTGTACCCAGACCTTTCCTGAAGCCGAACTGAGTCGCCGGAAGCAGCCTCCTGGCCTCCACCAACCATTCTATACGATTCTTGATTAAATGTTCTAATAATTTAATTAGTATGGACGACAGAGCGATAGGTCTATATGAGCAATGGTCATTGGGATCTTTGCCAGGTTTTAATATCGGAATGACAACTTGAACCTTCCAATCTGTGGGAATATATCCGGAGGTGAAGCAAAAATTAGCCAAGTCCAGGTACTTAGTATTGGTGGGTTTTTGGAGCAGCTCTGGCAATAAACGAGTAAGGGTCTTCCATCCACCCCTGGTGCGGAGTCCTTGACACGGGATAGCACAGTTTTTAATTCCACCAAGCTAAATGGCATGTTCATTGGATCATTAGTGTTGTCTACATCATCGGTGTCAACACAAATGTCCTCTACACCTGGAACATAGGCTGGAGCGATTTTGGAGAAAAACTGGTACCCCAGTTCTTCCGAGAGGTTGTTCGATGAAGCAGGTGCTAGACTATTCATAAAACGTTTTACTTTCCGCCATACCACTGAAATTGGAGTGGATGGACTCAAAGAACTGCAATACTTTGACCAACCTTCTCGTTTCTTCTTTTTAAGTACTTTTGGTTATCTAGGTTCATATCACAGTTAACAGTCTCTTCAGCATCATTCCTGGCCCTGACCATGTCAGTGCATTCCCTATCCCACCATGGCGGAGAAGGAATTTTACCAGATTGGGGTTTTTTGGAAGGGAAACAGCCATCTGCTGTAGAAGAGACGGCAGACGAAAAGGACAAAAAACATTCCTGAGCATTAATTCCGTTAACTTTTGGCAGAGAAGATACTCTTAAATCTAAAATCTTTGAATATAAATCCCAATCTGCTGAGTTTACCCGGTATTTTAAAAGGGGAGGGGAGACTTTAGTGGGAACATTTTTAGAAGGGAATTCAATCATGATGGGGTAGTGATCACTTCCATAAGTCATATCCAAGCGACGCCAGGTGAGGAGGCTAGATATATTGGATGAACAGAACGTCAAGTCAACACAACTAGGTATTACTCTGCCCTGGTGCAGATCTGCGTGTGGCACTGCCGCCATTAATGACACAAAGATCAAGATCATCCAATATATCCAGCAAGCCAATGCCAAAGTTATCGCAAGTATCTGATCCCCAACTTATAAAATTGCACGGAGAAAAATTAATTCGACCGTCAAGTTGACAGTCGAACCACAGATTATTATTAGTAGGTATTTGTTAGTTTAATTTCGATGTTGGTCCCATGGAGAAAATTGTTCGGTTTGATGTTCTGTACCACACCCTGAAATTTGACGAGGATGCAAAACGACACGTTGTATATACATACATAAACTCACGCTTCCTTTATTATTAGAATTCGGTGAAATTAGGCTATTTCGCAGAAAAAAAATGGGTGCATTTAGGCTACTTGAGCCAAAAATACTTGGAGAGCGCAACACTTGGCAATGGCTGGCAAGACTGGCCATGGCAACACTTCAATTCAACTCTTCAAATCGCGTCGCAGTTCGCAGTCTCATTTACTGTTGAGGTTGATTTTTTAAGTTTTTTTTATTCTTTCTTAGTCTCTGTGTTGTCCGTTTCATTTTACTATTTGTTAATGTTGAGATAATGATCTGGTAGTTTTTTGTACTTTTTATTATAGTTGTAATTAGTACAATAATAATTAAAATAAAACTTTAAAATGAAGGGTGCTAAGTTATTAACGTGTGCAAATCGTTGCATAGCAGGGAAATCTACTCAGCTGCCGTTGCCCTTGCACAGGTAATTATTCAAACCAGCCAGCACACTAAACTTTTGATCTAGTCTTTGCACTCATTGCCACCATGGCCTTGTTGTTCCATAGTCCACACTCGCTTTGGACTTTGTACCTCAACCTCATTATTTATAGGCAAATGACATTCTCGTGTCAAAATAATACCACGGAATACGTCCAACATTTGCACATAAATTGAGATTATCTGGAAAATCCTACTCTTCTTGGTTTTTTATTCCAAACATAGGGCCAACCATCATTGACATAATATTTTGTTTGCCTTTTTCATTTGTTTTTTTGTTTTGTTGTGATTCACACACTTGCTTGGCTGCACTGGCAAAAGCATACCTACAAATTAATATGTTTATTAAAATGGTTTAAATAAAGAACAAGCTAAATATTGTTTAAGGTCGGGCTATTTTTTTTACTTTTTTTCAAATTCAAACTTTTTTAATTTATTTTTTAAATGTTATATAAACATAGCCTAAAAATAACAAAATTATATCCTAACATAACTAAAACTATTAAAAAACTAAAACATGGCATCGAAAAATTCCTTCACATCGTTGTCGAGTGGTAAAGTACCCAAGAGACTGGCGGCATTGCCACGTTGTATGGCAATGCTAAGCCTCTGGCCAAAGTAAAAGCCAGCCCTTGGGTCATGGGCAGTGTCAACCAACCGCTTGGAGATTTCATTGAATAAACAATGAGCACTCGGACCCCACGGCCTAAGGGTTTCAACCCCAAACATAATTACCGATAAGGTTATTATACTTTCGCCGCTTGAGGTTTTCCGCAGCCGCAGCAGCAGTGCCAGCACAGCACGCTGAGCCAGGAAGATGGGATGTCGCAAGAGTATCGACGCATGTTGCGTCCTACACTAAAGGCCTTCCCACCTTCCATGGAAATAAAGACATGCCGTCCGGTCTCTTGCCATCGTCGCGTGCCAAGCCATTGGGTTCTAATACAGCTGGAACGCCGACGGTGACAAGGGCTCGTCGGATGATGTCATTGATGTTTACGTGCCGCGCAAAGCGACCCGCACTTCGGCTGCAAGACAGGCCGTGGTGTCCCCTCGGACACCACGGCCACGGAGTTATCAACAGCCTCCTGTTGATAACTTCACCATAGTGACAACGATGAGGAGAACAAGAAGGAGCTCCTAGTCGCAGTGAAGCAGCGAGGCGGAAAGTAGTGTCGTCGAACAAAGTTCCTATGTTCGACGATGGTAGTGCCTTAAGCCACAGACCCGACTCCCACTTACCCACAGCCAGCAGGCGCGCACGCTCCGCAGTAGTAGCAGACATATCAAGTAAATTGTTCTGTACTACTCTGCAGAGCTGCTCATCCCAGCGTCTCTGGGAAGATGGATTGTCGGGTGGATCTGAATTCGGGCAAGCGAGTCTCCAGGCATCCATAGCCTCGGTGAAACAAGGCACATAAAAATTAACCAGTGTGGAGGCTAGGATTTTCCTGATTAATTTCTCTGTGCCATGGACCGAGGATATGAATAAAAATATGTAAACTAATACTAGAAATTTTGCGGACGCCGAGGCCTCCCATACGAATGGAAAGAGTAGCTTGTGCCCAAGCGCGGTCGTCCATGACCACACTTAAGATCGAAGATAAAGTATGCTGGATAATTTTGTCCCTTTTGTCTAAAAGGTGAGTGTGCTTCCATAAATGGGAAGCGCGAAGGAAATATGTTAATTTAGGGCCAAAACAGCAGTAACGGATGAATGTTATGGCCAAATGCTTGTTAATTTGGAGCTATCTTTCCGAAACGTCATTGAAATTTTGAATTTTTTCTTCAATGAAAACAGGAAATGAATTTTCATATATTGGAGACCCAAGGAGTCTTTTCAATAATTTTGATTTCTGGGGGTATTGCGTTAAATTTGGGAAGTGTTAGATGTCTGTCAGTATCGTCCGCTAAGAATAGTTCACATTTCGAAAGGTTGAGATCAAGGCCAATGGAATGAAGTTCATTTTTTAAGAATTGAAGGTCATTTAAAACAGTTTCTAGTTGTCTAATAATTGGGTGAATGGCTAAACTAAAAATCACTGGCCCGAGGGGGTCAACTTGTTGACAGCCAACAGCAGATTCCAGAAGGTTGTCCCGATACAGTAATTTAGAAGGGATTTTTTTACTATAAAAACGTCAAAAAATGAAAAAAAAAAAAAAAAAAATGAATGAATGGCGAATGTGAAAAATGTGTGTGTGTCTTTGAATACACTGGTAGCTTACATGAATTTGTTATAAAAGCTTTGAGATCTTTTTTACGTAGGTCTTAAACAGAGTACTCATCTTGTATGTTCAAAGGAACAATGTTTTTGAAATTGGGAAGAAATAGTTACAATTACCCCACAGTAGGACACATATTTATCGAACTAAAGCTGTTATTGTTATGAAATTGAAAGCCAGAGTATATTTACATAGCCTTGTTATCACCTGGGCTGGGTTTACACCTGTAAGTTTTCCTCATATAAGTCCCTTAAGTAATAAACTTAGGATTTTGCAAATGTAAACTCAATTGTAAGTAGCTTATCGTAATTTCTTCAGTCCTTGCAAATTCTCTTTTTGAGAGTTTTACACCAATATGCAGCCTCTGCCATTGGATTATTCTTTCTTCCCAGTTATATTTTAGCTGCATTTTTATGCTTTTTTTTTTTTTTTTACTTAATTGACAACAAGAACGGGACTGTTGTCAGGAAATATTTTAACTTGCTACTGCAAATTCAAATATTTCCTTACAACAGTCCCGTTCTTGTTGTTCGGTATTGGCGTACTGATCCAGAACAAATTTGTGAGATTCCTGTACTTAAAGCAGTATAGTGTGTATCCAGGGTATCCACTATTGTATCCTACTCTATTTGTGCTGGGCATGGTAGGCTATTATAAACTGGAAGTGAGAAGGGAAGTAGCTCTCGCCACTTACTTATTTGAGATTATGCGTGGTAAAATACACAACCCAGGCGTTCTACGCACGGTTGGATTGTGTGTACCTGATGGGCACGTGGGGCGACGGAGGCGGCCGCCGCTACTGTGGGTGCCGCCCGCTCGCACCAACCTTCCGCAACACGCGCCACTGACGCGCGCGCTACGTGCACTCAATATGGTGTCACAACAGATTGACTGCTTCAATTGTACTCTGAGTGAATTCACAAGGGCCGCTTATTGTAAAATTGTAAGGTAAACTTTGTGTTATCATAACTATAACTGTTGTATTGGGTAACCCTGTAATGATAGTTGTATGTGTTTTAAATAAATAAGTAAATAAATGATATAGTTTTTGAAAATCAAAGCGCAAAAGTGAATCTCCTGTGTAGTAGTGAAAAAGCAGACGTGACAATTTTTATTTTTTACTAGCTGTGCCAGCGACTTCGTTCGCGTGCATGTCGGAAAACAATAATGTGTCGCTTAGATAAGGTGTAAGTATCCTTTATAACTCTTCCATTGAAAATGAAGAATCTACTGTTCTTGCCTGGTGGGAAACACTACTTCCCACCAGGCAAGATCGGAAGATTCTCGTTCCTGGGGTTCTCCAACATAGGTAGCCCTTTCGAATGTAGTCACTGCGGTTTATATTGTCAAAGCGACGAAGTGTCACTTTGATTTTTAAAACAAAAAAATATCAAGGAACTTGCGCATTAACGGTGCATCTGCCGTACTTTATAAATCGACTGCCCGTCTGGTGGAGTGTGTGTGTGTGTTATCATGGTCAGGAGTAATAGCGTTCCTGTGATCATGATGAAGAAGGATCACGCTATAAGAGCGCTGTTGAAAATTTCCCAAGAAAACACGCAAAACAACTATGAAATTATCAATATAATATTATTGTGATTTCTATTTTATCCTTGTGTAACCTTTGTTTGAGATAAATAAATAAATTTCTTAAAAACTTGTTTTTAAGAAATTGTGAAAAGCAACCCATTTACTCAAACTCAAACTCAAAGCATTTATTTCAATTAAACCAATTACAGGCACTTTTGAATTGTCAAAGGGGTCGGTCAGTCAAAAAGATGAAGCTAGGCGCCCATTCCAAAGCATAGTAGGTACCTATGGAGAAGAACGGGCAAGAAACTCCACGGACACTCTTTTAAATCAAGATATGGTTACAAAATAATGGTTACATCATTCATGTTGAAATTTTACACGTGAGAACGATGCAGAACGTTAAAAGCGTCCTTAAAAAAAAAAACAATTCAAATATTTAAATTAAATTAAAATAAGCCGTGGCCGCTAAGGTATGATCAGCCTTCACTGACAGCGCTTGTTCACGAACCTGACGCATGGATTAGCTAAATGATCCAACACGCGCCACCATCAGCGAGACATTAGAGTGAGCGTCACATACTCTCAGCCGCCAGGGCACATTCAAGTCAAACAAAGACGTACCCAGTAAATGGTAGCTTTAGAGTATGTACATAGTACTCACACATGTGCTATGCAATTATATAATACAAAGGAGATTGAGTCTATCTATACAATGCAATGATAGTCTTACAATCTTCAGCAGCTCCAACAGTATCTTCAAATGTTAATTAATTAGTTGTGGTTGTGGAGCAGGACCAGCATTGAGCCAAGCATTTTTATCAGTTATGTAATCCCCAAACTTATAATATGCCTGCCTGCATAGTGTGCGTTTTATACAAGTTTTGAATTTAGTCTCATTGAGTTGAAGTATGTGTGGAGGTATTTTATTGTAACATTTTAAACAGTATCCCATGAACGACGAGTCTACTTTAGCTAGTCTGAAACCTGGTTGAGCTAATAGGTCCCTTTTTCTAGTACTATAATTATGCCTTTCACCTCTTTTACTAAAAAGATGTAAATTTTTCCTTACGTACATGATATTTTCGTAGATATATTGACAAGGTACCGTCATGATGTTAATTTCCTTAAACAGTTCCCTTAGAGAATCGCGCTTGCGGAGATTATATATGGCTCTAATGGCTCTTTTCTGCAGAATAAAAATTGACTCGATGTCTGCAGCCCGTCCCCAAAGTAAAATACCGTAAGACATGATACTATGAAAGTAACTAAAATTGACTAGCCGCGCGGTATCTACATCAGTAAATTGACGGATTTTTCTGACAGCATATGCTGCTGAACTTAGCCGTCCTGCAAGTGATGTTAAATGAGGACCCCATTGTAGCCTTGAGTCGAGCGTGATCCCCAAGAAAACGGTTTTATCGACGAATTCTAGTTTCTCTTCATTCAATACTATCTCACAATCACTACTTTTTACATTTGGTAAAGAAAATCTAATGCACTTAGTTTTTTTCCCATTTAATACTAAATTATTAGCAGTGAACCAATTTTGGACCTGCAGTAGGGCGTTATTAACGTCGTCAAAATTTGTATCACGTCTACCTACCTTAAAAATTAAGGAAGTATCGTCAGCAAATAACACCATTTGTGGTTGATTTTTTAATAAATGGAGTAAATCATTAATATACACTAAAAAGAGGAAAGGACCCAATATTGAGCCTTGTGGAACACCCATTTTTACATTTAAACCAAGTGAAGTGATACCATTTATTTGAACTTACTGTTGTCTATCATTTAAATAAGATTTTACTAAACTGAGCGCAAGTTTTCCAAGTCCGTAATGCTCAAGTTTCAAGAGTAAGGTTTCGTGATCGACGCAATCAAATGCCTTGGAGAGGTCACAAAAAATTCCTATGGTGTCTTGGGCCTCTTCCCACGCGTTAAAAATGTGTTTTAATAAGGTTACACCGGCGTCGGTCGTACAACGTCCTTTGGTGAAACCAAACTGTTGATCGTGAAGTATTTTATTCGTGTTAAAATGATTGAGCATTTGATTAAGCATTACTTTTTCAAAAACCTTGCTGAAAACTGGCAACATGGATACGGGTCTATAATTATTTGTGTCCTTATTGTCCCCGGATTTAAAAAGTGGTATTACCTTACTGTATTTCATTAAATCCGGGAAAACTCCTTGATCCACACACAAATTAAATATTAAGGCTAAGTAAGGCGCTATAGTCTCAATTATGGAGGTACAGACTTTAATGGACATTCCCCAAAGATCTTCGGTCGGTTTGATCTTAATTTGCTTAAAAGCTTTTATTACTGTTATGGGGTTAATGTGCTTAAAGTTAAATTCAATCGGGCAGGCCGAAACGTTCGCCTTTACTAAATCAAAAGAGAGTGAGGGCGAGGAGTTTAATATTTCAGTAGTTTTAAGTGGGATACTGGTAAAGAAATTTACAAATTCTTGAGCAACTTCTTTGCTATCGCAAATGAGACCACATGACGTCTCCAGTGTGTAATCAAAATTATGCTTTTTGATCCTGTTAGTTTCATTATTGATAATTTTCCAAACTGTCTTACTGAGATCCACCTCTGGTTATGGCCGCCATTTTGGATTTTAATTTCCTGAATTTCGGCCCAGCGCCTTCAAAAACTATGAAGATGACATCCCCTTATCCAACATTTTGCACATGTGTATGAACTTTAGCTATACACCGTAATGAAAAGTTCTTCTTGAACACTTTAAATTCATATATCTTTTGATAGATCGAAGCGATTGCGATGAAACAAAAACTAAATGTAACTGAGTTACACACAATATTTGAGTACAAAATTTAACCATATTGGTTTTGTACTTTTTACGTGATACTGTCGCAATAAAACCTCTCATAGACAAACAGACATACAGACAAAAATGGTAGGAATGGCATCTGTTGGTGATACTTTATCACCCCAACCATTTTTTTTTAATATTTGCAATGTACAGAAACGCCTCGTCTACAGAGTTATTATGTGTAGAGATTATTTACCAATTACCAAGTGGTTTATTATTATTATTAGTAGTAGTAGTTTATCGCAGCGTGTGCCAATGTTTTTGTTATGCATACAGTATCGATAAAGTGGGACATCACTAGCAAAAAAGTAAGTAGGTACTAGTATTTCACAATCCCATAAAAAAATTAAGCAGGGTAATTATGACTTTATGTTAGTCCCCGCTTCGATCAATAATAGTACTATTATTGATCGAAGAGTCCCCGTCTTGTTTTCGTGGGGCTATTTATATTAACGCAAAATCACATCAATAACATAATATCATTGCACAGAATAAATAAGCTTAAAACAACGTTTGGTTTATAATAGGTATTTACCTATGAAATTGCCGTTTTGTATGAAAAAATTTAAACGAAATTTTTTCATGCATTTTTTATTTGTATTAATCGAAGTAATCACCCATGCAATCAATGCATCTTTGCCAACGCAGTGGCAGTTTATTGATGCCCTTCATAAAGAAATCAGCTGGACGGGAAGCAACAAATTCTTCAAAGGCATTTTGTACTGCCTCTCGGGTATTGAATTTTTTTCCCGCCAAGAAGTTATCCAAATTCTGGAAAAAGTAGTAGTCTGTAGGCGCAAGGTCTGGTGAGTAGGGCGGATGACGGAGAGCTTCCAAACCCCAGTTCTTGCAACTTGGAGACCGTCTGCTGTGCAGTATGAGGTCGCGCATTGTCGTGCGGGAGCAGCGGAGACGAGCGATTGACCAATGCTGGTTGGAGATGTGCCAGCTTCTCCATCATTGTGTTCAGTTCTTCACAGTACACATCTGAAGTAATGCTCACCCCGTTTGGTAAGAAGCTGTGATGAATCACACCGGCGCTAGACCACCAAACAGTGACCATCACTTTTCTAGGGGTAAGTTTTCGTTTAGGGCATTGTTTAGGTGCTGAACCAGGATCCAACCAACTTGTTGAGCGCTTGCGGTTATCAAACAGAATCCATTTTTCATCGCAGGTAACAATGCGGTTCAAAATTCCTTCATTTGTGTGTCTGTTGAACAGTGCAAGGCACGTCTCGACGCGTACTTCGCGCTGGCGATCATTGAGTTCGTGGGGCACCCATTTGTCAAGCTTTTTTACCTTGCCAATTTGACGCAAATGGACCAATATTGTTTTGACGCTAACGTCGAAAGCTGCTGCTAATTCAGCCGTAGATTGTGTATCATCAGCTTCCACAATCGCCTTTAATTCGTCATTGTCGACCAGTCTTCGGACGACCGCGAGGTTCATTTTTCAGGTCGAAATTTCCAGAACGGAAGCGAGCAAACCAATAACAAGTGGTGCGTTGGTTTGTAGTGTTAGCTCCGTAAACGTCGTTGATGTTGCGTGCCGCTTGTGCCGCGTTGCTGCCACGACGGTACCTACTCATATTCCATAATTACTCGAATTTTTAACGTATCCATGATGACGAAAAAGATTGAAATGCGATGAAAATGTAACACTAATCAATAAACAAATGACTACCTTTGGAAAAAAAAATCCATGTTTTTAAAATAAAATTAATTTGAAATTAGAATTCTTAGCCAAACAAAAATTATTTTGATTTGAAATGGCCAGTACTGCAGAACGGCAATTTCATAGGTAAAGACCTAATATTTTCACTACTCTCTGTTTAATACTGTGAAAACAATAGTTTAAACATAACTTTAGACCAAAAATGTGACAAACGTCTTTTGTAAACACATGCATAGGACAGTGGCGACAGCCAGTTGAGTAGTTGTGATTAAAATTCTAAAATTCCAGGAAAATACAAAAGTGAAGATCTCTCACTGGGATCATCATCATTTGATATCATTGGCATTTGGTCTATAGTTCTATACCTTTCAAACAGCATCATAGTCCTTTCACATTTATTTTGCCTCTGGTTTGCAGCACTGTGATCTTTATTCTCATTGCAATAAGGTTGCTGTTGGGTTGCTGCTGTTAGAGGTGAAATATGTATGTAGTTTATCGAGAGACGATAATGTGTGCACGTGGCAGCTGCAGATGGTTGGCCACGGAGGCGCGCCAGGCGCCGGCTGAGAAGCGTGGCGGGCCGCGCGAGAGTGGCTCGTTCACGCTGAACCTCTTCCGCGGCCGCCTGGAGACGGCGCAGGTGTTCCCTTTCCCCGAGCCGCTGTCCGACGACCAGCGCCAGATGCTGCAGGAGCTCGTACCTCCGGTCGAGAAGTTCTTCCAAGAGGTACCATCTCAACCGTGTTCTAGTTTCCAACTATTCAATTTATTTTTATTACTTTTTATTTTTCGCCACTCGAGATAAAAACTACCAAAGGCTGACTTCAGATGTCACTACTATCATTTGTCCATGAATTTGACTGCAACCTGTATCCTTCATATTTTTTTGTATAAAAAAAGGAGGAGGCTCTCAAGTCGACGCGTACAAGGTGTAATTTAAATAACGCACAACCTCTTAAGGGGTTATTATACTCATCATTATGAACAACTTTTACTAAAGGACCAAACCTGACATCGCGAAAAAAAACAGCTGTTCCCTACCTTTCAAATCAAATCAAATAATCTTTATTGCAATCCATAATGTGGTACAGGTGGTTAGTAATTTTAGAAACAATTATGGATCATAAATTTATGTAGGGAACAGCTGGCTTTAACACTGAACGACAGTAAGTAACTTATTTTTTGTGGCGCAGGTGAACGACCCCGCCAAGAATGACGCGGACTCGCAGATCGAGCAGAACACGTTGTCGGGGCTGTGGGACCTGGGCGCCTTTGGGCTGCAGGTGCCCACCGACCTGGGCGGCCTGGGCCTGTGCAACACGCAGTACGCGCGCCTCGTGGAAGTGGTGGGCGCGCACGACCTGGGCGTGGGCATCACGCTGGGCGCGCACCAGTCCATCGGCTTCAAGGGCATCTTGCTGTTCGGCACGCCCGAGCAGAAGGCGCACTACCTGCCGCGCGTCACGGGCGGCGAGTACGCTGCCTTTTGCCTCACAGAGCCGTCCTCCGGCTCCGACGCCGGCTCCATCAAGTGCGTACATACAGCACGCAGTCGGTACCTCTGTGAGCGAGCGTGAGCCTGACGAGCGTGTGTTGCAGGTCGCGCGCGGTGCTGTCGTCCGACGGGAAGCACTTCGTCCTCAACGGCTCCAAGATCTGGATCAGCAACGGAGGCATCGCCGAGATCATGACCGTGTTCGCGCAGACGCCCGTCGAGAAGGACGGCAAGACTGTCGACAAGGTGCCAACCGATCTCTAGCTCTATTCCGCCTCCATGTCCGTCTCTACCGGAACCACTCTTGTTACACGACAAGGTGCCAACCGATCTCTAGCTCTATTCCACCTCCATGTCCGTCTACCGGAACCACTTTTGTTACACGACAAGGTGCCAACCGATCTCTAGCTCTATTCCGCCTCCATGTCCGTCTCTACCGGAACCACTCTTGTTACACGACAAGGTGCCAATCGATCTCTAGCTCTATTCCACCTCCATGTCCGTCTACCGGAACCACTTTTGTTACACGACAAGGTGCCAACCGATCTCTAGCTCTATTCCGCCTCCATGTCCGTCTCTACCGGAACCACTCTTGTTTCACGACAAGGTGCCAACCGATCTCTAGCTCTATTCCGCCTCCATGTCCGTCTCTACCGGAACCACTCTTGTTTCACGACAAGGTGCCAACCGATCTCTAGCTCTATTCCGCCTCCATGTCCGTCTCTACCGGAACCACTCTTGTTACACGACAAGGTGCCAACCGATCTATAGCTCTATTCCGCCTCCATGTCCGTCTCTACCGGAACTACTCTTGTTTCGCGCCTACGGTGGCCGGGAATCGGCGATAGATTCCCGCCGCCCAGGGCGTCTCCTGTGGCGGCTAGGGGCGCGAGGGCGCGGCTGTTGCCTCTCCCTCTCGCGTTCCGCCTCCTCCTTTGCGAGCATTACTGCTTCGCAGAAGGAGGTGACGGCCTCCCATGCACTCTCGCTCCGCACCATGGCCTGGACCAAGTTTGGACGCGAGAGATCGCCGCCGCCGATCGCCTCCGTGAGAACACGGCGGTGCTCCGCCCAAGCCGGGCAGACCTCCACTGTATGCTCCACCGTGTCCTCCGGGCGATCTACACAATGGTGACACCCGGGCGTTTCCTCCCGCCTTATCCGAAACAGGAACCTCCCGAAACAACCGTGTCCGGTGAGGACCTGCGTCAGGCGGAAGGTGAGGACGCCGTGGCGCCTCTCCAACCACTCCTCAAAGAGGGGACTTATCGCCGCAATTGTGGCGTGCCCAGCGCTGGGTTGCGACAATCGCACTCTCCATGTCGCCATGAGATCCCGCCGGAGCTCTGTCCGCTGTACCGTGATTTCTCGCGGCAGCGGAGTTACGCCCCGGCGTTTCGCCTCCTCGCGCCACTCCCACACGTGCGCGAGGACTTTTGCCTCCAGATCCCATGGCGGCAATCCGGCAAGGAGGCACGCCGCCTCACAGGAAACCGTGCGGTATCCCCGGACTAGCCGGATGGCCATGACCCTCTGGGACGCGTTCAACCGGCGGGCTGGTCGCAGCCTCAAGTTGTTATTACCTACATTGGATATAAGTACTTACTAGAATTAGGTTAATTTAAGACCTGTAATAATAGTTGTGTTATATAAATAAATAAATAAATAAAATTGCCACCACCGTGTGACCCACACTTCCACAGTACCATACGACCATACAAACCAATTGCCACCACCGTGTGACCCACACTTCCACAGTACCATACAAACCAATTGCCACCACCGTGTGACCCACACTTCCACAGTACCATACGACCATACAAACCAATTGCCACCACCGTGTGACCCACACTTCCACAGTACCATACAAACCAATTGCCACCACCGTGTGACCCACACTTCCACAGTACCATACGACCATACAAACCAATTGCCACCACCGTGTGACCCATACTTCCACAGTACCATACGGCCATACAAACATTTACTAGCTTTTGCCCACAACTTCGTTCAATACTCGAGCATGTTCTCTGCTGTCAAGTTTTGAATGAAATATCTTGGAACATACGCCACAGGGACTCGGTTCTTGCATGCTATTTTGAACTGTATGTCGGTTGTAAATGGCGTGCGCTGCGCAGGTGACGGCGTTCATCGTGGAGCGCGCGTTCGGCGGCGTGTCGTCCGGCCCGCCTGAGAACAAGATGGGCATCAAGTGCTCCAACACCACTGAGGTGTACTACGAGGACGTGAAGATACCCGTGGCCAACGTGTTGGGTGGCGTGGGCAACGGCTTCAAGGTGGCCATGAACATCCTCAACAACGGCCGCTTCGGCATGGCGGCCGCGCTGGCCGGCACGCAGCGCTCCGCCCTGCGCCAGGCCGCCGAGCATGCGGCCACGCGCGTGCAGTTCGGCAAGCGCATCGCCGACTACGGCGCCATCCAGGAGAAGCTGGCACGCATGGCGCTGCTGCAGTACACCACCGAGTCGCTAGCCTACATGGTCAGCGGCAACATGGACTCGGGCGCGCAGGACTACCACCTGGAGGCCGCCATCTCCAAGGTGTTCGCGTCCGACTCGGCCTGGACCGTGGTGGACGAGGCCATCCAGATCCTGGGCGGCATGGGCTTCATGAAGGCCACCGGGCTGGAGCGCGTGCTGCGCGACCTGCGCATCTTCCGCATCTTCGAGGGCACCAACGACATTCTGCGCCTGTTCGTGGCGCTCACAGGTGAGTGTCGGCACAGTCCATACATCATACAGTCGTCCGTCGAAGCCGTCTAGACCAGGGATCCCCAAACTATTTTGGACAAGTGACCCCTTTTCCAAAACGAACTGCTACCTCAGACCCCCATGGCCAAATTACCTACTTTTAAGATCAACCCCCTTATTCATAATGATCCGCTAACTTAAAACAGCTGCTACAGAGTGTTATTTTTATTCTGACTTAGGTCAATAGAAGAAAACAGAGTGAGAATTAGCAATGCTTTAAGTTAGCAGACTATTATGAATAAGGGGGCCTATCTTTAGTTTTTTCCTATTGATACAAAATACCTAGGTACTAAGGTACCAATTAGAAAACTTTGCACTTGGTTAAGTGAGTAAAGTTGACTTCATTTTCTCATCAAAATTTAACAAAATAAAAAGACATACAATTCAGTAAATATCAAGTTTAATTTATAATGATTATTACAAATTAAGTACTTAAAGAATCTTAAGTAGGTAGGAAGTTATATTTAAAAAAGTATTAATTCGCAAATAGAAAATAAAACATTCAGTGTGATGGATGAACCTGGTGACTATCTACCAATCTAGCTACATCCGGTTCAATATTGGTGAGTTGCAGCCTTAAATCTCCACGTTCGTTGATTTTCAAACGGTTTCTGTTTCGTCAAAATGTTTGTTACCACACTGAAGCTTTTTTCAACTAGATATGATGATGGAAAAGCGATAAGGTATTTTTCAGCAATGTTCCACAATGTAGGATACTGTGTTTCAATGTTGCGTTGCAACCAGAACTTCTGATAGCCTTGGTTGAACTTCTGCTTAAGCTCTTCGTCTGTGCTGATGGTAATCAACTCTTCTTGCATTATCACATTGGCTTCTTCTATGGCTGTGGTATTTGTACGGATTTATTATCCATTGAGGAATTTGTAAATTTAAAAGATCCTCAAACCTCTCCGTAAAATCCTTGTGTAATGCGTCCAAGTGAGTGACATATAATAAAATGTCATCGTCTTGAAGCATTTCTGGTAATTTTGACAAATGCGGAAACTGCGAATATTCTTTTCTGCCTAAATTTTGTTTATAAAGGATTAGTTTACCCACGAAGGCCGATATTATTGATTTTGTTTTAATCAAGTTAAGATCGTCACCCTGCAGCTGCAAATTAACTTTGTTGAACATTCCAAAGATATCAGTCAAGTAATAAATATCTGTTTTACAATTGTTCAGATTTTCTTTCAAATTCGGATCTTTTTCTTGTAAAAACTCCAACACAGATTTAAAAAAGGGTTGAAAATCTTTCTAAGCAAGAGCCTCTTGATAGCCAGCGAACTTCAGTGTGCAGAAGTATTCGAGTAAAGACTTGGTCGTTTTCCTCACATAGCTGAGCAAATAACCGAGAGTTCAAAGAATTGCTTCGAATCTTGTTGATAGCATTTATTACATATTGTAAAGACTTATGCAATCTAGGACTCGGCTTTTTTGCTACTAAATGCTGCCTGTGAATCACGCAGTGAATGACCAGTACATCAGACAGTTGTCGCTTTAAGTGAGCTATAAAACCACGATGACGACCAACCGTAGACGGTGCACCATCAGTCGCAACAGAAATAATGTTCTTCCATGGAATAGCTTTGTCAGTAAAAAAATGTTCCACGGCCTGAAAAATCGATTCTCCTCTGGTATCAGTCTCTAAATATGTAGCAAAAAGCAGTTCTTGGCACATATTTTCATCTTTGATATAAGTATCGAACATATCCTAACCACAGAGCTTCATTGCCGGGTAATGTAGACTCGTCCAACTGGAGAGAGAATCTGTTGGTCTGTAAGAACTTGCATAAAATGTTTTCCACATCGCGTCCCATCTCGTCTATCCGTGAACGGTGTTGTTGCTCAAAGGTATTCTCTTTAAAATATCATGTGCGGGTTTGTGCAATACATTGTTAAGGACCTCTGCAATGGCTGGTAAGATAAGCTGCGCTCCAATTGTGTGGGGTTTCCCCGACTTCGCTATTAGTAAAGATATATTATAGGACGCTCGTAAACCATCATCGTCTTTAATAGATGATGACGCAAACATCGATCTTATGGATGGCCTTTTGTCTAGTTTATCTTTAAGTGCTTGAAAAAATGACAAGGGCTTACGTTTTTTGTCAGCATGTACTCTTGAGAAGTGGTCATCCATTTTTGAAGGCTTCATGGCATCGTTACTGAATACTTTTTCACATATGAGACACATCGGCAAGTGTTGATTTGATGGAGATGCAATAAATCCGAACTTCAAATAGTCCAAACTGTATTGTCTGCATTTTTTTTCGTGTCCGCCATCATAAAACTCTTAGTAATCCTGCAAATACAAAAATAAGAAACTACCTAAATAAAAAACAATAATGAACTGTTAAATTTACTGGTAAATTTTTACAATTGAAACAACTGAGGCAACTGCAAACTGTTGCAAACAATCTACAGGTAGCTCAACTGATCACTATCACACAGTGGGGCAATTCAGATAGTGTCCCCAAGACGCTGGCTGCATTGCCCCACTGTATGACAATGCTGATGCGCTGTGCCGGATAAAAACTTGTTTGGTACTTACCCTGTTAATTTTTCATAAACTGCAGATATTGTATGGTTACGCTATTAACTCGCGTAGGAAGCTCAGCATTTTGTAAATTATTTTTCAGTCACTTAACTTCACTTAATTTAGATAGGTAAGTAATAACTTTGTAATCTCTTGAAATAAATGAGTACTTATATGAGTTATTATCGTTCAAGCTCCAACGAATTTCAAAACGCAAATGAACTTTCAACCTAAGTGCAAGCTCGTTAAATAGTAAAATATCAGGAACATGTTTGGACTTGCAACTTGATCATGAATTCGTTCGCGTTAAATCGCGTAAGGTACAGAGAGCAAGTCAAAACGCGCCTGAAAGATGTTCGCTCGAACTCATTATCTTGCACAAACTTGTCCACACTGACTTGCCGAGTTTTTCATCTTGTACGAACTTGAGACTTTACATTACTACAACAATGCTATTTCCTACAAAAATATTAATTATTCTTAGTACACGTAACACAACATAAACAATACAGTACCTACCTACCTATCTTGAAAGTTTTAAATAAGAACTTGTGTTAATTTTATTAAATTAAAAATCGACCCCTGTTTACAGCAATAAGGGTTTGTTTCTTTTGCACTTTCTAATGTCTGGTGATTAAAACACTTTTTACGTCTTTACTCGTAGAATATTTATTTTGAAAGAGAGCTCAATCTAATGACAGCTGTCAGAGGTTACATTTGCACAGATATATAAAAAAACTTAAACTACATGAGTGGACTGTATAGAATGTGTTTGTTAGTAAAGGTATGTGTGTAGTAAGTCTGTACAAAATGCTATTCAAATTGGACATACCGCCCACCAAAGAACGCAGTACTTTAATTTATCCTTTAAACAATTATGTAAGTATTAAGGAAATATTTAAGCAATAACAAAACAAGTCTTACATGACAAAAAAAGTTGTAGGTATGTAGAAATGTGTAGCTGTTCTACTCTGTGTACTTATCTAAATACAAGTGGGTACATGTAATAATAATATACCTATCGAAATACATGTAATATAAAATAAATCATAACAAAACTCAAATGCAAAACTTCAATGACAAAAAAAAGAAAAGAGGCTTAACCGCCCACCATGATATTATGTGACAGGTATACATACAAGGGTCTAATTTAACTTAAATAAAGTAAATTAGGTGTTTAATACTAAGTACTATTTTATGAACTGAACAATACATACTACTTGGGGTTTTGCCTAATTACCAACTCAAAAAAAAAAACATCATAAATGTAACAACTTAAACTTAACACACTTTATCAATTGTGCAATTAATATCTGACAACAGGTAGTATAAACATCATAACTTTATACCAAAATAGGTAGGTTAATTAAGTTCACAATAGAGAGATAAGTACATTCATTTAGGTAAAACACATATTTTGCTAATGGGACGTTTAAATTCACCATTCTTACATTTAATACACTTCTGGACACATCTATTGGCCCACCTTAGAGTTTAGGTTTCGATGGCCCCTACCGAAATATGATTGCTAGATTGAACAAAAACTGTTGATGCAGTTTTAAACCTGATACATTTTACCATCTTTTTCGATCGTATTGTTTTAAATTTGAATTCAGAATACCATACGACATGGAGCTACGCCTAACAAGTCGGATATGCGCCTTGTTAAAGGCAATTGATTTTTGAATAAAAAACATGTTTTATCAAATAAAGGTTTAATTTAATAACGCGTGTTACCTCCATGGGCATCTACCACAGCTCTCATACGATTAGGCATAGAGTTTATCAACCGCTCTATGAAATTTTGAGGGATCACCTCGCATTCCTCTTCTATGGCAGTTTTCAACTCCTGCATCGTCTGGGCAACTGGCTGACGAGCCCTAACACGTCTTTTTAGCTCGTCCCACATGTGCTCAATGGGGTTCATGTCTGGGCTTCTGGCTGGCCAGTCCATAACTGTGATGTTCACATCCCGAAGATATTCCCTGACGATGCCGGCCGCATGGGCTCTTGCATTATCATGCATAAAAAGGAAATTTGGGCCCACATAGTCCGCGTATGGTATCACGTGAGGTTCTAAGCACTCACGAATGTACCTTTCAGCATTTAATGTTGGCAGCCGTGGTCCTGTAACAACCTCAAGTTGAGTTGAGCCGCTCGCGGATATACCGCCCCAGACAGTCCATGAGCCACCGCCATAAGCAACCCTCTCTTCAAAGCAGCATTGTGCGAAACGCTCTCCCTTACGTCGGTAGACCTTCTTCCTTCCATCATTGCCATGTAACACAATTTTAGACTCATCAGAAAAGAGTACACGGCTCCAATCTTGCTGTGTCCAATTTAAATGACTGCGTGCGAAATGAAGGCGCGCTGTTCGGTGGGCTCGCGTTAGTTTGGGGACATTAGCTGGCTTGTGTGGTACCATATCGCGTTCTTTTAACCTTCTCCGAACAGTTCGAGCGCTCACAGATACTCCGTGGAAGTCGCGAAGTTGGTTTTGTATCTCAATGGAGGTAAGGTGACTATTTCTCAAGCTGGTCGTCACGATGAATCGATCCTGCCTTTCAGTTGTGACCCGAGATCGTGGCCTTCCTTGGCGACGAACAAAGCCGCCAGTCTCTAGGTACCTCCGATAAACATTTCGGACCGCAGATCGACTTAAATTAAGTTGAGCACTCACGTTTCTTTGGCTGTGTCCGGCCTGAATAAGTGCCACAGCTTGGGCGGCGACTTCAGGTGAAGTATCCATAAATTATTGATAGAACCTCACCTTAATGTTAAGAATAAGTAATGTTTGTTGCAAAACCAAAGATATCAATCACTTTTTCAAGAATTAAATCCAAGTAAACCAATAAAACCAAGTTTTCTTAGTATTCGATTGTTTGATATCAACAAACAGGTTCCAAATTGTCTTTTGTTTCTTTAAATTCTGTGTTCGAAATTCAAAAAAAGACTATTGAATGAAATTGTGAATGTGCCAGGTTCAAAACTGCATAAAAACTTTTTGCTCGACCTAATATAAAATTTTAGCTAGGACCAAACGAAACTGAAAATACAAGGTGGGCCAAAAGATGTGTCCAGAAGTGTAGATACAACACGTGCAATATTGTCTGGCCCTAAGTATTTTTTAATTATCTTCCCTAAAATCCATTTAGCAGGTGGAATATTATCATCCTTTAAAATGACGACATCACCTACTTCTGGTTCAGACTTTTTAGTATTCCATTTATATCGTTGATTGAGGTTAACTAAATACTCTTTATACCAACGTTTCCAAAAATTATTTACCATTTTTTGAGTTAATCTCCATCTATCCAGGCCTATTACATTAGTGTTCGAATTATCTTCATCGGGGATGTTTATTAGTGGCTCACCTATGAGGAAATGACCAGGGGTCAAAGCCTGAGGCTCGTTAGGGTCATCGCTCATCACTGTGATTGGTCGCGAGTTAAGACAAGCTTCGACCTGAGCTAAAACAGTGGACAACTCCTCATAAGTGAGCGTGCTATCTCCGATTACTTTGTGTAAATGAGTTTTAACGCTACGGACTCCGGCCTCCCACAGCCCTCCGAAATTAGGTGCGTATGGAGGTATGAAATGCCATGTGGTGTGTTCCAAACTAAGTAATTCCTCAATTTCACGTGGCACTGTTGACTTGGCACGGTCAAACATCGCTCGAAGCTGTTTGTTGGCACCAACAAAATTAGTGCCATTGTCACTAAACAAATCTTGACAGTGACCTCTTCGTGCTGTGAATCGTTTGAAGGCCGCAATGAAAGCCTTGGAAGTCAAATCAGTAACCACCTCTAAATGTATGCCTCGGGTAACCATACAAATAAATAAACAAACATATCCCTTGTAGGATTTTGCTCCTCTTCCAGGTGAAAATCTAATACTAATAGGTCCCATGTAATCACAGCCAGCAGATTTGAAAGCTCTGGTTGGTTTCAGTCTAACTTCTGGAATTTGACCCATTAGTTGATTAGGTTTTGTCTTAGAATATCTCAAACACTTAATACATGATCTGTAGTGAATTTTGACTCTGTCTTTTGCTCGCAATATCCAGTATTTTGTTTTTAAATAGCACAACATAGCTTGTGGTCCTCCATGAAAAGTTTTAATGTGTGCATCACTAATTATAAGCTTGGTAAGATGGCTCTTACCAGGCAAAACTATGGGATGCTTAGTATCATATAAAACCTCCGATTTGTCAATACGACCACCTACTCTTAGTATCCCTTTTCCATCGAAAATGGGACAAAGAGTGCGGAGTTGACTTTTCTTGGGGACAGATTTCTTCATCTTTAACTGTTTTATTTCTTCACTGAAATTCTCTTCTTGAACCTGTTTTATGCAAATTACTAAACTTTCATCCATTTCTATAGGTGTAATTATATTTGAATATTGTTTACGTTCCTGTTTTGGCAATCTTAAATTGTGTAGAACTCTTCTCCAGTAAGATATAACTTTTAATGTTTTATATAGTGACGAAAACATAGTCCAAATAAATCCATTGTTCAATACAGGTACAGCAGTCAAAGATGAGGATCTTTCTTCTTCATGTGTATCTTGAATATCAGGGTTGTCAAACTCCAGAACATGAGAAAGCCAAGAAGGTCCTGACCACCACAAAGAATGTTCAAGTAAATCTTGTGGAGTCAAGCCTCTTGAAACACAATCAGCTGGATTCATGTCAGTAGCAACATGTCTCCATTGGCTATGATCTAAAATGTTAAGAATCTCAGACACACGATTGCTTACAAAGGTAGTCCAGCGACTAGACCCACCTCTCAGCCAAGCCAATACTATAGTAGAATCGGACCAAGCATATAGATTCTCTTTTGGTATGTGCATTATTTGTGCTATCTCAAATATCAGCTTTGCTGCTAGAACCGCACCACACAGTTCTAGCCTCGGTATAGATACTTCCTTCTCTATAGGGGAAACTTTACTTTTTGCTGATACCAAACTCACGCTAATTTCGCCTTCTTGATTAATGATACGAATGTAAACAGCAGCACCATAAGCTGCTTTGGAAGCATCAGAAAAGGCATGCAACTCAACCTTTGATCCTGGACTGAAATTATACCACCGTGGTATGTTTACTTTTCTCAAATTTATCAAACTCGTCCTAAACTGTAGCCACTCGTCAATTAAATATGTAGTCAGTACGTCATCCCAATCAAGATTCGACTTCCACAGCTTTTGAATAAATATTTTTGCAGTGATTACCACGGGAGCAATCCATCCTAATGGGTCGTACAGCCGAGCCACATCCGATAACACCTGCCGTTTAGTGATAGGTTCTTTTGATTCTGGCAAATCAAGTGTATACTGAAAAGAATCAATTTCTCTATGCCATACCAAACCAAGCACTTTTATGACTGTAGATGTTTTTATTCTCATTGAATCATTGCTAGTTTGCTTTCCTCCTCCTATGTGTGTCAATAAGTCTTGATTATTGCTACTCCACTTTTGCAGTTCAAACCCACCACAGCTCATCAACTTGTTCATTTCTATATAAATGTGAATGGCCTCTTCCAGGGTGTCACAACCTGTCAAGACATCATCCATATAGAGATCTCTAAGGGCTATAGTTGAAGCTACAGGAAATTGTGACCGATGTTCATCAGCCAGCCTTTGAATAGATTTAACTGCCAAATAAGGAGCGCACGCAGTACCGAAGGTCACTCGTAGCATTTTAAAATGTCTTAAAGGCTCGTCTGCTCGTGGTCTCCATACAATTCTTTGGAAATCTGTATCCTCACAATTAATTTTCACCATCCTGAACATCTTGACAATATCTGAAACTATACAGATCCTGTGACTTCTCCACCTCATCAAGATGTGTCTCAAGTCTTGTTGCAATTTAGGACCAACCATGAGATTGTCATTTAGTGAAAAGTTGTTAACTCCTTTACATGAACCATCAAAAACTACACGTACTTTTGTGGTGTCCCTATCCTCTCTCACCACTGCATGGTGTGGAAGATAAACTGCCTTGGGATTACCTATTTCGGCTTCTTCTACAGGTGTCATGTGATTCATCTCAATATATTCCTGTAAGACCTTGTTATATTCCGCATATAAAGTAGGATTCTTCTGTAGTCTCTTCTCTAAAAACTCCCATCTTCTTGTAGCTATAATTACTGATTTCCCATATTGACACTCTGGATCTTCTTTGTCAAAAGGTAGTTTAGTAATGAATCTCCCTTCTTCATCTCGTTTAGTTGTCTTGTCATAAAATTCTTCACATCGTTGTTCAGTTATTGTCATCTTCTTCTGTATCAGGTTTGGCTCATTTTCCATTTCCCAAAATTTCTTAAGTAACTCTTCTCCACTTAAGTGTAAATGCATGTTGATAACTCTGCCATTGCTTGAAGTTGAATTTCTTGACACCCTCCCTGATAATACCCAACCAAAGGTAGTGTTTTGTGCCAATATTTTATTGTGACGTATAATCCCATTCAATAAAATCTCACTATAAACTTCTGCTCCAAGAAGAATATCAATTTTCCCTGGCGTGGCGTAACCTGGATCAGCTAGCAATAATTTATCTAACTGAAGCCAATTTGGTGTGTGTAACTCGGTTGAGGGAAGAAATGATGTTACAGATCGCAAAACATAAGCATTTACTTGGATTGAAACCTCTGGGCTGCAACGTGAACCCACTCGAAGAGAAACCATGTGCTTAACACTTGTGTGGTCACCGTCTCCTATACCAGAAACCGTACCACTGACATGTTTTCGTGAAAGTCCAAGTAATTGTACAACTGACTCGCTAATAAAAGAAGCTTGCGATCCTTGATCCAATAATCCTCTCAATTGTTGTTTGTAACCGTGCTCATTGTATGCCCAAACAGACACAGTAGCTAACAATACTTGACTCGGTTCTAATCCTCTACTCGAGAAATTAGCTGAAATAGTACTCACGGTTTTGTCTGACTCACTCTGCACCGGCACATCCTCACTCTTTTCTGTGCTGCTGCTCACCTCCTTCTCAAAATGAAGTAATGAATGGTGCCTCCTTCCACATCGCTTACAACTCACTGATTTCCGACATTTCATAACTGGATGAGATGGAGAGAAACAATTAAAACATAAGTTACTTTTTTGAATAAAATCTTGCCTATCTTTGACACTAAGTTGACTAAATTCCTTACATTGGTATAAAAAGTGTTCACCTTTACACTTAACACATTTAGTAATGCTAGAATTACTTTTATTATTATCTATGGAACCATGAAATGACTTTGACTTTGAATTGTTGGACTTAACTGCTGAACGTACCTTGTTGGTGTCTATCATTTCCAATGACTTAAATCTTGATTCTAAGAATTTAGATAATTGTAACCAGGAAGGTAAGTCTTCACTAACTACACCTAGTTGACATTCCCATTGCTTCATGGATTCAGGATCTAATTTAGAAACCACTAAATAAATAATAAACAAGTCCCAGTTATCAATATTAATCCCCATATTACGTAGAGATTGTAAACATGTTGTAGTTGTATCTAATAAACATCTAATAGCACTAGCAGACTCGGTAACAATTTGTTTTTGAGTAAACAATGTTCTTATAAGTGTATTACAATTAAAGCGCTTGTTATCATAACGTCCAACTAATTGTCTCCAAGCTCCCTCGTAATTAGCATCCGTTGTTGAAAAATTACGCAACAAACATTCCGGTTCACCTGACACATTACCTTTTAAATAATGCAATTTTTGCACTGGAGACAAATGCTTGTTGTTGTGAATCAACGAATTAAACATGTCATAGAACGTTTGCCACTCGACGTATTTACCACTAAACGTAGGCAACTGTATTTGTGGTAACCTCACTTCGCACTCACTACCAATGTGTCCAGCACTCAAACTTGACTTCGGTGTCACGGACGATGTTCCACTAGATGATTCATAATAGGACTGCAGGGCTTCCTTCAACGAAGTCTTGTATGATACATAACATTCCTCGAACTCCTCGTACATATCTTCCGTGAAATATGTATCTTGCTTTTCGATCACGGTTGCCTTGCCAGTAATTGATTTATGACCATTTTTGAAGTCTGTCCATAATTGTTCCAAATTCTCCAATCTAGTTTCTAAATAGGGTTTTTTGATCCGTTCTTTAGGTGTTTTTTTGTAGTTTTTTTCCGCTTTTCTCAAATTCTCCAGTAATTCTTTTTGACAAGATAGAAGCACCTTCATTTTTCTTGAAATGTAATTTTGAACGTTTTTAGACGTAATAAACTCAAAATCCAGACGAATAGAAAAGATTTGTTTGATTATTTTGCTGTTGATTTGTTGTTACGCTCGATGTTAGCAAAAAATCCGCTCAGAAAAATCTAGTTCTCACAGACGCTAGACGCCATTACCCAAATGCACGTAGTCACGTATTAAATTCTTCAATAGATCCGGCTCGAAGGACCATATGTTTACAGCAATAAGGGTTTGTTTCTTTTGCACTTTCTAATGTCTGGTGATTAAAACACTTTTTACGTCTTTACTCGTAGAATATTTATTTTGAAAGAGAGCTCAATCTAATGACAGCTGTCAGAGGTTACATTTGCACAGATATATAAAAAAACTTAAACTACATGAGTGGACTGTATAGAATGTGTTTGTTAGTAAAGGTATGTGTGTAGTAAGTCTGTACAAAATGCTATTCAAATTGGACAACCCCTGTTGGGGTCGATTTTTAGACCTCCTCGACCCCCACAATCAGTTTTCGTTTATGTCGACCCCTAGGAAAAGGGGTCGATATCGACCACTTTGGGAATCCCTGGTCTAGACAGAGCAACGTGCGGGGCGAGACGCGGGAGGCGTGAGCCCGAGCTGCTGAACTGCCACCGTGTTACTAGCTCGGGACATAACTTTCAGGGCTATCATCGTGTTGATTTTATTATTGTTTTAACTTATTATTAATATTTAATATAAGTACACTAAAAAATACAGAGATACGACATTATTGTACCATTTGAGTGCCTGCTTGCTTATTGATTCAAGTTTTTAGGATTCCGTAACTCAAAAGGAAAAAACCGGAACCCTTATAGGATCTCTCGCGTGTCTGTCTATCCGTCTGTCACAGCCTATTTGCTCCGAATCTAATTGATTGATTGAGTTGAAATTTGATACACATATGAACTTTTGTGACCCAAACACGGACGGGTAAAGTAAATAATAAATGAATTTTGAATATGGGGGTCACTTTTGGGGGACAAATATGAAAATAAAAAAAAATAGGTCTCGAATATATTTTTTTATTAGGACGAAAATTGACCATTGCCCCCCTTATCTCCGAAACTACAGAGCCTAAAAAATTTGAACAAAATACAGAAAATAGTTCTTTACCTGTAGATTACAGGAAAACCTATAAGAAGTCTGGTCTTAAAATAACATGGTAAATCTCTCAATATTGTGAGTACAAACTTACATTTACAGTTGGAATGTATGGGTGAACACGTTTTTCTACTACAATGTTAGGTTTGTTTTTGGCATAAATTCTTTTAAACTACGGAATCCTTCAATGTGCGTGGTCCGACACGCACTTGGCCGTTTTTTTTTAAATAATTATTTTTCTTTTCTGTTTATTTTTATTTTTCTTCGACATGGGTGTCTTTTCATGATTCACACACTCACGCTCATCCACCACACACACATGAAATAGTTTTTATTTTTACATTTAGTTATACCATATATTTATAACAGCCAAATAGGTACATATGTACGTAAACAGTAAAATGCAAATCCTTGTAATCCAAGGGGGATTGGAACTGCCACTCCTTCATACAGGTTATTCAGTAACCTAGCTAGGAGATCAGAACCGCACCCACTAAAATTGTAGCAAATCTGTAATTTTACTATGTACAAATTATATACCCATGTACTGCAATACTTGAATGTGATCAATAAAGATTTATTTATTTTTTTTTTTTATTTTTTTATGATTTTTAGGTCGCTGATAACGATAAAGGGGTCAAAATCAAAATTCAAGATGGCGGCTGCGAAAATTTTCAAATTTTTCGTCATGGGTGTCGTTTCCATGGTATTTGAGGCCGCTGAAAACGATATTGAGGTCAAAATGAAAATGCAACATGGCGGCTGCGAAAATTTTAAATTTTTTCGTCATGGGTGTCATTTTCATGATTTTTGAGGTCAGTGAAAACGATAACGAGGTCAAAATGAAAATCCAAGATGGCGGCTGCAAAAGTTTTCTAATTTTTCGTCATGGGTGTCATTTTCGTGGTTTTTGAGGTAGCTGAAAACGATAATGAGGTCAAAATTAAAATCCAAGATGGCGGCTGCGAAAAGTTTTAAATTTTTCATCATGGGTTGGTGGTTGGTGGGTTGGTTGGGTTTTCATGGTTTTCACGGGTGCTAAAGCCGATAGGTCAAAATCAAAATCCAAGATGGTGACTGCGAATATTTTAAAATTTTATTTTCAAAATCTATTTTGATTTTGACCTCATTGTCGGCGTTAGCGTCCTTGAAAATAATGGAAACGACACCCGTGACGTAAAATTTGAAATTTTTCGCAGCCGCCCTCTTGAATTTTGATTTTGGCCTCATTATCGTTTATGGTGACCTCTAAAACCATGAAAATGACACCCATGACGAAAAATTAGAAAATTTTCGCAGCTGCCATGTTGGATTTTCATTTTGACTTCACTATCAGCTTTAGCGTCCTCGAAAATCATGAAAATGACACCCATGACGAAAAAAAATTAATTAAAGAGAAAAATAATAAAATAATTAGAAAAAGAAAAGTTAAGAAATAAGCAGGCACTCAAATGTCGTTTATAATAATAATAATAATGTGTAGCTGTCGCGATAATGTCTAGACTAGACGTTGTCGGCATTTACCACGAGATCAACGGCGTCGTCCTACTCTATGTTTTTATACTGTGGTGTCGGTGACGGCGCGGCGCGCACAAAAGCGCTGACCCGCTACTGACCCGCTCCCCTGACCCGCAGGCATCCAGTTCGCGGGCTCGCACCTGCAGGAGCTGCAGCGCGCCTTCAAGAACCCCACGGCGCACCTGAGCCTGATCTTCAGCGAGGCGGGCAGGCGTGCGGCGGGCGCGGTGGGGCTGGCGCGCGGGCCCGACCTGGCCCCGCACGTGGCGCCCGAGCTGCGGCCGCTGGCGGCGGAGCTGGGCCGCTGCGTGCTGGAGCACGGCCGCAACGTGGAGGCCGCGCTGGTGCGCCACGGGCGCCGCGTGGTGGACGAGCAGTTCGTGCTCAACCGCCTGGCCGCATCCGCCATCGACGCCTACACGGCGGCTGCCGTGATATCGCGCGCGTCCCGCGCCGCGCGCCTGCGCCTGCCGTCGGCCGCGCACGAGCTGCGCCTGGCCGAGGCCTGGGCCGAGGAGGCCGTGACGCGCATGCCGGCGCTGCTGGCCGCCACGCGCGACCCGCGATCGCTGCGCCAGTTCTCGCGGCTGGCCGAGCTCGGCAGCGCGGTGGCAGTGGCGGGGGGCCAGCCCACGCCCAACCCGCTCAACCTGTGATCGTGCGGCTCGAGTCGAACCATAGTGTAATTTATTTTTCGAATTGTGTATATAATAATTTAGCGAAATATGAAATAATATTTTTGTATCGACGTTCTGACCGTTGACTATCGCGTCGGATTGACGCATTTCGATTTAATATGATATGCGAATACGGCGCTAACGTCGCACTCGTCGTCTTCGTAGCATCTCGATACGAATCATTCAAAACAAAAGATTAAACAAGTAATGCCAATGTACATAATTATTATCTTTAGACTAAGCCAAGTAGTTGTTATTCTCGCTCGTACATAATAATAACATTATCTGCAGTCTGCACGGCATCTTGCCCCGTTTCTCGGAACCAACCTAAACCGATGGAGATTATGCATACGTCGCGTATTTTATACACCGATTTTATTTATAATTAATTTGCTAAAAGCCCACAAGTTCGACTTACAAAAACTAATGAGCAGACTGTTTCACTAATAGCTATTTAATTCACAAATAGATAACTACTTATTACCTTCTCCTTTAGCAACTTTAAAAAAAACCTATCGCTAAGGACACCGAATGAAAGGTTACACTACTCACGAACTTGCTTCGACGAAGTGCTGGTCGCAGTTAAAGCGAACCGAAGTGCCCTTCTATACTCTCGTATTCGCTTACGGGGACTACAGGACCTGAAGCGCGGTCACTGTCGGATTGCATAGAAAAGACAGAGAAGCGCGATGACACAACGCTGGTAATTTATAGGAAAATATGAAGTAATTATCTGTTTACAAAAATCTATTGAATGGACTAAAAAATGAAAACACTATTACGTTAACGTTGCTGTGTACATTGTATGGTTTTTATTAGGAAATACATTTTTAGACGTAATTACGTGATTTTTTTCCATCGTAGCAAATTAGTCGTATTATGTTTTCAACACACTATCTAACTAGCGTATATCCTGAAGAACATCATATATTTTTGATTTTGTTTACTGCAGTAGACTTTGTCATCTACATGTAGGCAATAAAAAGTTGCGTTTAATTGCATTTAGGTCCTGTAATCCAGGCGAGTTCGCGAGTACTGTAGTGCAGGCTTATTACTGTAGTCCCCCTTCGATCAACTTCGCGAGTACTGTGGTGCAGGCTTATTACTGTAGTCCCCCTTCGATCAACTTCGCGAGTACTGTGGTGCAGGCTTATTACTGTAGTCCCCCTTCGATCAACTTCGCGAGTACTGTGGTGCAGGCTTATTACTGTAGTCCCCCTTCGATCAACTTCGCGAGTACTGTGGTGCAGGCTTATTACTGTAGTCCCCCTTCGATCTACTTCGCGAGTACTGTAGTGCAGGCTTATTACTGTAGTCCCCCTTCGATCAACTTCGCGAGTACTGTGGTGCAGGCTTATTACTGTAGTCCCCCTTCGATCAACTTCGCGAGTACTGTGGTGCAGGCTTATTACTGTAGTCCCCTTCGATCAACTTCGCGAGTACTGTGGTGCAGGCTCATTACTGTAGTCCCCCTTCGATCAACTTCGCGAGTACTGTGGTGCAGGCTTATTACTGTAGTCCCCCTTCGATCAACTTCGCGAGTACTGTGGTGCAGGCTTATTACTGTAGTCCCCCTTCGATCAACTTCGCGAGTACTGTGGTGCAGGCTTATTACTGTAGTCCCCCTTCGATCAACTTCGCGAGTACTGTGGTGCAGGCTTATTACTGTAGTCCCCCTTCGATCAACTTCGCGAGTACTGTGGTGCAGGCTCATTACTGTAGTCCCCCTTCGATCAACTTCGCGAGTACTGTGGTGCAGGCTTATTACTGTAGTCCCCCTTCGATCAACTTCGCGAGTACTGTAGTGCAGGCTTATTACTGTAGTCCCCCTTCGATCAACTTCGCGAGTACTGTGGTGCAGGCTTATTACTGTAGTCCCCCTTCGATCAACTTCGCGAGTACTGTGGTGCAGGCTTATTACTGTAGTCCCCCTTCGATCAACTTCGCGAGTACTGTAGTGCAGGCTTATTACTGTAGTCCCCCTTCGATCAACTGCGCGAGTACTGTGGTGCAGGCTTATTACTGTAGTCCCCCTTCGATCAACTTCGCGAGTACTGTGGTGCAGGCTTATTACTGTAGTCCCCCTTCGATCAACTTCGCGAGTACTGTGGTGCAGGCTTATTACTAGCTGACGCGTCAGACATTGTCCTGTCAAAATTTCAATTTGGATTTTTCGGCTGTTCCTTTGGGTTTTTCCTAATTTTCTTTTCCACCATCCATTCCATTTCATTTTTCCATTTTTTTTAAATTTTTTTTTCTTTGTTGAGGCGAAGAAAACGAAAAAAAAAATTGAAATCGTTCGAGCCATTTTCCGAGTTTTTGTGAGGCTAATGCACACCAATTGATTTTTATATAGGTAAATAAATAGATAGATAGATCTGTATAAGATTTTTATTGTATGATGTTCACGAAGTTTTTTTACAAACGGAATGAAAAAATGATTGAATTGAATCATGGTACAGTTGTTCTATACTGAATTATATTAAATAAATTATTACCATATCAATTACCTACATTGTTTTATTTATTCATCTATGTAAAAGATTAACAAGCCGTAATTTACGGGATTGAACAAGTTTTAGATAGGCCACAGATTAATACAGATGGGACACTCCGCAGTTTAGGTATGAATGTCAATTCAATACTCACGCGCTGCGTCGCGTCGTCCGTTCGTCGCAAGATATTAAAACGAAAGTGATTAAAATGAAGGCACAACTATGTTACATCGCATTTGGCTGTATAAATAATAATAAGGATCCGAACCTCACGTTTTTAGGGTTCCGTACCACAAAAGGAAAAAACGGAACCCTTATAGGATCACTCGTGTGTCTGTCTGTCTGTCTGTCTGTCCGTCTGTCACAGCCAATTTGCTCCGAATCTAATGGACCGATTAAGTTGAAATTCGGTATACATATGAATTTCTGTGACCCAAACACGGACGGGTAAAGTAAATAAATTAATTTTGAATATAGAGGTCACTTTTGGGGGGCAAATAAGAAAATTTAAAAAAAAAGTTTTGTCAACTACACCATGTGGCATGTCAAATGAAAAGGCTTACTATGAGAGTCTCAAATATATATTTATTATAATTTTAAATTAAATTGTTTTAAAGTTATTTAAGAAAATTGACCATTCCCCCCCCCTTTTCTCCGAAACTACTGAGCCTAAAATTTTGAAAAAAATACAGAAAATAGATCTTTACCTGTAGATTACAGGAACCAGCCGGCGCCGTCCCACACTGGTTGCGATAAGTAGGCTTCTTCTTCTTCTAGGATTATGTGGTCGTCGAGTCAGGTGTGCCTCAAGGTTCAGTCTTAGGCCCATTGCTTTTTACCTTGTTTATAAACGACATAAAATCCTGGATAGTCAACTCTAAATTCCTAATGTTACGCCGATGATATTAAAATCTATAAGGCTTGTGTGAGCTCTCAGGATTGTTTGATATTACAAGATGATTTATACAGGCTTTCGCAATACTGTCGGGTTAATAAATTTCATCTCAGTCTTCCTAAATGTCACTTCATTTCTTTTCCTAAAAATAAAAATACTATTAACTTTCCATATACCTTGAACGACATACAATTGAATAAAACTGAGTGTACACGAGATCTTGGCATACTACTTGATTGCAAATTACATTTAGACACCCATGTTGACAACATAATTAACAAAGCCTTTCGGATGTATGGTTTTGTCATGCGGTCTTGTAAAGACTTCAAAAAGCCTTCTACTTTTCTCTCCTTTATAAGATACTTGTCCGTTCTCAGTTGGAATACGCGGTGCCCATCTGGTGCCCTTATTATGATAAATATAAACAAGCAATAGAAATGGTTCAGCAAAAATTTCTTCGTGCCATGCACTACAAGTGCTTCCATACAAGGATTCCCTATGCAGATTTGCTAAAGCACTATAAGATATTAAACTTGGATTCCAGACGTTCATTGATCATGGTTATGATGCTGTACGGTATATGCAATAACAAATTTAATTGTACTGAGCTCACAAATAGAAGAATACAACTCCATAATATAGTATAATAGAATCAGCAATACATCTCCATAAGTTAGAATTGAGCTCAAACCTCTTGATTTCATAAAATCGCTAGATTTGAGCTCAATTCTAACTTAACTCTGAATAATATTTTGTTATTGTATTTTTTGTTAGTTATTTATTATTTACCTTTCACATCTTTACTAATAGGTATTATAAAGAAGATTTTTTTGTTTGTTTGTACCGAATAGGCTCCGAAACTACTGGCCCGATTGTAACCATTTTTTTATCAGGAAGTAACATAGGCTATAAATTATTCTCAAAAAAATTAGAGAACCTTAAGAAAATTGCAATAATGTAGGTAACCCAAAATAGCAAAATTTTGTCTATAAAATTCATTATTTGGCGTGCGCTGAGAAAACTCCTGATGATAGGTACATAAAAAGTATGTACTACATGATTAAAGTACTCATTATTACCTTCAAAAAAGTCCGCGAGGCAATCAACCAACAACCAATCAATCAAACAATTAACTATCATAGTTAAGTCACAATAGCAGCTTTTGCGTTCTAAAATTTTATTAGATCGCCGGCGCCGGTAGAAACAAAAGTTGGTTACATTCGTATCGTAGTAGTATTAATTCCTATTCAAATAAATAGTTTTATCATCAAGGGTATTTATGTAGCAGTAAAATACTTTTTAGGGTTCCGTTTCCGTACCTCAAAAGGAAAAAACGGAACCCTTATAGGATCACTCGTGTGTCTGTCTGTCTGTCCGTCTGTCACAGCCAATTTGCTCCGAATCTAATGGACCGATTAAGTTGAAATTTGGTACACATATGAATTTTTGCGATTCAAACACGGACGGGTAAAGTAAATAAATGAATTTTGAATATAAAGGCCAATTTTGGGGGGCAAATAAGAAAATTAAAAAAAAAAGTTTTGCAAACTACACCATGTGGCATGTCAAATGGAAAGGCTTACTAAAAGGGTCTCAAATATATATTTTTTTATAATTTTAAAATAAATTGTTTTAAAGTTATTTAAGAAAATAGACGAAAATTGACCATTCCCCCCTTATCTCCGAAACTACTGAGCCTAAAATTTTTAAAAAATACAGAAAATAGATCTTTACCTGTAGATTACAGGAAAACCTATAAGAAGTCTGTGGTCTTAAAATAACATGGTAAATCTATCAATATTGTGAGTACAAACTTACATTTACAGTTGGAAAGTATGGGAGAACATGTTTTTCAACTACAATGTTAAGTTTGTTCTTAAGATAAATTCTTCCCAACTACGGAACCCTTCATTGTGCGTGGTCCGACACGCACTTGGCCGGTTTTTAATTAATTCGAATCGGACATTTAGTTTCGAAGTTAATTATTTATTTATTTAAAGACTTTGGAAGACTTACAGCTAAATACAATGGTAATAGATAACAATACCTATGCTAATCTGACAGTCAATTACAAGTCTTCACGTCTAGAGCTTGTCTGGTATAAAAGTACTGTGGAACAAAATATACATAGGTACTGCCAAGTAATGCCGAAAAAGTTAAATAACATTCAGTTAGATCATCACCTAAAATACGTAAAAAATAATATAATATAATTGCGACAGGTTATTTCCCATAAGAACCAAGATGTTACACTTCAATTTAAAAATAGAAATAAAAATTATTCATAAAAAATCAAGTCTAAAGAATTTACGCTTTAAAGAAATCCATTGCTAAACACTTTTTTGCCGAGGTCACACTTATTTCAAAAAGATCAAAGTCGAACTGTTTGCACACCTTATTAAAAATACCTACTTACACGCACAACGTACGAATTTTGTCTGTAGTTCTTTAGTATTTGCAAATGGCACACGTAATGGTGGATTGAACCTTTTGGACCTGCTAGGAACGTTAAAGTAGAAAGTTGACAAAATATCAGAACAATTTATGTAACTTCGAACCGTCTTCAACAAAAATGTACAGTCAGAGATCTCACGACGATTAATCAATGGTAAGAGATGATATCTTTTACAGAGACTGATACTCGTATAGTTATTGGACTGATACGGCACCCCTTGATGAAAGCATAAAATTTTTATAAATCTTTTTTGTACGCGCTCAATACGGTCAATATATTTGTGATAGCATGGATTCCATATTTCAGATGCGTATTCCAAGTGGCTTCTAACAAATGTGCAGTATAGAATTTTTAATGTTTTAGCTTGTGTGAAGCACCCGGACAATCGCATTATGAAATCAAGAGATTTTGAGGCTTTAGCGACGATGGCATCAACATGCTTATCAAAAATAAGTTTGGAATCGTGATGAACCCCCAGATCACGAATAGTACTACAGCTAGGTAATATATGACCACCAAGAGTAGGTATATGTTGTAGCTAGGGCTGACCGTCCACGGGAATACGTTACAACCGAGCATTTTTTGGGATTGAGATCAAGCTTATTTTTTTGGCAGTAGGTATACTTCAAGACACTGTAAGTCAGTTTGAAATGCGATCATGTCCGCAGTCGATGATATAGTAGCATAAATTTTCATATCATCAGCGAAACAGAGTAATTTGGATGAGGTCAGACAGGAGTCGATATCATTCACATAAATGATAAATAATAACGGACCGAGCAATGAACCTTGGGGGACTCCGCTGGGGACTAAAACACAGCTAGACATATAATTATTCAGTAACACAGCTTGCGACCTGTTTTCTATGTAAGAGGAAAACCATCTGAGCAAATCTCCGCGTATACCGATGCCCTCTAACTTCCGTAATAAGATGACGTGGTCGATTCGGTTGAAACACTTACTATAGTCTGTGTAGGCAACGTCGACTCGTTTACCGTGGTCCATTGCGTCAGTAATGTAGTTATTAAGCAAAATAAGATTGGTGACAATGGATCTACCTTTAAGAAAGCCGTGTTGGAAGGGACTAAACGATTGTTCCAGAGCAGAATAGACCTGGTTATAAATAATCCTTTCGAAAACCTTGGCAATGATACACAATTTGGATATCGGTCTATAATTGGTAATGTCTGTTTTTACTCCTTTAGGCGTTATGAATGCCGATTTCCAAAGTTTGGGGACAACACAAGCCTCTAAAGATTTTTTAAATAGAATTAAAATAGGAAGTGCAATAGATGCAACGTACGAGAAGCTTGGATGAGATATTATCCGGGCCTGGCGCTTTCGACGTATCTAATTAACCGACTTCAAAAAGGAGGAGGTTCTCAATTCGTCGGAACCTTTTTTTTTTTTTTTTTTTTTTATTATGTATGTTCCCCGATTACTCGAAGATGGCTGGACCGATTTGGTTTTTTTTTGTTTTATTCGAGAGGGTTATACATCACAGTTGGTCCCACAGAAAATTGATTAACTTTGCTTCGGTAGTTTTTGAGTTAGCTTCAATATACGTATTTTTTCCACACTTTTATATGGATGATGTTCTAGTTTGTTTTGCAGGTAGTGGTATTAGAATTTGTGTAGGGTAGGTACACAACTAAAAAGTGAAAAATAAAAACTTTTTAAAAAAAAATACAACCGACTTCGAAAAACAACACTACAAAGTGAAAAATAACTTTAATTTCGGAAGTCGGTGGCAAAAAACGAAAATACATTTAACTAGACACCGACTTCCGAAATTAAAGTTATTTTTCACTTTGTAGTGTTGTTTTTGGAAGTCGGTTGTATTTTTTTGTAAAAAAGTTTTTTTTACGAAGCAAGTTGACAATGTCTTCAACGTTCACCGTGATACGGCTGATATCGGACGACAGGTTTGATGATTCAGTAAAAGAAGAGGAAGAGGAATTAGAGCTATCACCATGAATAAGGTTGGGATCTAGAAATATGGAATGAAAATAAGTTGAAAATGCCTCACATATGGATTCCCCGGTACGCAGTGTTTCATTTTTAAAATTGAACGTGCTTGGATTTTTGGGAATTGCATATTAATTATGACGTTTTTTAACAAAAGTCCAAAAATGTTTCGGGTTATTTTTAATAGACGTTTCGGTAAGTTTTAAATAATTTACGTAACACTCACTCTGTCTCGCTGATGGTGGCGCGTGTTGGATCATTTACCTAATCCATGCGTCAGGTTCGTGAACAAGCGCTGTCAGTGAAGGCTGGTCATACCTTAGCGGCCACGGCTTATTTTAATTTAATTTAAATATTTGAATTGTTTTTTTTTTTTTAAGGACGCTTTTAACGTTCTGCATCGTTCTCACATGTAAAATTTCAACATGAATGATGTAACCATTATTTTGTAACCATATCTTGATTTAAAAGAGTGTCCGTGGAGTTTCTTGCCCGTTCTTCTCCATAGGTACCCAACATGCTTTGGAATGGGCGCCTAGCTTCATCTTTCTGACTGACCGACCCCTTGACAATTCAAAAGTGCCTGTAATTGGTTTAATTGAAATAAATGCTTTGAGTTTGAGTTTGACTTTCTAACACTTTTACCCTGTCACGAAGAAGTTTAAATGTTAGTTCGTCAACTTTAATGCCATAGGTTTTAAGTTTTTTAAAGTAGGTATTTATATTTCTCTTTTATTGTTTTTATTAATGAGGAACTGTACGACCTTGCACCTTCAGATTTCCACCTGTTTCGGTCTCTTCAGAATTCTTTAGGCAGTGTCAGGTTAACATCACGAGAGGACTGCCAAAACCACTTGTCGCGGTATTTTGATCAGAAGTCCCAAAATTTTTATAGCAATGGGATCATGTCCCTACCTACAAGATGGCAAAAAGTTATCGAACAAAATGGTACCTACATACTTTAGATAAATGTAAATAATATATATTAAAAAATGTTTTGAATTTTCTTAAAAAATGCGAAGAAACTTTTTCCCCAACCTATTATTTCCGAAACAAACTGTGTTTCGCAATTAGGGTGCGGGCTTAAGCGCGCTCAAATCGATTTACAGTTTAACTCGGAATGCACCCAATATATAATTTGACAATGACATTTGACTGTCAAGTGACTGTCAGTAGTGTCAGTCACAGTCGGTATGTGCAGTATTTTGTTTGTTTTGTTGATGAAAGTGAACTTACAGTGAGTTGTTGAACTTGTATTTAATTCGTTTTATGTGAAACAGTGGTAATCTAAACCTTAAATATGGTGTTAATTCCTGTAGTTCAAAGCTAAGCTTTCGTTCTAATCTAGACTCAGTGCACTGCAGAGATAATGAAACTTAATATGATATAGGTTATACCAAGATTTATCGTAGACAAAGATGAAGCTCGTAAGTATTTGCTGGCAATCAAGTCAGTTTGAAGGTTTGTGATGTGTTTGTAATTGTTTAGTGCCCTAAAGCAGTTGTTTCCCGCCGTCGACAGTACTGCTTGAGCAGCGATGCGGCCAAGCCGTGCTTCGTGCTGTCGTTCAAGGAGCTGCTGATCATGCTGGACTGCGGGCTGTCAGCGCACTCCGTGCTCAACTTCCTGCCGCTGCCGCCCGTGCCCAGCACGCGCCTCGCCTCGCTGCCCAACTACACGCCGCCGCATCTCAACGATCCACTACTTGAGGGGGTTTGTTTATCATTATTATGGACTTGTTTGATTGTGCCATGGTTCTCCCTAAAGCCGAATTGGTAATTTAGTTTTTCCTTCTTAGTAGTCTTCTCCAACAGTTTTCCTGTTGTAGACATACTTATTGGTCTCTATAATGTTCAAAATATGTCTAAACAGTTAAACATCCGTTTAAAAGTCGGCAAACTCTGTCCTTACTATTGTATAATTGTGTGCACATTGTGTGTGGACTATGCACCTACTACACTCATCAAAAGTGTCTAGGGATCAAGCACGTTATAGAGGCATGAGGAACAGGGTGTAAAGTTCACTCATCCTCCATTGAAAAGAGAGAATCCTCTGACCAGACAGGTGTTGTGTCTGGTGGGCAACTGCCCAACGGCTGATGTTGGTCAGTATATATGCTAGTCGCGCGGTAAACGCTGATTGCGCGATGCAGGATTGCGTGACGTCAGTGTGACGCGTAGTTCGTATGTGGCGATGCAGATTCCGCCACATCACTCCCCTCCGGAGACCGGAGGTCGATAGTGGGCTGAGTTGTGTATCTTGCGATGCTTGCCAGTGCCAGTTGTGGTTCCAGTGAGTCAGAACCGGGTGCCGCATAGTTCACGGTGAGTCGGAACTGTCTGCGGTGATACCCCAGCCGCTGTATGCTGGTGGTCAGGATACCCTTTGAAGCCGTGGATGCTGGCTGGCTGTGTGACTAGTCGCTCGAAAGCTTGAAGAAGTGATGCTGATGACATCACGCTGAAGGAGTTGCACGAAGGCTGCGCTGACGTTTGTGCTCGAGGTAACCAGTATAGAGACATGAGGAACAGGGTGTAAAGTTCACTCATCCTCCATTGAAAAGGGAGGATCCTCCGACCAGACGGGTGTTGTGTCTGGTGGGCAACTGCCCAACAGTTGATGTTGGTTACTAAAAATTAGGTTTTTCAATGATATTCTTTTAGAGAAGTGGTGGCCCGGTGGTAGCGGCCGCGTACGACGTACCGAGCTGTACATTGTGTTTAGAGAAGTGGTGGCCCGGTGGTAGCGGCCGCGTACGACGTACCGAGCTGTACATTGTGTTTAGAGAAGTGGTGGCCCGGTGGTAGCGGCCGCGTACGACGTACCGAGCTGTACATTGTGTTTAGAGAAGTGGTGGCCCGGTGGTAGCGGCCGCGTACGACGTACCGAGCTGTACATTGTGTTTAGAGAAGTGGTGGCCCGGTGGTAGCGGCCGCGTACGACGTACCGAGCTGTACATTGTGTTTAGAGAAGTGGTGGCCCGGTGGTAGCGGCCGCGTACGACGTACCGAGCTGTACATTGTGTTTAGAGAAGTGGTGGCCCGGTGGTAGCGGCCGCGTACGACGTACCGAGCTGTACATTGTGTTTAGAGAAGTGGTGGCCCGGTGGTAGCGGCCGCGTACGACGTACCGAGCTGTACATTGTGTTTAGAGAAGTGGTGGCCCGGTGGTAGCGGCCGCGTACGACGTACCGAGCTGTACATTGTGGATCTGAAGCCAGGCCGGCGCTTTACTTTGTGTAAATATTTTTATCACCATTGCTCTCAAAACGGTGAAGGAAAACATTGTGAGGAAACCGACATGTCCTAGAGCCAAAAATTCGAAGACATGTGACACTGGGCCCACTTGGTAGATTACAGCCCAATCTCGAAGAGAGGAGGCCTGTGTCCCAACACTAGTAATATTATAGTATAGGAACATATGCATTCTCATTTCCTCCAGGTGGGGCCACCAGTGGACCAGTGGCGTGGGGGCTCCAGGTGGTTTGGTACTTGTAGGTTACAAACAAAAAAGGCAAATCACTTTGCTAATGCTGTATTGAATAATCAACTTCAGTTAATATTTTACACTTTTAAAAAATATGGGTAAAACAACCAACAAGTTTGAATACACACCTACCAGACTGACGAGACTAGTGAGCCCTGCCACGGAGCGGTCCCCGCGATCGCTATCACCCCCGGGTACCTACGTCACTATTCGCAACAAGACTAAACAGTCTCAAAGCCACTCACCAGTTCAATCAAATGATAACCTAATTGAGTATTCTCTAGGCATATTGCGGGAAATTATTAAGCAAGAAATACAGAGCGCGCTTAAAGGTGTAGTATCCAATCAGTTCAAACAAATTAACGAGTTGATTGCAGGTTTCAACAAGTCACTTTCTTTTTAACCGACTTCAAAAAAGGAGGTTACTCAATTCGACCGTATATATAATATATATTTTTTTTATGTGTGTTCGCGGATAACTTCGTCGTTTATGAACCGATTTTTATGATTCTTTTTTTGTGGGAAAGGTGATATCCCAAGGGTGGTACCATGATAAGGAAACCAGGATCTGATGATGGCATCCCAGACAAATCGAGGGGAACCTTAAAATTTTATAGGCACACCTATAGCGATTTGGGTATTTTTTATAGTAACTCGTGCATTTGCTCCCGGAAAGCACCATTTAGTGAAGTGGAACTGATGAGGAAGACCAGAGATGACCATCGGAACTACTCAATAATACGTATTTCACGGGTTGAGATTAGATTATTGCTAAGCAATTTATGCTCGTCACAATACATATGTTGAAATGGAGCTGATGGTGACTTAACCATCAGTTCCAGTTCTCCTGGTTCCTTACTGGGAGAACTCCTCAATAATTAACGTCCTTGTATCGGGAAAAGCAATATTTTGTAAAAGGTGATGAGCAGTTGACATTAGGCTATTGTAACTTAGATGAATTACAAACTGACCCACTAAAAAGTGAAAAATAAAAAACTTTAACAAAAAAAAAAACAACCGACTTCCAAAAAAATACTACAAAGTGAAAAATAACTTTAATTTCGGAAGTCGGTGGCAAAAAGCTAAAATACAGATCCAAAGACACCGACTTCCGAAATTAAAGTTATTTTTCACTTTGTAGTATTTTTTTGGAAGTCGGTTGTTTTTTTTTTGTAAAAAGCACCAGGCTCCGTTCTATTCTTGTGAAACTCAGTAGTCCACGTGTGCGTGACAGTTCCTTGCCGCTTGAAGAGAAGCTGAACACTAGTCACCTCATCACCTGGGTATCGCAGTGGAGGAACCTCAACCCATTTTTGTCACGAAACTATCCATGCCGCTGCTCGGATCCTCGGCAAAGAACTTGCTTTCAACTTTATTTGGGTTTAGGACGGCAAAGTCTTCATGAAAAAATACGAGTCTTCGCATAGAATTGTTTTTTTTTTGCCAATTGAGCCGATGTCGACTATTGTGCCAGTGTCACGTTTAGACAGCAGCGCAGAGAGGCGGGCCGTCGACTTTGTACTTTGTGGTATAGACTGAGAGGTGACGGGATTTTTCGTAACGATCATGGATACGGTTAGATTTACTTCAATGGGTTGTAGAGTAGTCCCCTAATATGAATGATGTCGGTCTGCGCTCGCAGCGGTTGCCACTTCGAGTTATAGCGCTTACAAGAGGCTTCATTGTTGCGAACAAAAAACGATCAGAGAAATGGTCTGTTTTAGTTTCTATTCGAAGTATGGTGTCTCCACAGGTGAAACGAGTTGGTCTGCCGGCTCTCAGTGCTTGTATTTCAGAGCTTTCTTATACGCAAGCTTAGTTATAGACAAATTCAACTTAACGTTAATCAATAAGATAAAAAAATTAAATTGTACAAATCCAATTTTTATTAATTCAACTTACATAAATCTAATCATCTTTGGGTAAAATCACAGATTAATCATTTTTAACCGACGAAAAAAAAGGAGGAGGTTCTCAATTCGACGCGTATGTTTTTTTTTTATGTATGACCACGCATAACTTTTTACAGAGTCGTCCGATTTGAAAAAAAAAAAATTTTATTCGAGAGAGTATACATCAAAGTTGGTCCCATATAAAAATGATTAACTTTACCTACTTGGGTAGTTTTTGTGTTAGCTTCAATAATGCGTATTTTTTTCCCACTTTTATATGGATGATGTTCTAGCTTGTTTTGCAGGTAGTGGTATTTGTGTAGGGCAGGTACCACAACTAAAAAGTGAAAAATAAAAACTTTTTTACAAAAAAAATACAACCGTGTTCCAAAAACAACACTACAAAGTGAAAAATAACTTTAATTTCGGAAGTCGGTGGCAAAAAACGAAAATACATTTAGCCAGACACCGACTTCCGAAATTAAAGTTATTTTTCACTTTGTAGTGTTGTTTTTGGAAGTCGGTTGCATTTTTTTGTAAAAAAGTTTTTTGTAGAATAAGACTTAGATACTGGTATTCAGCTGCATCGGGTTAGACTGGAAGCCGACCCCAACATAGTTGGGAAAAGGCTAGGCAGATTGATAGCTAAGACTTAGAGTTAAATTTACTTGTTGGTTTTATTAATTTAGTTACAACATAATCTAGTCATCGTTCCATATCTCCAGACTTATGATTTTTTAGGGTTCCGTACCTCAAAAGGAAAAAACGGAACCCTTATAGGATCACTTCGTTGTCCGTCAGTCTGTCTGTCTGTCAGTCTGTCAAGACCCTTTTTCTCAGAAACGCGTGGAGGTATCAAGTTGAACTTAATATCAAATGCGTAAGTCTATGGTCTCTTGGAGTCCTAAAAAACTCAAGCTTCTACGTCAACGCAATAAAAATATACGGCCATTTATGCGACATATTTTGATACTCGCAAATAAATCAAAACCTATAGGGTACTTCCCGTTGTCCTAGAAACATGAAATTTGGCGAGGAGCAAGGTCTCACAACACAAATAAAGGAAAAAGTCCGAAGATTGTTAATTTGTAATTCTATCACATAAAAAAAAATTCAAGTCTGTCAGTCTGTCAAGACCCTTTTTCTCAGGGGCCCGTGGAGATATCAAGTTGAAATTAATATCTAATACGTAAGTCTATGATCCCTTAGAGTTCTAAAAAAAATCAAGCTTCTAAGTCAACGCAATAAAAAAATACGGCCATTTTGCGACACATTTTGATGCTTGTAACTGTCGCAAGTAAATAAAAACCTATAGGGTACTTCCCGTTCACCTAGAATAATGAAATTTGGCAAGAAGCAAGGTCTCCCAGCACACGTAAAGGAAAAAGTCCGAAAATTGTTAATTTGTATTTTTATAACATTAAAAAAATTTTTTTTGGGATCCATTGTTAAGTTTGTTTTTGGGATAAATTCTTTTCAACTACGGAACCCTTCATTGTGCGTGTTCCGACACGCACTTGGCCGGTTTTTTCTACATGGTGGCGCTAGTTTAGGGAATCCTTACTAATATTGTAAATGCGAAAGAGAGTTTGTTTGTTTGTTACGCTGTCACGCTAAAACGCCAGAACGGATGTGAATGTAACGTATACAGCACAGGGGTAGCCCGTGACTTGGACTAGGACATAGAATATTTGTTACTTATCCCGATATTCCTACGGGATGAAGACTTATGCGGGTGAAACCGCGGGGCGCAGCTAATATTAAATAATTTTACCTATATACTTCGGATCTCATTAGTTATTAAGTTTCTGCCTACCCCCATGGGAAGAAGGCGTGAGTTTATGTATGTGTGTGTGTATTATAACTATATTTAATATATATTTTTTTATTAAATAATTCTTTGCTGTAAACGTCTTTATTTAAAATCTGCGCTGTTTAATACTCAACACTGGGCTATTTTAACCTCAAGTGGAGAGCTTGGACAGACTGGTCTACAGGGCCGGTCCACACGATGCGATGCGGCTAGGGCGCGGCGGCAGCGTCACATCACACGTAAACTAGGCGAGACTAGGCCTGGGGTTGGACGGTTCCGCCGAAATGGCTTGTACCCATCAAACTACAACACTTATCGCCCACTGCGGCATCCCATAAGTAGTAGCGGTGCGCCGCCGCACTGTGTGTGTGTACGCCCATGCGTGGAAATCGTTGCGGCGCGCACCGCATCGCCTGGACCGGACCTTATAGGCTGTTCTAAAACCGTCTTCTCTGACCTGCGGAGCTTGAATATAGGCTATTGATTCCTCGAGATAAACCCAGATGGAGAATTTAATAATGAACAGATTAGATCAGACTAGATACAATGTCCTCCTGACAGCTAATATCCTTGCTTTACTTTTAATTTTAAGCACATCAATGTCAAATTGAAAATATTAATTCACATTACTAATTTTAAGTACGTGAAATAAAATAATTTGATTTGAGTGGGAACTTATGAAACGTCATAACTTCATAAGTGTACGATTCCAATTGGTTTCTTTTTTCACAAGTAAAGAGAAGAGCCAGCAAGAAACTCTTTTTAAAATAATTGTCTTTTACATAAACTCACACCTTCTTTCCACTGGGGTAGGCAGAAACTACAGAACTCCCACCTGCTACGATTCTTACATACTCCTTTTGCCTCGTTTACGATCATACATCTGGTCATACACGCACGCCCACGGATATCGACGCACGCCGAACGCGAGTACTACGCACCTGACCTTTCTGAAGAACACCACCAATAAGGTCACTATAATTGTCTTCCTAGGGAGTCCGCGTTGCAGGTACGACAGCGGCCGGCGTGCACTTGAAAAATTCACCTATTGTCCCGTTTTTCGATGTATTTTTTAGGCTTTTTCCACAAATAAGCGTCTTGCATACAGTGATTGCTCTGAAATACAACCACTGAGAGTCGGCAGACCAGCTCGTTTCACCTGTGGAGACGCCATACTTCGAATAGGTACTAAAACTGACCATTTCTCTTATCGTTTTTTTTTTAATAATGCAGTGACTTGCGCGCATCATAGCTCTGAAATGCAGCCACTGAGAGCCGGCAGACCAACTTGTTTCATCTACGGAGACGCCATACTTTGAATATGTACTAAAACTGACCATTTCTCTGATCGTTTTTTTTTCGCAACAATGAAGTCTCTTGTAAACGCTATAACTCGAAGTTGCAACCACTGAAAGCAGGCAGACCGACATCATTCACATTAGGGAACTACAACCCATAGACTGCTTTACAACCCATTGAATTAAATCTAACCGTATCCATGATCGTTATGAAAAATCCCGTCACCTCCTAGACTAGAAGATCTACAGCTGTTAGTCGCTAAACAAACGAGGACAAAGGTTAGGACAACATAAATAATCTAAATTACAATTGTATATAAAATAGGATGATAAATAGCACTAGAAAAAAAACAATACATATTTACATAGGTAATTATTACGCACCAGCTACAATTTAATATCATTTTCGTATAAAAAAGTACACACATCAAAAGTGTCTAGGGATCAAGCATTTTTATGCGGATTTCTTGAGATTGAGATGTGGCTTTGTAATAAATTTATGATTTTATAAATTTATATGGATCCTTTTTGGTGCATTTCATAATTTGAATCAGGAACTGTGAATCAAATTCGAGTAAAAGATGAAAATCAGCTGTCAATATTTTCCCTATAAAAACATACAACGCATTGAAGACATTATTAGTGCTACTGTTTCCCTACTACTGATTAAAACCAACGTTATTATGGAGCGGCGACGTCATTTAAGCAGGGAAGAAATGCTCAGAGCCGTGGGAATGATAGAAGCTGGTTCCCGGCAACGTACTGTGGCTTTAGCTCTGAATACAAGTCAGAGTGTTATCAGTCGACTTTGGACACGTTACCGAAGCACTGGTACCGTGGCTGAGCGCCATGGAGGACGGTATCGCTGCACCACACGGAGACAAGACCGATACATTCAAATCTTAACTCGAAGAGCTCCAACTATAACCGCCATGATGTTAGCCGTGAGGCTTCATCACTCTTCAGGGAACTTAATTAGCGACCAAACAGTCAGAAACCGCTTGCATGAAGTGAACCTTCATTCCCGAAGACCGCTACGGGTACCACCTATAGCAATGCACAATCGTAGGATTCGATATCAATGGGCTCTTGAACACAGAAATTGGGCAGAAGAACAATGGCGTTTCGTGTGCTTTTCTGATGAGTCTCGTTTTGGTATGAGACCGGATACAAGACGTATACGACACTGGAGAACCCCTGGACGCCAACAGCGATTAAAATCCTGCCAGGAAGTCCATCCTTATAGTGGTGGAACCATCATGGTATGGGCGGGTATTTGGATCGGCGGAAGAACTGAGTTGATTTGGATCAGAGGCAACCTCAACGCTCAAATTTATGCTGAGACGATTGTATCAGACGTCATCGTTCCTCTACAAGTGCAAATCGGTCCCTTATTTCAGTTAATGCATGATAATGCACGACCGCACACCGCAAGAGTTGTAAGACAGACTCTCGCCGCAGCTAACATCAATGTCCTGCCCTGGCCTGCTCAGTCGCCAGACTTGAACCCGATTGAGCATGCATGGGATATGCTACAGAGAAGAGCTCTGCCGAATATGGAGGGTATCCAGTCGCAAGAAGACCTTTTTTGTTGTTGCAACGAACATGGGCGGCCATTCCACAGCGTGATTTGGATGAACTCATTTTGAGTATGTCAAACCGATGTTCTTGTGTTGTTAGTGTTCGCGGTAGAAACACGGATTATTAATTGTTTAAGTTACCCAATAAAATTTTAAAGAAAACTGTTATTTCAGTCTTTTTTTCGAACTTTAATGTTAGTGGTTCAAATGTCAAAAATCCCTTTATTAGGAAAATGGCAAATTTCTTTATTAATGCAAAGGTGACTTGGTTTATCGTTACTGTGACAAACGAAAACACTTTATTTGATGAATCCTTAAAGAAAATTTTAATTAATATCAATCAGGAGAAAAGTTATTGCAAAAATATATGTTGATCCCTAGACACTTTTGATGTGTGTAGTTAAAATTGTAATAATTTTGGTAGACAAGTGTCTTGTTGGAAGAGGAATGTTGCATTTGGAAATTTTTCGATAGAGGTCGAAGGATTTGGTATTCAAGGAGCAGGAGAAAAATATATGATCCAAAGCACCTTCCGCAAGACCATATTCACACAGGGAGCTGTCCCTAACATGAATCTTATTCAGAAACACTGGGCTGCAACAATGTCCAAGTCTTAATCTGCAAAGCGTCGAAACAGTTATTTTGGACAATTCCGGATATTTAAAAAACCAAGGTTTCCGCTGGATGTCGTGCTGTATAGCTGCCGTAGTAGACGCCTTTGGTTTTTGAGGTCTTATACCACGTTTTTGTCCACGAGTCGAACAATTTGGGCTTGGCACCATTTCGCAAATCGAAGTTATGAGCTACGTAGTGCTTTCGATCAACCAGATTTGATGTGGCATACTTTAATACTTTGCTAACAAATCAGCGCACTCATCGACAATACCCGAGTGACCAGGGATCCAGGCTATTTCGATGTCCAAGCCGTTTTGGGAACATTCAAATAACAGGCTTTTAATTGCTACAATGATTTGACTTTGTGTTTTACTATGGAGTTGATTTTGTACTAAGGCCTGAATGCTACTACGGGATTCCGAAAAAATTACTGCTTTTGTTATTCGATGTGATTTGATATAGTGTATAGCATCTAAAATACCAATACACTCTCCTGTAAAAACTGATGCTTCTGGTGGACATTGAAAAAGTAGGCAATGTTTTATTTTGAAAATAATAGGTCTTTACCTATGAAATTGCCGTTTTGTATGACAAAATTTAAACGAATTTTTTTCATGCATTTTTTATTTGTATTAATCGAAGTAATCACCCATGCAATCTATGCATCTTTGCCAACGCAGTGGCAGTTTATTGATGCCCTTCTTAAAGAAATCAGCTGGACGGGAGGCAACAAATTCTTCAAAGGCATTTTGTACTGCCTCTCGGGTATTGAATTTTTTTCCCGCCAAGAAGTTATCCAAATTCTGGAAAAAGTAGTAGTCTGTAGGCGCAAGGTCTGGTGAGTAGGGCGGATGACGGAGAGCTTCCAACCCCAGTTCTTGCAACTTGGAGACCGCCTGCTGTGCAGTATGAGGTTGCGCGTTGTCGTGCAGGAGCAGCGGAGACGAGCGATTGACCAATGCTGGTTGGAGATGTGCCAGCTTCTCCATCATTGTGTTCAGTTCTTCACAGTACACATCTGAAATAATGCTCACCCCGTTTGGTAAGAAGCTGTGATGAATCACACCGGCGCTAGACCACCAAACAGTGACCATCACTTTTCTAGGGGTAAGTTTTCGCTTAGGGCATTGTTTAGGTGCTGAACCAGGATCCAACCAACTTGCTGAGCGCTTGCGGTTATCAAACAGAATCCATTTTTCAGCGCAGGTAACAATGCGGTTCAAAATTCCTTCATTTGTGTGTCTGTAGAGCAGTGCAAGGCACGTCTCGACGCGTAGTTCGCGCTGGCGATCATTGAGTTCGTGGGGCACCCATTTGTCAAGCTTTTTTACCTTGCCAATTTGACGCAAATGGACCAATATTGTTTTGACGCTAACGTCGAAAGCTGCTGCTAATTCAGTCGTAGATTGTGTATCATCAGCTTCCACAATCGCCTTTAATTCGTCATTGTCGACCAAAGTCTTCGGACGACCGCGAGGTTCATTTTTCAGGTCGAAATTTCCAGAACGGAAGCGAGCAAACCAATAACAAGTGATGCGTTGGTTTGTAGTGTTAGCTCCGTAAACGTCGTTGATGTTGCGTGCCGCTTGTGCCGCGTTGCTGCCACGACGGTACTCATATTCCATAATTAATCGAATTTTTAACGTATCCATGATGACGAAAAAGATTGAAATGCGATGAAAATGTAACACTAATCAATAAACAAATGACTACTTTTGGAAAAAAAAATCCATGTTTTTAAAATAAAATTAATTTGAAATTTGAATTCTTAGCCAAACAAAAATTATTTTGATTTGAAATGGCCAGTACTGCAGAACGGCAATTTCATAGGTAAAGACCTAATATTAGGTCTTTACCTATGAAATTGCCGTTTTGCACGACAACGCGCGACCTCATACTGCACAGCAGACGGTCTCCAAGTTGCAAGAACTGGGGTTGGAAGCTCTCCGTCATCCGCCCTACTCACCAGACCTTGCGCCTACAGACTACTACTTTTTCCAGAATTTGGATAACTTCTTGGCAGGAAAAAAAATCAATACCCGAGAGGCAGTACAAAATTCCTTTGAAGAATTTGTTGCCTCCCGTCCAGCTGATTTCTTTAAGAAGGGCATCAATAAACTGCCACTGCGTTGGCAAAGATGCATTGATTGCATGGGTGATTACTTGGATTAATACAAATAAAAAATGCATGAAAAAAATTCGTTTAAATTTTTTCATACAAAACGGCAATTTCATAGGTAAAGACCTATTATATAAGGTAGGTATATATGGTAGGTATGCTATTCCGCTACACTATAATGCGAAAAGACTTTTTCCCCAACCTAATATGTTGTTGCTGTTAAGGCTGAGGATATAAATATTTTTTCTTTTTATATTGCGCACCCACAACTCGAATATCTTTCGATAATTAGAAATTTGTTATGCATGTTAGCGGTCCAATTCTTGTTATGGGTGATTTTAATTGTCACCATTATCGTTGGGGATCAGATACTTGCGATAACTTTGCCAATAGCTTGCTGGATATATTGGATGATCTTGATCTTTGTCATCAACGACGGTAGTGCCACACGCAGATGTGCACTAGGGCCGAGTAATAGTTGTGTTGACTTGACGTTCTGTTCATCCAATATATCTAGCTTCCTCACCTGGCGTCGCTTGGATATGACTTATGGAAGTGATCACTACCCCATCATGATTGAATTCCCTTCTAAAAATGATCCTACTATTTCGAGTTGTTTTTTGTTCAATATCTTCTGTAAGCTTAGTAATAGCTTTGTTAATTTCTGATTTTATTGTACTCCGCAAATCGGATATTATGGTTTCATTCTTCGATCAATAATAGTACTAGATTCCCGATAAGCGCTTCAAAAACGGCCCGAAAAATAAAAACACAAATACTTTTGTGGTCTTATTTCAAACATCGACTGTTCGGGAACAGGGAAATGCATGGAGTAGTATTGTTACTTTATATGTTGTTTTTGTTTGTAGATTTCCTAGTGACCCATTTCGCAATGCAGAATGGGTATCTATTGTCGCGAATGAAAGAGGAGAAGAAATATACAGGGTGTCCCAGAACTCAACGTGAGGCCGAAACGGGGCGACAGGATTGATTGTAAACATCATGAGAAAAATCAGAAAAAAAATCTATCCCATGCAGTTTGAAAATTATGGGAATTTAAGAAAAACCTAAAAATTTGGTCAATCTGTAACCATTTTTCGGTTATTGTGGTTAATTTTTATTATTTTTGTTCATTTAAACTTTGGAACCGTAACCCTAAATAATATTTCTAAGACTCACAGTCAAAAATAATGACACCATTGCCCCAAGTTTCCTAGAAGATTATGACTTTGTTAAACTATGAATTTAAAATTTTCGAAATTGGTCGACTTTGAACGGCCCTCCTTTAAAAAAAATGTACTAGACTGCCTTGGCAAATGCCACTAAAAGTTGGCGCATTTAATCAGAATTGTAAAATTGTACAATACTTGTTAGTTTCATACTAAAAAAACGAGTAAAAAAATAAAAACCTCAAGTAACCCGATTTTTGTTAACCCATTTTACTCAGTTAAAATGTTTTTTATTCGCACAAGCTAGGAAGGTAGGTTCTTAATTTTATGGCAAAATGATGAGAGAGATGGATAGTGGACATGTTTGCCATGAGTGAGAGAGACAGATAGTGACGCCACTTTTACCAAAGTCAACAAAAGTAAGTAAAATTAATAAAATAATGAAAAATCTTGACCTAGTTTAGTTTAGGTTTATTGGAATAAAAGTCAGATATGGAAATAACATTTTTTATGACAACAAATGTTCAAATTGTTTACCATCAGCCTCAATACACACCCTATATCTTCTTAAAAAAGATCTACGTATTAGCCGGGCAATATGCCCGGTTCGAGAGTTGATGTCCTCAGCAGCTTGAGAAATTCATTCACGCGGCTCGGCTACGCTCTCAATGGGCTTTGAATAAACTTTTTCTTTGGGAACGCCCCAACAAAAAAAAATCCAGGGAATTTAAATCTGGGGAACGGGCTGGCCACGAGATAGTGCCTGAACGTCCAATCCACCTTCCCGGATATTCCTGGTCAAGGAAATCTCTTACTTGCACTGCGTAAACATGTCCACTATCCATCTCTCTCATCATTTTGCCGTAAAATTAAGAACCTACCAAGAGCTTGTGCGAATAAAAAACATTTTAACTGAGTAAAATGGGTTAGCAAAAATCGGGTTACTTGAGGTTTTTATTTTTTTACTCGTTTTTTTAGTATGAAACTAACAAGTATTTTACCATTTTACAATTCTGATTAAATGCGCCAACTTTTAGTGGCACTTGCCAAGGCAGTCTAGTACATTTTTTTTAAAGGAGGGCCGTTCAAAGTCGACCAATTTTGAAAATTTTAAATTCATAGTTTAACAAGGTCATAATCTTCTAGGAAACTTGGGGCAATTGTGTCATTATTTTTGACTGTGATTCTTAAAAATATTATTTAGGGTTACGGTTCCAAAGTTTCAATGAAGAAAAATAATAAAAATTAACCGCAATAACCGAAAAATGGTTACAGATTGACCAAATTTTTAGGTTTTCCTTAAATGCCCATAATTTACAAACTGCATGGGATAGATTTTTTTTCTGATTTTTCTCATGATGTTTACAATCAATCCTGTCGCCCCGTTTCGGCTTGACGTTGAGTTCTGGGACACCCTGTATAAACCTTGTAAAAATTCAACAATTTGTTTTAATATTTTTATTAAAATAATTAATTATCAAATTAATAATCAAAATTAAAATAACTATTGTACTAATTTACTCCTTCTACTTTTAAAAATCGGTCAAAAATATTTGCTACCATATAAAACGAACCTTGGCCTAAAAAATATATTATTATTCTGCTACTCTACATCTTTCAATACTTACTGTGTTCTGAGCATTGAAATGTCAATACCAAGAACTATGTCTAGTTCCAAAATAGAGTAAGCACAAAATTTTCAACAAAATGTTTTTAACCTTATTGCTTAAGTTTTAAGTACACTTTAGAATAAATATTTTTGTACTTATTATAAAAATGACATATTATTTTCAAGCGACATTTTTAATTTATTGCTTTTACCTTTCTCCGATGATAGAAGGACTTAAATATAAATATTTTGCAATCGTAATTAAACTTTATGTTTGATTGTTAAGGTTTATAATGAATTGAAGTTGTAAATATTATAAAACTTTTTTCTATATTTCGTAGTAACAAATGTAAATGTTTATGTGTGTGTAAACGTGGCCACTACAGCGACTTATTTTTGTTCCTGATCCTGTATCTAGTGCTATTATTGATCGAAGGTTTCATTGTTTTCTTTCAAACGTATCATAATAATTTCACTTAAACTTTGCAATGATAGTTCGGCTTGGATGTGGGTATTCACGGATTTAACATCGGTGTTAAGTGTATCGCTTAATAAACTAAGGTCTTCAAAAGTTGTATCGACAATAGGGTTTGTAGTTTTCTTTCTAAACGTGTTTTCTTCACAAGGCGAACTTATTTGGTGGTTGGAAAGAGAATTTTGTGAGCGTATGGGAGTATTTGTATATTTCCCATTTTGGGCATTTTACAGCGGCAGTCTGGACATTTCCATATTTTTTTCTGGTCTGAAGTCATTGATGTATTAAAATGATCTCGGGAGACTACATAATGAACAAGTAAGATATTCTCTGGTAGGGAGATCTTGCGAACATCCCGCGCATTTTTTTGCCATTTCTACTATGTTTGTGCTGACATCTAGGAAAACTAACGGGCAGCAGTATCGACGATTGGAGATGGTCAGTCCACCCGATGACAGATGGCGCTGCTTAAGTCTACTTGGTGTTGATTAATCTACTCGATGACAGATGGCGCTGTTTTGTCATAGATAGCCAGGATGACTTGCTATTTTTATTTGTTAAAACAACAAGTATTGAGTTAATTTAGTTAGGTATAACTATCGTACCTTTTAGGCTTTAGATCATCACGAGATTTCCGCTTGCTCTGAATTGCTTTATGCTCAGCAATAAATGCAGCGAATAAAAACTTTTCAATTTGAACTTAGTTCGTTGGAAATATTTTTGCACTTAGTTTCTTCGTCTTATTTATTTAAACTTGTGGACTTCAACTTTAATCACTATAACATCCAGTTGGGTACAGACTTAATCACTTTTTGAAACTATATTGTCACTTTATCTATTTTTAAAACGTATAAATACACGGAGCTGATGTTTATTTACGCACAGTAGCGCCCTCCTCCGCCTCAGAGATTATGCCGAGACTAAGGGCCTAATTCCTAACGAGCAGTTTGGTTTTCGAACCCAACACTCTTGCGTACAACAGGTCCACCACATCAACGAATACATAAGCGTTGGTTTCCAGCATGGTTAGATGACGGGTGCTGTTTTCTTCGATGTAGCGAAAGCGTTTGACAAAGTCTGGCACAACGGTTTATTATATACGCTTCACAAACTCGGTGTGCCAGACGGTCTCGTGCTCATCTTACGAGACTTTTTGTCCTACCGCACTTTTCGCTATCGTATCGAAGGAGCGCTATCCTCTCCCCACCCCATTCACGCAGGTGTCCCTTAGGGCTCTGTGCTTTCTGCACTCATTTTCACGTTATTCACCAGCAATATCCCGAAAACTAAAAAGGCACAGTGGGCTCTGTTCGCAGACGATGTAGGGTCAGTGGATTCGAAACGGGGCACTGTGAAAAAAAGTTAGTGGTGGTCAAGGTTAAAATTCCGGGATTCTCCTAAGGTCAAAATTCCAAGAGTCAAGATCCGCGATTCTCAGAACCAGTAACAGGTCAATATTCATGGTTAGTGTCGAAAATGGACAATGGTGCCGATTCTGTTGTACACCGAACTAAACTAACTAAACTATCACTAAAATTCCTTACTTTTTGCTATGAGAATCTTAGAGCTATTCTGCAAAAAAAAAAAAAACCTCTAAATTTAATAACAATTTTGACGGTATACCGCCGTTTACCCGAATTTTATTTGCCCTAATATCATTTGCCATAATAGTCAACAGCCATAATATCATACGACATAATACTCATTTGCCCTACTCTCATTTGCCATATTAGTCACGTGCCAGAATCATTGTTTCCCATAAAGTCACTTACCATAACATCATTTGTCATAATCATTGTAAGCCCTAATTATCACATGCCCTAATTATCACATGCCATAATTATGATATGCCATAACATAATTTGCCATCGACATCGGGTGTGTAACGGTTGTTTATATCAAGAGAAATTGGATGCAATTGGGACTTTAGGGCACCCCGACTCGGACAGGTTAGGTTAGAAGGGGATGGCGGGGTCGTGTGAGCGAGCGAAGCGAGCGAATAGACCCCGCCATCCCCTTCGTGGTTATTTTTTTATAAACCGCACAGAAGTAGGAGCCCCGCTTCGCGGGGCTCCGTCGACCTAGCCCACCATCAACCATGCACAGAAAAAAAAACCATGCACAGAATAAATAAGTTTATTCTTATTACACCAAACATTGCGCACCCATCGACATCGACAGCCAGAAAGCTAATAAGTAGGTAAGTATTAGAATTAAAAACAAGTTTAATAATCAAACTATATAATTATATTAAATATTTGTCTAATACTTGTTATGCCATTTAAATATTATGTCTAATAATTATTATGGCACATAAAAATAAGGCAAACAATACTTATGGCATTCGTATCTTATGGTATCTAAAATTCGGGCAATTAAAAGTATGTCATATGTCTTTTAGGGCAAATGAAACATTCGGGCAAATGGAATTCGGGTAAATGAAATTCGGGAAAATGATGATTATGGCATATAATCTTCGGGCAAACAATAGACAACCAATTTTGACACAACTAAAATCGAGTTTGACAATCGTGACTCCGCGTGGTATAGTGCCTGTAGTATATTTGACCCGGTGGCTTTAATTGGAAATAACGAAATCACTATGAAGTGACAGGCTTGTCATATTTTGTTCACCGACATCGCTGTCGTTACCGGGTCAAATATCTTTTAGAGCTGGAGGGGCGCAGGGAGGGGGCAGCTTCAACGTGTTTTATATGGAATGTAGGTACCTTTATTTTTAGTACCTTTTTTATGGTACCTTTTTTTTTTGGTACCTTTTTTTTCGGTAGCTTTTTTTTTTGGTACCTACATGTTGAGTCATAGGGGTTTATGAGTTTTATAAAGGGGGGCCAAATTTTCATTACTTTTGCGATAGGACTCACCGTTTTCGAGATATATGCAAAAGAAAAGAAAAAAATACACTATTGTTTTTGCCTCCGAAGTCAAGGTCTCGGTGTGAATTTTAGTTCATGTCAACTAATTTTATTCCACACCTTTTTAATCGCGATTAAACATAGTCAGATTAAGTTTGACAATTAAAATTTTAGGTGAAAACCGTCAAATTCAGAATAGCAAAATTGCCATTTTCACTAAACTAATAACTCCGTACAATCTTAGTCCTGTCAAACTAAAATATAGTTAAGTTGTGTCACTTTAGTCAATTTCAGAATGGGAAATCGTCGTTTGACAGGAATAAACTAAATTTTAGTATTTTTAGTCTAGTTTAGAGGCATTTGTGACAAGAGAATCGGCACCAGTGTTTCTCTTGCATCCTATGTCGACGAGCCTCGCTAGCGGGGTTTCTATTTCTGTGTTATGGGTTTTAAGTAACCTAACCAAACCTAATTATTGTAACCTAACCTCAAAACACTAAAGTTGCTTCTGCATCGTCTCCGGCGCTGCGGGAAGTGCAGCCCCCGCCCGCTGTAACAAAGATTAGGCAGACGTGCGAGCCGTAGCGACTGAGGCTGCCTAACCTTTGTTACAGCGGGCGGAGGCTGCTCTTCTCCCTCCGCGCCTCCAGATTTTTAAATACACTCTAGGGTGGCAGCCAAAAGACTACGTGAATTCGGGGTGCCCCAATTCGGTATTGGGACAGATTCGACCTATTTTAACAATGAAGTGGACTGAGTTACCCTTATTTCATCAAAAAGAAATTGACAAATTATCACTTCCCAAACAATTTTCCGCATAATTTCATTTGCCAAATTATTACTTAGCAAAAAATCTCTTCACAAATAATTGTAATGCAAACCTAATGTTTGGCAAGTGAACGTTTAAACAATAGCTTGTTTACCAATTAGTACTTTTACCAACTTAGTAGTCAAATATCAGTTGGAATAAATTTTACGCAAAATAAAATGAGCTAAATACGTAGGTACATTTTTAAGTTCGCGGAATGGAGAGTGAGAAGTGAAAATAAAAATACTAAATTATTTTTCTTTTTCAATATATTCACCTTTATACATTTTTCAGATCTTTCAATTAGCTTATGTATACCTTCTTAAAAAAATGCTTTGTCTTTGTCCGAAAAATAAGCTGAAACCACGTCCTTCACTTCTTCATCAGTTGAAAATTTCTTCCCACGAAGTTCTTTTTTCAGTTTTGGGAAGAGGTAATAATCACTGGGATCCAGGTCTGGGCTGTAGGGTGGATGGTCTAAAATATCGAAGCCCACCTTATGCAGGGCAGCCAACGCAACACGGCTCTTGTGAACAGGCGCGTTGTCGTGAAGAAGAAGGACACCTTTGGTCAATTTACCCCTCCTTTTTTCTTTAATGCTTTCTTTCAACCTCTCGAGGATAGAAGCATAGTATTCTCCGGTTATAGAAACGCCTTTATCTTTATAATCGGTCAACAGGATCCCTTCTGAATACCAAAACACTGTTGCCATGATTTTTCCAGCCGATTGTGACACTTTAAACTTCTTGGGTGGTGATGTGCCTTTTTGTACCACTGCATAGTCTTGTTTCGACTCAGGTTCATAATGATGAACCCAAGTTTCATCTCCAGTAACAATTCGACTTAATAGTCCATCCTTATCTTCGTTACAGAGGTCCAAAAACGTGCGAGAACACTCCACGCGGTGTTGTTTTTGAGGCGGCGTGAGCATTCTTGGCACCCATCTTGCACTGACCTTTGTCATGCCAAGATGATCGTGTAGAATTTTGAAAATTGTCGTATCCGATACTCCAACCATTTCTGCAAGCTGTTTTTTCTTTAGTCTGGCGTCTTCCAATATTATTTTTTAGACTTTTTTAATGATTTCCGGAGTAGTCACCTCGATCGACCGTCCGGGCCGTGGGTCGTCTTCAAGTGAGGTCCTGCCTTGTTTAAAGAGACTGTGCCACTTGTAAACCATGGTTTTACCCGGGCAAGAGTCCCCGTTAACGGATTCCATCTCTTCCAGTATCTTTTGAACTGACTTTCTTTGCTTGGTAAGGAACTTTATTACGGCACGGTACTCGATTTTTTCCATAATTCACACTTTCTTCCCAATTGAGATGTTTGCTTGACGATAGTTCAAAGACTAATGATCCAATCAAACGTGGGATGTCGCTACGCCCCGTAAGGGGCGTGACGTAGCGGTTTCGGGGCGAAGCCCCCCTCCCGCGGATGCCGTACGGCGACCCGTAACCACGGGCCTCTCATCGTGTTTCGCCACTGGCGAGTAAAGGGTTGGGCGCGCTGCATTTTCGCGCCCATGAAAATAGTGTCTCTATTTGTGTCCGTAAGCTCGTCACGACATATGCATACTGCCGCTTTCTTCACCGTACCCCGGCGGTCAACCCCTACCAGGTGGAACCCCCACCTACATGGGGGAAGCCCAGCAGATGGCGACCAGCGACAGGGATACGGACTCGACGTTCCTACGGATAGGGTGAGTGGCTCCCGCCCGCCCCACTTTCAGAGCTAGCCGAGCCTGGCACGGGGTAGGGAGACCGTGTCATGAGTGTGAGGGTGACATTGAACTGTGTGGCGTCACCCGGCGTCGTTCACGAGTCGCCGCCCGCGCAGCGCCCTCGTAAGTGAGTTCTGGTGCCTGTATAGAGGTGCATGTCTGGGGTTTGTCACGTGACACGCCTAAATTATCCTAGCACGCATCACGTGACAGCGTATGTTATTTGTAGTGGAAGCGTTAGTGTCACAAGTGGACCGCGTGTAGCCGGGAGCGGCCCACCTGGAGGTCAATCCGGCGCGGAGATGGGGTCACCGTCCGCAAGCAAGTCGCGGGGAAGGGGCCTAGCGTCAGGGGGGCGCGTATGCCAGGGCGCTATCTGCTTGACATGAGGCCAAGCAGACGCGTCGGCACGCGCGAACATGCCCTTCGCCAGGCGGCCCACGAACTCCAATTAAGATAAAACCTGGTATTTATACTAATATTGAGTGGCTGAAGTTGTGGCCATCCCGATAATGACCTATTGTTATCCCCTCCACCCCATTCCGCGAACTTAAAAACGCCCCCTCGTATATATATATTTTTTGTTTTTTTCCGTATTTTTTCATATATAATCTAGTCGTTTTTACCACTCGCCGGCCGCTGCCGCAGCACCGCTCACTTCGCTCGCTCAGCTCGTGCGTAGGAGGTCACAGTTTTAACCTAACCAATTTTATTAAAATAATTAACCTCGTCTAACTAGTTCGTTTCTCGTTGGCCTACTAAAAATAATTTCTGTTTTTCCATACTTTTTTTCTAAATAATCTAGTCGTTTCTGGCACTCGCCGGCCGCTACCGCGGCACCGCTCGTTTCGCTCGCTCGGCTCGTGCGTAGGAGGTCACAGTTTTAACCTAACCTAACCTATTTTTTTAATAATTTTTACCTCGTCTAACTACATAGTTAGGTTCTTGGTAGCCTATGATGATTGATAGAGGTCAAGGTCAGTGACCTTAGGAGAATCAGGGATCTTGACTTTTGGCAATTTAACCTTGACCTCAGGGTCATCGACCTTGAGGTCAAGGTCAGTGACCTTGGGAGAATCACATATTTTTACTTTCGGAACTTTGACCTTGACCTCAAGATCAATGACCCTGAGGTCAAGGTTAGCACCTTAGCAGAATCGCGGATCTTGACTTTTGGAATTTTGATCTTCACCTCAAGGTTAATGACCCCGAAGTCAAGGTCAGTGACCTTAGAACAATAATGGATCTTGACTTTTGGCAACTTGACCTTGACCTCAAGGTCAGTGACCTTGGGAGAATCACGGATTTTGACTTTCAGAACTTTGACCTTGACCTTAGGGTCAATGACACTGAGGTCAAGGTCAATACCCTTGAGGTGTTCCATGATGTTCCCCCACCCTATTACTCTCACATCCCACCGGATCCCGAAGGCTTGAATATGCGATGGTTTTTGGTGAAATTTTTCCAAGTCTTTTTTTTCATAGTGCTCCGTTACGTGCACTCCAACCAGTAGTTTATTTTTGTATTACTTTTAAGGAAATGTAAAACATTATTTGGTTAATAAACGATCATTATTATTTATTATATTATAATCAGGTTTCTAATGATATTTTATTGCTTTTTTTAGGAATTAAAAGAATGCTGTGGGCGTGTTTTCGTAGACAGTATCCCAGAATTCTGTCCACCACTAGACAAGGTCGTGGACTTCTCGCAACTGGACGTGATCCTCATCTCTAACTACACCTGCATGATGGCTCTCCCGTTCATCACCGAGGACACGGGGTTCAAGGGCCAGGTGTATGCCACCGAGCCCACGCTGCAGATCGGGCGTTTCTACCTGGAGGAGCTGGCCGAGTGGGTGTCGGGCGCGGGTGGGGACGGGCCGGGCGGGGCGGGCGCGGCGCGGCGCTGGAAGGAGCTGCTGCACGTGCTGCCCGCGCCGCTCGCGCATGCCGCGCGCCCGCGCGCTTGGCGCCGCCTGTTCGCGCCCGCCAACATAGCGCGGGCGCTGGCGCGCGTGCGCGTGGTGGGCTACGACGAGCGTGTGGACATCTACGGCGCGCTCGACGCCACGGCCGTCAGCTCCGGCTTCTGCCTTGGCTCCGCCAACTGGGTGCTGCGCTCGGCGCACGAGAAAGTGGCGTACGTGAGCGGCTCGTCCACGCTGACGACGCACCCGCGGCCCATCAACCAGGCGGCGCTGCGCGGCGCGGACCTGCTGGTGCTGGCCGCGCTGACGCAGACGCCGGCGCACAACCCGGACCACATGCTGGGCGACCTGTGCGTGCACGCCACGGTGACGCTCCGCGCCGGCGGCTCCGTGCTGTGCCCCGTGTACCCGTCGGGCGTGCTGTACGACTTGCTGGAGTGCCTGTCGGCGCACCTGGACACGGCCGGGCTAGCCACGGTGCCCATGTACGTGGTGTCGCCGGTGGCTGACTCGTCCCTGGCTTACAGCAACATCCTCGCCGAGTGGGTCTCCGTCGGCAAGCAGGTACGTGCTGGGACTGTTGGCTAGGGGGCTGCCACGATAGTGTTGTACTCATCATCATGGGATCAGTCCTGAAATCGCGAAAAAATAATTAGCTATTCTCTACATTTTGACGAGTTATGAAAACATAGGGAACAGCAGATTTTTTTTCACGATTTAAATCGTGAAAATTAAACCTGGTGTGACCTCACCATCAGCTTCCAGTTCTCCTGGTTCTTCTTGGAGAACTCCTCAACAATTAACGTCCCTACTCCAGGAACAGCAATATTTTGTAAAAGGTGATGAGCAGTTGACATTAGGCTATTGTAACTTAGATAAATTACAAACTGACCAACTAAAAAGTGAAAAACTTTTTTACTCTTTTTGTAATAAACAACCGACTTCCAAAAAAACACTACAAATTGAAACATAACTTTAATTTCGGAAGTCGGTGGCAAAATATTAAAATACAGATCCAGACACCGACTTCCGAAATTTAAGTTATTTTTTAATTTTTTTTGGAAGGCGGTTGTTTTCTTTTGTAAAAAAATTTTTGGAACGAAGTTATCGGACGGTACGAGCTTGGCGGATGGGTCACGAAATTCCGTCATGAAATTTCGTCAGGAAATTCCTTTCTTTATTTTGAAAAAAAAAATGTTTATTTATTTATTTAATCATTTATGTACGAAAAATAAATACAAAGGAGTGCTTATTTCAAAACAAATCTTTTCTAGCATAGCTGCGATAGGACAGAGTATAAAAAGAGATGTAGACAACGTGTCTAAGAGTAGAAGAGAACATAAAATACATAAAATCCAAAACAATTAACTCATTAAATAAAACATATAATATACATATACTTTAATACACACATACTACTAAAATAAATACCACTAAAATAACTAACAACTATGACGAAGTGGAAAGATAGTGTTCTTTCACTCTTCTGTTCAATCAATCACTTTATTTTCAGGCAACTGAAAGCCCATGGAAAGAATACACAAAATAATATAAACAACAATTATAAACTAATACATATTACTATTAACTATAATTAAACACGTAATGATGTCAGCGGCGTGTTTCGCTGCACGGAGTGCGTAACCGTCCTCGGAAACGTCGAAATACGACACCTTTCGGCCAAAAGTCCTTTTTCTAGCAGGTTTGCAGATGTTGGGTTGGAACTCGCGCCACGAATGACTTACAAGTTGACGTCGTGGCGCAACTCCAACCTTCCGACCTTCAGAATCCAGTTGGTCTTCACTTTCACATACTGCACGACCTCCTCAACTGTCGTGGATTGATACAGACGCGAAATGTACAGCTGCGTCGTAGGCACAGCAGGGCGCAGCAACATGTTGGGTCCACTCGGTGCAGTACCACACAGGTTACGAGAGCTGGGCTTCTTCTTCTTCCTTTCCACTTTTGTGAAACCCTCCTCATCAACTCGGCTCTTCCTTCGCAAGGAGCCTCGGACCGCTGTCTGGGCAGGTTGAGTACCCTCCTTTAGTTTTTCCCCTTTTCCAGTTTGTCGCTAAGGCTGCGACCCACCTGGTTTGCCGTTGGTGACAATAGCAGCATAGGCACGTTTAGGGGTCGACATACTACGCGTGACGTTTAAATACTGCAATAGTTTGGCAGTCCCTAATGTCAGGCGGAAGTGAATTCCACAACCGAACCGCGTATAAGGTGAAGGAGTAGGAGTAGAAGTCAGTGGAGTGGGAAGGAGATTTAAGGAGGTTTCAAAGATCAACCTGCAAGGCACATCAAAAGGACGGGCGTAGCGTTCCCGCAGATAGGAAGGCGTTTTAGGGTTGTGAAGGATGTTACATAGCAGACATAATATCCGAGAGTTCCTGCGAAGTCGAATAGGGAGCCTTTTGAGTATCTTGCGAAAGTTAGAAACGTGGTCTTACTTTATAAGGTTAAAAACAAAACGAATACTTACAGATATTTTGCAAACGCTCAAGTTTATTCAAAAGCTCCTCAGTGGCATCCAAATAATAGGCATCAGCGTAGTCAATAATGGGCTGAATGAGAGTTTGACAAAGGGAGATTTTGGTGTTCAAGGGCAAGAAGTGCTGGAGGCTTTTCAAGGAATGGAACTAAGACTGCAAAAGATGTGAATACACGGAACAGACGAGATCCCTATAAATTAGTGTTGAATGATTTGCCTAGGCTAGCTAGGTACAATAATAGCTGCCTAGCAATGTGTGTGCGCATTTATAATAAAATACCGAGGCATTTTAAAACATTAAATACACAATTATTTAAAACTAAATTTTATAAATGGTTACTTGAATATAGTTTTTATAACTTAAAAGAATTTATAGATAAAAAATGTTGATGTTCTTAATATTTAATTGTTGATGCATCCTTACCTGTATGTCTGACTTTAAAAATTTGCATGCTTTGTCTTATCTTAGCTAAGCATGTTTGTGCCATATTTTGTATCTAACACCAATGTATACCATGTTTTACGCAAATAAATATTTTATTATTACTCCTTTATTTCAGTTTTATATACATAATAGGTCGGGGAAAAAGTTTCTTCGCATTTTTTAAGAAAATTCAAAACATTTTTTAATATACATTATTTACATTTGTCTAAAGTATGTAGGTACCATTTTGTTCGATAACTTTTTGCCATCTTGTAGGTAGAGACATGATCCCATTGCTATAGAAATTTTGGGACTTCTGATCAAAATACCGCGACAAGTGGTTTTGGCAGTCCTCTCGTGATGTTAACCTGACACTGCCTAAAGAATTCTGAAGAGACCGAAACAGGTGGAAATCTGAAGGTGCAAGGTCAGGACTATACGGCGGATGCATTAACACCTCCCAACCAAACTCTCTTAATTTTTGCTGAGTGGCTAAAGATGTGTGAGGTCTAGCGTTATCATGATGAAAAACCACACCCCTTCTGTTGATTAATTCCGGCCGCTTTCTCTCAACTTCTTGCTTTAATCTCATCAGTTGTTCGCAGTAGAGTTCATAATCGATGGTCCTGCCTGATGGTAACAGCTCATAATGAATAATGCCCTTCCAATCCCACCACACACACAGCATCACCTTGTTGCGAGTTAACCCGGGTTTCGCCACAGTCTGTGAAACCTGACCGGCCTTTGACCACGACCTTTTTCGCACGTTCTTGTCGTACGTGATCCACTTTTCATCACCAGTTATCAGCTTCTTCAAAAATGGTTCGGTTTCACTATGTCGTAATAAAGAATCACAAAAGAGTACACGGTTCATTAGGTTTCTTTCAGTGAGCTCGTGAGGTAACCAAATATCGAGCTTTTTTGTGTACCCAGTTTTTTTCAAATGCGCCAAAACTGTTTTGTGGTCAATTCCCAGTTCTTCAGCTACGTCGTAACTACTGATATGCCGATCTTGCTCCACTTTTTCAAAAATGGCATCCATTTTATCCGTAATAGGGCGACCAGAGCGACGTGCATTTTTGACATCAAAATTTCCGGATTGAAAACGCTTAAACCAAATTTGTGCTACTCTCACAGACACTGCACTGGGTCCATAAACATCGCAAATTTTTTTCGCGACTTTCGTTGCATTTTTACCTTTTTTGTAGTAAAATTTTAAAATGTATCGAATTTCTTCATTAAATTCACTCATCTTGACAGTACGAAAAATAAATGAAAATCACACATTTTCCTAATTTGAATTTGGAATTATGTTCTTTAAAATTTAAACTTTCAATGATACTAAAACCAGCCAGATACAAATAGTATAGCCAAAGAGATTTCATTTTAAGTTCATACATACTATAATGCGAAAAGACTTTTTCCCCAACCTAATATAAATTATATTTTTAAATATTAGAATATAAAAAATATAAAAACATTTAAAAATATAAAAAATAGTAGCCCACCGATATCGGGAACAGGGTCCAAGCTACCGGTGGTCAGGGCTGCTGAGAGAGGAACCTCCTAACGATACGCGCCGTGTCCAGAAGTACCGCTTTCTGACTCAAGCCCTTGATCCAGCTGCCTAACGAGAGCCTCCTCAGGTGTTGATCGAGGCTCTTGGCTATTATGCCATTGGCCGTCACGACTATCGGCACAACGATTGCTGTATCCACATCCCACATGTCGACAACCTCGTGAGCCAGGTCAAGATACTTGATCTGCTTGTCTTTTTCAGCTTTCACGAGGTTCTCGTCATGCGGGACCGCTATATCAATAATCATTGTGCGACGCTCTAATCGATCTATCACCACTATATCTGCCTTATTGGCAACAATCCCAACACTGATAGATCGATCCCAATACAACGTGATATTGCCATTTTCGAGAACTGGGTCGGGCACATACCTATAGTACGGTACCGATTCCACAAGACTGTATTTCAGAGCAAGTTGCTGGTGGATAATCCTGGCTACAAGGTTGTGCCTATGCAAGTAGTCTCCGTTAGCCAGACGAGAACAGCCAGAAATAATGTGACGGATTGATTCCCCCGGACGGTGGCATGCCTGACAGATGTCAACCGTGCCCGACAGATGTCAACCGTTGTTATTATTTTGTTTTTAATATTTATTTTCTCAGGTTGATAGAACCTGGTATTTTTAAAATCTCACGGGTGTTAACCAAGGTGAGATTTTAAAATTGAGTAAGTAGATGGATTAGGTACTTTATACTGCCTTGAAATTATTGTCTAAATCTAACTGTAGGAATTTCCGGACTATACGATATGTGTTTAATATAGCTGCTTTCTGAAGTGTGAGGTAAGTATATTTGGAAAGGTTTATTGCATTTAAGCTGTTAAATAACTGTTTTGGGACAATACCAATCGTCGATACCACTATTGGGACTATGGTTACTCTGTTCATTTGTCAGACTCTGGTGATTTCTTCTTGTAGTTCTGTATATTTCCTAATTTTTTCCGAGATAGTTTTCTGTATATTATTAGTGTTTGGGACTGCTATATCTATTATGTATGTGTGTGTGTTTGTTTTCTTTATCAACAAGTGTTATATCGGGTCTGTTGTTATATATTGTATGATCAGTAAATATAGTACGGTCATAATATAATTTGTAAGATTGGTTTTCTAATACAGCCCTAGGTGAGTATTTGTGGTATGGTGTGTAAGGATCCTGCAGGAGATTGTGTTTTGTTGCGAGTTTTTGGTGTATAATATTAACAAGTTGATTGTGTCTATGAGTGTAATCATTTTGGGTGAGTGTGCTACAAGCTCCTGTGATGTGTTGTATAGTTTCCGGTTTGCTGTGGCACTTTCTGCATAAATCGCTTCTTATTGTGTTATCTTTAATTATGAATTTTCTATAATTTTTGGTGTTTAAGATCTGGTCTTGAATGGCTAGCATAAATCCTTCGGTTTCCGGAAATAATCCACTCAATTCCAGCCATTTGTTGGAAGCTTCTTTGTCCATGTGTGTTTGGTATAAATCATTAGGATGTCTTCCGTGTAGTTCTTTCTGTCTCCATTTTTTATGTATCTCTTCTATTTGTCTAGTTTTATTTATTGTTTCAATATTGTCTTCGCTAAGGTTCAGTGGTGTATATTTTTTATCTATCTCTACTATTGTTTTGTGTAATTGGCTGGTATTCTTCTTCCTATTGAAAAATTGTTTTAGGTTTATTATTTGTCTTTTGTGTAAGTGTAATATTTCAATTAATCCTCTGCCCCCTTCTTTTCTGGACATAATTACTCTTTCTATTGCTGATTTGGGGTGGTGATATCTATGTTGTGTAAGAATTGTTCTAGTTTTAGTTTCCAGAGCATGTAATTCTGTGTTGGACCATTTTATCACGCCGAAAGAATAAGTTAGTATAGGTATAGCATAAGTATTTATGGATTTGAATAAATTGTTACTGGCTAGTATTATTAACGTGTAGTGCACTTTGTGACTGACTTGAGCAACATGGGCAGTCCACGATAAGTAGGAGTCCATGGCCACCCCCAGCTACCTAATTGCGAAAAACATTTTCGTCATCCGAGTCAGTCTAATTGATTTGGCTTTGACTGCAGTTTGTTTTATTTTATGTCTTTCGAATTGCGAAACTACAATAGAGTGTGTAACCAACTCCAGTCTGTGTCACGTGGTTTGGAGACAGTAAAGAGTGAACGAAAAGCTACTAAAAAGGCAAATATTCGAATTGTGAAACTATTTTGACAGCTGGAAGTTGGTTTGAAATCAACGAGCAGTCGTTTTTCAAACAGAGGGCAACGTCTTGCCCGTAATAATTTTTGATAGCAATTTGTTTGCGATTTTCTTATAAAATCTCCATAATTTTTACGAAATTTTGTAAGTGAACAGCTTCTTGATAAATTGTGAATGTGTTTTTGTGTAGAACCGCAATTGACTGCAACGATAAATCAATATTTTTGGTATTTTCAATACCGAGGCTATTTGTTGCTTAACGCGGAAAAGCAACGCCTCAAAGACGGGCTTATTAAAAGCCGCAGACTTTTGAAGAGTGCCTCAACTCTTGAGACTTTGTGAGGTAGTATTTCCACTTCTGCAACGACGTCGTAACTCTGCTGTACGCACAGACTTAAAGACAAGGTAACATTTCTAACATAGGTTGGCTAATTCAAAGCATTATTTGAATTTTATTAAACCACTACCTTTTGCCAGCGGCTTCGCCCGCGTGGATGTCGGAAAATATCCTACGGGAACGTACTACCGGAAATTCCTTCCTTATTCCTCGTCTACATTATAAAGAGAACCTCTGTGCAAAATTTCATCTTTCTAGGTCCAAGGGTTTGGGCTGGGCGTTGATGAGTCAGTCAATCAGTCGGTCAGGACTTCTCTTTTTATTTTTATAGATTATCAGGCACTTTAACATGACAAGGAGTTGGTCAGTTATTCATAAAGTTGAAGCTAGTTGCCCATTCCAAAACTTATATCCTAATGGAGCGCCCCTAAGACGACCCACTGACCGAAATATGGGCAAGAACCTCCATGGACACTGTTAAAATCAAGTTATTACAAAGTCCAAGCAAACTCCGCCCATACGACGACCCACTGACCCCGGCTTTAAACATGTATCTTGAAAAAATGTGCTTAAAGAAATAACATCATTTTATTTCAGGGCTTCATTGGAAAAGCAGTAAATATATAGAGGAAGAACAAAAAATGCTCAGTTTGAAGCATTTTATGTCAATATATTATGTAAGGACTGTTGAACATACATACCACCATCATCATTGTCATCCACAGCCCGCCTTCGCCCACTACTGGGCGTAGGCCTCTCTTTTCTTGTGGTAATCCAGAAAACATACCTACCACCATACATAGATCTATTTCCAAAACATTGTCTGTTCAAGGTAATATCAATATTATTTTCTATCTAAGAGTTGAATCTTCAAGGCTCAGACTAAATAAAAAACTAAGACATTATACCTAGCACTGCAAACATTACAGTAAAGCATGTGCAAAACTACACCTCACTATGTACATACACGCTCACATGCACATATTTACACCAAACTACAATAAAACTACACCTTACTATGTAGTGCACAAGTTTACGATACCTGAAACGTAAGCCTCACGTCACTGTTGACAGCACTGTCTTGGTTTTGTAATTAGTCTGAGCTTCAAAATGTGTGTTAAGCACAGCAACAATGTTAAACAACATATTTCTTGTTACTGGTGAATAACTACAAAATATATAGGTAAGGCACCAATAAACGTAGGTACCATACATACCTACTACCTACCTTTATGAATATTCATTTACTTAGCAAATTATAACAACAAACTAAAGAAAGTATTAGGCAAATGAAATTAATTATTAATTGTTATTACATCTCTCAATAGATACCAGTTTATATTTTATATTAAAGCCATTAGCTTATCTCAGTAAATACCCACATCATTATTATAATATAGTAGTTTGCTAAGTACCTAGTGTTAGATAATAGTTAACAAATGCTTCCTCTCTCCTAACTCACTATTTTGCTGTGCCCGACAGGGTCCACATGATCTATTTATAACTTTACCACCTAAGAATACCTACATGTAGAATGCAACATTGCATCATCTCACATATGAAATTTCAACATGAATGATGTAACCATTATTTTGTAACCATATCTTGATTTAAAAGAGTGTCCGTGGAGTTTCTTGCCCGTTCTTCTCCATAGGTACCTACTATGCTTTGGAATGGGCGCCTAGCTTCATCTTTCTGACTGACCGACCCCTTGACAATTCAAAAGTGCCTGTAATTGGTTTAATTGAAATAAATGCTTTGAGTTTGAGCAATAAAAGTATTGAGTATTGAAAATAATATCCAAGTACAGCTGAAGTACCTGCTAAGTAAACGCTATCTAAATTTTTTCAATAGGTATATTTATTGTGTAAGTAGGTACCTACTAGAAACGTGTATCTTGTCATAAACCTTTATGATGTCCTGTGTGAATCCTCAAAATCTGAGTAGCTTTGAAGGTGGTTTTCTAAATATTATAGTACTTATCTACTTCTATTTCTAATGTTTATTGTTAGTTTATGTAAACGTATTGCGCCAACCCCAAGTAACATGGGATAAGGGCAGGAAGATGATTGTTAGTTTATTATGGAGCCCTTCAAAATACTCTTTTGCATTGAATTGGTTTTGCTTGAAAGGTACTTAGCAATATACAGGATGTATCAGAAAAGTGTGGTCAAAGTTAAAGATGTGGTACAGACCATAAAACTGAACAACTTTCTCCATAGGACCAACATCGTAATCGAGAAAAAATAATCAGCCGTCCCATACACTTGGGTCGAGTAGGTATTGAAGTTTTGTACGGGACAGCTGATCATTTTTTCTCGATTATATTGTTGGTCCCTTGGAGAAAGTTGTTCAATTTGATAATCTGTACCACACCCTTAAATTTGATTACCCTTTCTGGTACATCCTGTACCTATATATCATAGGTTCATCTACCTTTTTGTCTGTTATCTAATAAAAATACTTGCCGAGGTTTTATAAGATCTTTCTTTAGGTACTTTTTAGACAAGTATGCTGCATCCATCAATAGACTTGCAAGGCAAGGTTTATGGGTAACAGAATATTGTTGTTCTATAAAATTAATAGATTGTGCATTGAATTGTTTAAGGGATAAGGATTTACTTAAATTCTTTTCTTTATATTGCAGGTGTCAGGCTCAACTACATTATTCAAGCAGTACATAAATAATCCATGATGACTTCCACAGGAAGACATTAGAATACCAAGTTCCACCAATGCATACATTATAAATATTTGTTCTATTTCTTTTTGCCTCATGTCCAAATACTAAATGCTCTTGTGAGTGGTTGTAATTGTAATGATATAAATTAAACAGTTTTTTTGTTTACCATATTTTATTTCTACCTATTTATCTATACCTAATGAAAGTAATGAATGACAGTTAATTTTGCTAAACACCACTATTTTCTAAATATTATCACTAGAATAATCACTTCTTTATTTAATAAAAAACATAGTAAGTACTAGGTACTCAATTCTTAAATACTTCATAACAAGTTATTTTTATTTGTACCTTCATAGTTCATAATGAAACACTTTATAATTATTAAAGTTTACGCTTATCAATTAACACAATATCATATGTTTTTATATTGCTGTTGTGATGACAATATTTTATGAAAAATCTTCGTTTCTACTTTTGTACTTGGAAACTGAAGTAGTTGCAGAGGAGCTGTGCAGTGATGTCAAGTAAATAGCAGCAATGGGCGACATCATTTATGCTGCCTTCATATCTTCATAGGTGAACCACCCCGGGAACTCTCCTACAGTTTTAAAACAAAATCACATTATTTCTGCTCAAATAAAGTACATAAACATTATGTAGCAAACTAGGCCTTCATCAGCCCATGGCTGGACAAAAGCCACCGGCCTAGTCATTGCTGCCGGTTGTTTAGTTTCTTCAGGATCTGATTTTTCAGTCTCTAGATATTTTTATTTAACTGTAACACTAAATTAGTACAGTAAACATTAGTTAGATATAAATCTGCCTAGCCTTTTCTCAACTATGTTGGGGTCGGCTTCCAGTCTAACTAGATGCAGATGAATGTCAGTATTTACATAGAGTGACTGCCTATCTGACCTCCACAACCCAGTTACTGGGTAATGCAATACCCCTTCGTAAGACTGGTTGTCAGACTTTCGGGCTTCTGACGACCCATAACAACTGCCAAAGATCCTTAAATGACAGCCGGGACCAACAGCTTAACATGCTCTCCAAGGCACGGAGGAATCTTGGTATATAAAAATGGGTCACCCATCCACAGACCAACCCCGACAAGCGTAGCTTAACTTGATAGATCAACCCGTATGGCTTGCTTAGCCACAAGCTTTAAAACAGTTGGGCATACATAAAATATGATGTGACTATTTTATTTGACTATGTAGAAAGTTCACTGATGTGATTATTAGTTTTTTAGTTATGGCCTGGGGAGCAAGTCTCCCGAGGGATCAAGTGTCCTGTCTCCCCAGTAAGTAGCTACGCTTGTTTCTTAAATATGTGTCAAAAAGCTTAGGTACCTTCAATGATTTTTATAGAAGAGCCATATTCAATAATGTTCATGCCTTGCCACCAACTTCTTTGTTAGAAAATCCCTCACTAGTGTTCAATTCTTGTATTTTCAGCTTTAGCACTGTCTGTGAAAATATTATGATCAATGTTTCATAGTTAATTGTTATTCAATTATTGGTTAATTTTTAGCATCTACTTATGTACAGGAATATCAACTACCTAACAATTATTTCAGTTGTTAGAATGTGAGGTTGACAGACATATGTATAATAAATTAATTAACCATCAAAAAATAGTTAACCTAACTCATGGACGTATAAAAAAGTACATCACGTAAGTTGCTTGTCTACGCAACAAAGGAATGATTGTCCGTATGTAGATTGACCAATAATGTACCTACAGCTCATTGATTTATAAAAATGCTACAGCTACAATAATCTAATGAGATAAGTACACACACACTACACAAATACACTTGACACTTCTACAAATCTACACACGTTATTTCTATATAAACTGGCTTACTTACTTGTAGGTAGTGATGATATCGAAATAGGCACGTTCGCTATTGAGCAAAACAGCCTTAGTCTTAGTGCACCTTGTACAAAGCCCTCATTTTATCATCAACAGAGCGCTAGTTCTTGACTAGAGAAATCTCCACTATAGGTAGATAGAGTAACTCCACGTGGTGACTAGTTCAATATTCATTATAGGCCCATGTTTCTTTATGAGATAATTTGTATTTGTATATTGAAAAATGTAACAACTATTATTTTATTAATAATAATGGGAGGATTCTTCTTTATCAGTGTTGCCAACTGCTTTTTCGCTAGTCCACTAGCTAGCGGCGATTCTTCAAACTATCATAAATAAACTAGACAACTTTTTAATTTTATTTATCTTCCTATTACCGACGTTCGGTCACTGTTTTGGAGGTCCATTTGAAGATTTGAAAATGAAAATAAAACATAACATAGGTATGATAGTAAACATGGTTTTTTCATCATCCTACTATAATATCACAAAATAATGAATGAAAAAGTTAGTAGAAGATGTTTGGATTTTTGTTAGACAGACAAAAATGGCTTAGTTTTTTTTTATCCCGGAATTATGTTCCCGTGGGGCAATTTTTTCGAAATGACGTTTTTTTGGATCTCCACTCGGGTGGAGCCCATTCACACTACATTCGTCCCTATATTTGTCATGCTGAACAGTCTTTCCAAATCAGCGTAAATCCGCAAAGGTTTTGGTATTTGAAAGAAAAAATCGTAAAATTATTAACACTGGTTTTAGGCAAACAATAAAACATGCCATAATCGTGATAATATAACATTTTTTAGAGTTAAAAGTTTTGGAAATTGATTGTATTGTTTTCTACAATTTGAATTAAACTAACCACTGGACAAAACCACCAGCCACTAAAAGAAAAATTTCTCCGCCAGTAGGGGTGCCAAAACCCCCAGGTTTAGTGGAAATTCTACTAAGTTGATAACACTGCTTTTCTATGATATTTTCATTGGCTACAGATTACAAAAATGTGAAAAGAAAAACGTTTCGTTACCTATTTCAAATATGGTAGCTTTTGGTAGAAAGTGTTTTAAAAATTGTTTTTTAATTTTTCGGCAATGATTGAACATCTTTATTTATAAGCATTAGTAGACCATCAGTTGCAATTAAAACAAAATTAAATTATAGCACAATAATTCGGAAACAAATAATTCCAATATGATGAAACAAAACGCTTCAACGTTACAGATTAGGAGCAATTGGTTAGTACATCTCTATACAATTCTAATGGATTGGATTTTTTTTTATTTCACAATTCCAAATATGGAAGCCAGAACCGACAGGAGTTTGTTTAAATTGGGAATCTATTTCCGAAACAAACTGTGTTTCGCAATTAGGGTGCAGGTTTGAATAGTATTTGCGTATTCAATCTGAACTCCGGTCAGACAGAGTGGACACAGCGACGCAACGTCGAGCCTGTTCCGCATATGATTTCCTGGGATTTGCTAGGGTTGATTTGCAGTCCAAAGGACCGCGACCACTCGCTAATCAAATCCAGGTCTCTGTTCACGGCACACACGGCAGCTTCCGCATCTTCCCTCAGGAAATGGTAGTAAAGCTGATATGTCGCATAAATGACCGTATTTTTTATTGCGTTGACTGAGAAGCTTGATTTTTCTAGGACTCCAGTGACCATAGAAATTTCAACTTGATACCTCCACACGTTTCTGAGAAAAAGGGTCTTGACAGACAGACAGACAGATGGACAACGAAGTAATCCAATAAGGGTTCCGTTTTTTTCCTTTTGAGGTACGGAGCCCTAAAAAACACAAAATTAGAAAAAAATATTATCTCATAGACATTGCAATTCCCAATACCCATAACTTACAAAAAACAATATCTGAAAAAATAAGTAAATAAATGCTGAACTTAAAGAAGTAAGAATCTGGAGGCAAGAAAAAGTACGTTATCCCTATCATTCTCTCCACGACATGTGTTATCCCCAACTATCTTCTCCGAAGCCTGAAACTAATAGATTTAGAAGAATCTGTTTAATATCAACCTACAGAAAGCTGCCATCTTAAACACCTGCAGAATAGTTAGGAAATTCATGCAGTTAGAAGAAGAAAACACATCCTCACCTTAAGGTGTGGCCACTTGCGAACTGCGCGCGAACGCGCACAGTTCGCAAGCGGCGCATTCGCCAGGTCTGGACACACCTTTAGATACACACCACACGCTGGATTTACTTGCCTTTGGCCCGTAAATGTAAAACCAGCTTAAGAGCTGAGAAAAAAAAAACACTCCCGATAATAATAACAATAACAACATAACATAACAACAAACAACAACGACATAACAAAACAACAACGTACAACAAAATAACATACAAAAACAACAACAAAATGACAGCAACATATAACAACAAACAACAACAACATATTGAGTCCAAGATGGCGGATGCAAAAATTTAAAAGTTTTGCGTCGTGGGTGTTATTTTCTTGGTTTTGACCTCATTATCGTTTTCAGCGACCTCAAGTCGCTGAAAACGATACTGAGGTCAAAATGAATATCCGAGATGGCGGCTGCGAAAATGTTAAAATTTAACGTCATAGTTATAAAGGTCGCTGAAAATGATAATGAGGTCAAAATGAAAATCCAAGGTGGCGACTTTTTCAAATTTTCCGTCATGGGTGTCGAACTTCGTTCCAACCGAGTGTTCCACGTCATTCACGGATTTTTTTTAATTTGATGTTATTTATTTATTTATATTACGCAGTGATATGCGGTGTGAAATGTGTGTATATGTGCGCAGGCGCGCGTGTACCTGCCAGAGGAGCCGTTCCCGCACGCGGCGCTCGTGCGCGCCGGCCGCCTCAAGCACGCGCGCTCGCTGCACGACGACGCCTTCAGCGCAGACTTCCGACAGGTGAGCCCCATTCCGACCCTACACGTTGACTTGTGTTTTGTAAGGTTTTTGGTGGATGGTAATTTATGTGGGTCACTTCGAATGTGTAGGCGTTGTCGGCTTTTTCGTTACCGTCAAACATCAATCAAAGGATCTGGTTTGCATGAACCCTCAAACTAAAAATGCTTTCACTAAAAGATTTTATTTATTTCTTGGACCTTTCTTATATGATAAGTTTAACAAATTGCTTAAGATATACAATATAAGTTATAATAGGTGTAGTATAATTTTATCCGATTATTTAGCAAAACTAAATTACTCCGACACGGAAAAACTACTAGAAGTGCTGAAATAAAGTAGCGGACTTGACTGTATTTACCTAGCATAATATTATAATAATTTTAGTTAGATACAATTAAATCCTGTAAGCCTAGTTCATAATAAGGTAGCGCAAAAGATTGTTCCTGCTTAGACATAGAACATATTTATGTTAATTTAATTCATTGACTTGTCCTATTTGATAAGTTCTGCCGTCTGCCGTAGAGATAAGTTCTGCCGTCTGCCGCAGAGATATGGTCTGAAACATAAACCTAGATCGGGCGATGCACTACATTACTTTCAGAATTCTATTTTTTGTTGCAATTTGTCATACCTTAGTACAGAATATTTTATTATTATTATAGTCCTAGATTAATATTTACTACTGAAATACTTATTTACATACTTAATAAATTTTATTATTATTTTATTTTAAACGCAATGTCTAACTGTATGGTTCAGTAGAGTCTAGAGACCTATAGGTACAGTCACAGTCAATCAATCAATCAATAGTTTATTTGTGAAACATAGGTATTTACATGCATAGGTGTTTACATAAACAGGGGGTGCGCTATGTTTTGTCATAATTAAGACATACAAATTTATAAGTGACACATTAGGTGTCATTAGAAAATGTAGCTTAGAAAAAATAATATTTTAAATTAATTAAATACATGAAAAGAAAATACAATAAAATCAATAAATAGTCATTAGTCATATTAGGTCTGTACCTATGAAATTGCCGTTCTGCAGTACTGGCCATTTCAAATCAAAATAATTTTTGTTTGGCTAAGAACTCTAATTTCAAATTAATTTTATTTTAAAAACATGGATTTTTTTTACCAAAAGTAGTCATTTGTTTATTGATTAGTGTTACATTTTCATCGCATTTCAATCTTTTTCGTCATCATGGATACGTTAAAAATTCGAGTAATTATGGAATATGAGTAGGTACCGTCGTGGCAGCAACGCGGCACAAGCGGCACGCAACATCAACGACGTTTACGGAGCTAACACTACAAACCAACGCACTACTTGTTATTGGTTTGCTCGCTTCCGTTCTGGAAATTTCGACCTGAAAAATGAACCTCGCGGTCGTCCGAAGACTTTGGTCGACAATGACGAATTAAAGGCGATTGTGGAAGCTGATGATACACAATCTACGGCTGAATTAGCAGCAGCTTTCGACGTTAGCGTCAAAACAATATTGGTCCATTTGCGTCAAATTGGCAAGGTAAAAAAGCTTGACAAATGGGTGCCCCACGAACTCAATGATCGCCAGCGCGAAGTACGCGTCGAGACGTGCCTTGCACTGCTCAAGAGACACAGAAATGAAGGAATTTTGAACCGCATTGTTACCTGCGATGAAAAATGGATTCTGTTTGATAACCGCAAGCGCTCAGCAAGTTGGTTGGATCCTGGTTCAGCACCTAAACAATGCCCTAAACGAAAACTTACCCCTAGAAAAGTGATGGTCTCTGTTTGGTGGTCTAGCGCCGGTGTGATTCATCACAGCTTCTTACCAAACGGGGTGAGCATTACTTCAGATGTGTACTGTGAAGAACTGAACACAATGATGGAGAAGCTGGCACATCTCCAACCAGCATTGGTCAATCGCTCGTCTCCGCTGCTCCTACACGACAAGGCGCGACCTCATACTGCACAGCAGACGGTCTCCAAGTTGCAAGAACTGGGGTTGGAAGCTCTCCGTCATCCGCCCTACTCACCAGACCTTGCGCCTACAGACTACTACTTTTTCCAGAATTTGGATTTCTTCTTGGCAGGAAAAAAATTCAATACCCGAGAGGCAGTACAAAATGCCTTTGAAGAATTTGTTGCCTCCCGTCCAGCTGATTTCTTTAAGAAGGGCATCAATAAACTGCCACTGCGTTGGCAAAGATGCATTGATTGCATGGGTGATAACTTCGATTAATACAAATAAAAAATGCATGAAAAAAATTCGTTTAAATTTTTTCATACAAAACGGCAATTTCATAGGTAAAGACCTATTATTATCAAAATGTAAAAATAATTATTATAATAATTGGTCATTAAAAAATTCGTCTATAGTATAATAACATTTGTCAATTAATAATTTAGTAAGAGCTTTTTTAAACTTATATAATGTCATGTTTTTTATGTCATCGGGAATTTTATTAAACACTTTAGGTGCCATACCAAAAAAACTTTTTCGCATCAATGCGGTCTTACATTTTTGATGACATAGTTTATTTACGTATTGGGCGCGCAATGTAGTTTTTCTAGTGGAAGACATCTTTTCAAATAAATGTGTGTTTATTTTCACAAACAACGCAGTTTCCAAAATGTATAATGCTGGAAGGGTCAGTATTTTTAAAGACTTAAAATAGGCTCTACAGCTATCCGTTGTTTTTACATTACACATTGCTCTGACACATCTTTTTTGCATCCTAAATATTAGGTATTTACCTATGAAATTGCCGTTCTCCAGTACTGGCCATTTGAAATCAAAATAATTTTTGTTTGGCTAAGAATTCTAATTTCAAATTAATTTTATTTTAAAAACGTGGATTTTTTTTTCCAAAAGTAGTCATTTGTTTATTGATTAGTGTTACATTTTCATCGCATTTCAATCTTTTTCGTTATCATGGATACGTTAAAAATTCGAGTAATTATGGAATATGAGTACCGTCGTGGCAGCAACGCGGCACAAGCGGCACGCAACATCAACGACGTTTACGGAGCTAATACTACAAACCAACGCACCACTTGTTATTGATTTGCTCGCTTCCGTTCTGGAAATTTCGACCTGAAAAATGAACCTCGCGGTCGTCCGAAGACTTTGGTCGACAATGACGAATTAAAGGCGATTGTGGAAGCTGATGATACACAAACTACGGCTGAACTAGCAGCAGCTTTCGACGTTAGCGTCAAAACAATATTGGTCCATTTGCGTCAAATTGGCAAGGTAAAAAAGCTTGACAAATGGGTGTCCCACGAACTCAATGATCGCCAGCGCGAAGTACGCGTCGAGACGTGCCTTGCACTGCTCAACAGACACACAAATGAAGGAATTTTGAACCGCATTGTTACCTGCGATGAAAAATGGATTCTGTTTGATAACCGCAAGCGCTCAGCAAGTTGGTTGGATCCTGGTTCAGCACCTAAACAATGCCCTAAACGAAAACTTACCCCTAGAAAAGTGATGGTCACTGTTTGGTGGTCTAGCGCCGGTGTGATTCATCACAGCTTCTTACCAAACGGGGTGAGCTTTACTTCAGATGTGTACTGTGAAGAACTGAACACAATGATGGAGAAGCTGGCACATCTCCAACCAGCATTGGTCAATCGCTCGTCTCCGCTGCTCCTGCACGACAACGCGCGACCTCATACTGCACAGCAGACGGTCTCCAAGTTGCAAGAACTGGGGTTGGAAGCTCTCCGTCATCCGCCCTACTCACCAGACCTTGCGCCTACAGACTACTACTTTTTCCAGAATTTGGATTTCTTCTTGGCAGGAAAAAAATTCAATACCCGAGAGGCAGTACAAAATGCCTTTGAAGAATTTGTTGCCTCCCGTCCAGCTGATTTCTTTAAGAAGGGCATCAATAAACTGCCACTGCGTTGGCAAAGATGCATTGATTGCATGGGTGATTACTTCGATTAATACAAATAAAAAATTCATGAAAAAAATTCGTTTAAATTTTTTCATACAAAACGGCAATTTCATAGGTATTATAAGCTCACGGTCGACTGCCCCCAAAAAATTACGCCATATCGCAACACAGAAGCTACCAGCCCATGGTATGCTACCAGTAACGTATCTTTATTTACCTTTTTCGATAACTGAAAGAGTGCATAAGCAGATTTACTCAAGCGTTTACATAGTTCTTCTATCATGGGTTTCCAAGTAAGCTTACTGTCGATGGTAATACCTAAAAACTTAGCATTATTAACTTCTTCTATTTTATGGTTATTATAAGTTACATCAATATTTGGATGTGGCTGCCGTTGACGGAAGTGCATAACCTTAGTTTTATTTAGATTAATTATGAGATTATTATTATTCATCCAATGGATGATATTGAGAAGTGATTTGTTAATATCAGTTTGATAACTTGTCACATTATTACATTTTATAACAGCTGTGCTATCATCGGCAAATAATATCATTTTGTGTTGTATTATTTTTGGTAGATCATTTATATATATCAGAAATAATAACGGTCCTAGCACGCTACCTTGGGGCACGCCATATCTTACGTGTCTTGGTTTTGATCTGTATATGATCTGTGTTTTAGTCTTATGACATATTCTAGATATTTCCGTGTATTGATATCTGTCACTAAGGTATGATTCAATAAGTTTCAGAACATTGCCCCTTATGTATATCCATATAATTTTTTTAGTAATATCTTGTGATCCACATAGTCAAATGCCTTAGTCATATCACTAAAGATTGCACATACTGGATTAGTTTTATCGACTGATGTCATAATATTAGATAATAAATCGTACAGTGCCATATTAATAGTATGCTTTTTACGAAATCCTTTTTGATCATTGCAGAATAGGTTGAATTTTTCAAAGTACATATAAATTGAATTATAAATTACTTTTTCAAATATTTTTGAAAGCACGGAGTTTTGCTATCGGCCTATAGTTTTTGACATCTGTTTTGTCGTTTCTTTTAAATAGAGGCTTAATGATAGCTTTTTTTAGACCTTTCGGAAATATGCCATCAGTGATGCACAAATTAATGATGTGTGCGAGAGGTGGCGCTATAATTTCTTTAACAGTAACTCTAGAGTCTAGAGTCAGTAGACTGACTATTCTGTCAGCTCGCGCTAACGCGTGTTCTCTGTGTAGCCGTGCGTCGTGTTCTGCGGACACCCCAGTCTCCGCTTCGGCGCCGCCGTGCACCTCGTGGAGCTGTGGGCCTCCAACCCGGCGCATGCTATTATATTCACGGGTGAGTTGCGGCACTTTCATTTGTAATCGCATTCCGAAATTGCCAATCTAACCGACACCGACGATTCTGCAGAGCCCGACTTCCCGTACCTTGACGCGTTGGCGCCGTTCCAGCCGCTCGCCATGAAAGCGTTCCACTGCCCCATCGACACGTCGCTAAACTACTCGCAGGCCAACAAGCTGGTGCGCGAGCTGCGGCCGCGCGAGCTGGCGCTGCCCGAGCAGTACGCCGCCGCTCCCGGCGGCGCCGCGCCGCGCCCGCACATCGCGGCCGACGTGCCCACCGTGCTGCTGCGGCGCGGCGCGGCGCGCACGGCGGGCGTGCGGCGCGGGCTGGCGCGCGCCACGCTCAGCGGCGCCCTGGCCGCGCGCGTGGCGCCGCGCGACGTGCGCGCCGGCCTGCGCGCGGCCCCACTAGCGGCCGCGCTGCGTGTGCGCGACTCACGCGTGTCGCTGGACGTGGCCCCGCCCGGCGCGCCCGGCGCGGCGCGCGGCGCGGCCCCGCGCCTGGACTGGGCGGCGCCGGACGTGGAGGCGCTGGTGCGCGCGCTGGCGCGGGAGGGCGTGGCGGACGCGCGCGTTGAGCGCGGCGCGGACGGCTGCATCGTGCACCTGCCGCGCCATGACACGCTAGTGCACGTGGAGCGCCATGCCACGCACGTGTTCTGCGAGGGCGACGCCGACGTGCGCCAGGCGCTGCGCCGCGCCATCGCCGCCTGCCTGCCGCACGTGTGATGTAATACCACACGTGTGACGTCACACCGCATGCACGTGTTCTGCGAGGGTGACGCCGCGCCGACGTGCGCCAGGCGCTGCGCCGCGCCATCGCCGCCTGCCTGCCGCACGTGTGACGTCATCCCACACTTGCCACGTGTCACCGCGCACACGTGCGCGCGCCGCCTTACTTAATTATAAATGCTTATTATATTACAGCATTTACATTACTAGGTACTGGTTTTATTCTTTTCACCTTTTTTCGAAAGAAATTCTGGTGAGACTACCTTATTTCACCCCTGTTATTAATTTATGATTAGATACTTATTTTTAGAAAGAAAAGAGGGAAACGTAGGTATATCCGAAGGAATGTTGTTCAGTTTTTACAAGCGGCGACAGTAAACCCAAACCTACCGTGTGGCTGACACTGGCATGGCCCACCATCACGGATTTCAATTTTGATAACACAAAAAAATTGTCGGAATTTGCCGCCAAATATTAGAATTTACCGGTCACAGGTTCAAAAGATATAAGGGTTTATAGGTGGCCGATCTGGAGAGAATCTCCCCAGCGTGACCCGTTTTATATCTCAAAAACTAGGGCTCCAAGCGAAGATCTGTTTTCTCCTAAATTTAGTCGCAATTTTTCGCCAAGTGTGAGGTCAGGTCCAATTATACAGTCTACAATTTCCTGAAATGCTTTGATCAATATAGGCTACATCTTTTTCTTACGATAATGTTGCATTAGGCCTTTTTTTTTTGTGGATGGGAAATCATCAAATGACTTGTCCCACTCTGGGCTGAGCGGAAGGGCGTGTCAGACTTTTACTGACTAACACCCATCCGTGTTCCCTGTGCCAGGGCCACGGTATCTCTTTCGAAATACCCGCGATCCCAGCGGCATCGGCCCTATTGGACCCCGTCACTGCTGACATCTCTTTGAGGCGCGCGTGGAACAGAACGGGCCGTCGACCCGGCCCTGGTCCTTACCGGACGGCGAGCTGCCCATTACTCGTCGTCCGCAAGCCCGCGCCTACAATGGGCGGGAATCGACAATACATAGGCTGCACTAAAAGTATCGGGAATGGAATATTTCCATTGTTCCTGTCATATTAATTATCGTTATTTTTAGCACTTACGGCATTTAGGGTAATCCTGGGGCACTAAGTATTCTCAAATTAAGTTACAAAACACTGTACAATAGTTGAAATCACTTGAATCACTTCGTGATGTTTGTTTTCTTATTCAGCATTTGGATTGGTAAACTTTCTTCGTAATTGTTTTGGTCATTAATATTAGGTCTTCATGCATTTTTTATTTGTATTAATCGAAGTAATCACCCATGCAATCAATGCATCTTTACCAACGCAGTGGCAGTTTATTGATGCCCTTCTTAAAGAAATCAGCTGGACGGGAGGCAACAAATTCTTCAAAGGCATTTTGTACTGCCTCTCGGGTATTGAATTTTTTTCCCGCCAAGAAGTTATCCAAATTCTGGAAAAAGTAGTAGTCTGTAGGCGCAAGGTCTGGTGAGTAGGGCGGATGACGGAGAGCTTCCAACCCCAGTTCTTGCAACTTGGAGACCGTCTGCTGTGCAGTATGAGGTCGCGCGTTGTCGTGCAGGAGCAGCGGAGACGAGCGATTGACCAATGCTGGTTGGAGATGTGCCAGCTTCTCCATCATTGTGTTCAGTTCTTCACAGTACACATCTGAAGTAATGCTCACCCCGTTTGGTAAGAAGCTTTGATGAATCACACCGGCGCTAGACCACCAAACAGTGACCATCACTTTTCTAGGGGTATGTTTTCGTTTAGGACATTGTTTAGGTGCTGAACCAGGATCCAACCAACTTGCTGAGCGCTTGCGGTAATCAAACAGAATCCATTTTTCATCGCAGGTAACAATGCGGTTCAAAATTCCTTCATTTGTGTCTGTTGAGCAGTGCAAGGCACGTCTCGACGCGTACTTCGCGCTGGCGATCATTGAGTTCGTGGGGCACCCATTTGTCAAGCTTTTTTACCTTGCCAATTTGACGCAAATGGACCAATATTGTTTTGACGCTAACGTCGAAAGCTGCTGCTAATTCAGCCGTAGATTGTGTATCATCAAGTTCCACAATCGCCTTTAATTCGTCATTGTCGACCAGTCTTCGGACGACCGCGAGGTTCATTTTTCAGGTCGAAATTTCCAGAACGGAAGCGAGCAAACCAATAACAAGTGGTGCGTTGGTTTGTAGTGTTAGCTCCGTAAACGTCGTTGATGTTGCGTGCCGCTTGTGCCGCGTTGCTGCCACGACGGTACCTACTCATATTCCATAATTACTCGAATTTTTAACGTATCCATGATGACGAAAAAGATTGAAATGCGATGAAAATGTAACACTAATCAATAAACAAATGACTACCTTTGGAAAAAAAAAATCCATGTTTTTAAAATAAAATTAATTTGAAATTAGAATTCTTAGCCAAACAAAAATTATTTTGATTTGAAATGGCCAGTACTGCAGAACGGCAATTTCATAGGTAAAGACCTAATATATAACTCACTACCTATCTGGATAACAGAACTACCTTACAAAAAATTCTGCGTGGTTTTGAAAAAATGGTTGATATCGCATAGTTTTTATTCAATCGGCGAATTTCTCAACAAAAAATCGTGCCAGTCTTACCACTTCAGGAATGCATTGTAGTCAGTTTTAGTTAATTTAAGTTCCTTTGGTAATTACCTTGTCGCTACTTACCTTACTGTTTAGATATGTAGTGTGTCATTTTAATTCAAATTGGTATTGCCGTGATTTTAATATTATTTTCGTTCATAGAATTCTGTTATTGTGTCTATAATTTTATTGTACGTTAACTAAATATTTGCATGCCATCACTGCATGGCGGAATGTGTCTTCGCACTAAATTTTATATGTAACACCTTTTGTACCCACCACATTTTATGCAAATAAACGATTTTGATTCTGATTTGATTTGAATACAACACAATAAGTACACTATTAATATAAATATATTTTGCGAATTGATGATTCTATGAAACCGATAGCATACGCGCATAATAATATCCATTCAATCAGTACTGTTTCATACAAATAAAAAAAAGTTTGGTTTTGTCTAATTGTGTTGCATATACTACGCACTAGCATACGCGCATAATAATATCCATTCGTTCAGTACAGTTTTATACAAAAAAAAAAAGTCTGGTTTTATTTAACTGTGTTGCATATACCTACGTACCTACGTATACACGGCTACAGATCAAGCTATTCATTTCCAGTATAAGCTGCATCGTATTGTATAGCGCATTGTATAGGATTTCATTACAATCATAGGTCTAGGCTTGATGTGTAGCCGTGTGTACTGCCCGCTACGTACTTGACCGCTCAATGACGTCGAGTTCGCGAGTTTGGTTCCGCGCGTCGTCGCGCCGCCCCGTGTTTGTTAGCCGCACTAAATGCGGGTGTAGCGAGACGCGCGGGTAAAATCAGAATTTATCCTGGCATGGCATTAGGCGTGCTCTTAACGCGCGGAGGCGAGCGAGCGAAGCGAGCGTGCCGCGGTAGCGGTCGCCGAGCGCCAGATACCTACCCTTTATTGTTGGTGAATCAATTTTAATTACTTACTTAAGTATGTTTCGAATTACGAATAAAAGCTCCTATTATTATTACTTATACAATTAATTTGTTTTATTTAATTCCTTCAGTCAAAGCAAAAGTAATTTAATTTTTCATTACTATTTAAGTACTGTTTTTAGGGTTCCGTACCAAAAAGGTAAAAAGGAACCCTTATGATGCGACTTCGTCCATCTGTCCGTCCGTCACACCGCTATATCTCGAAAACTACTTTACCACCTCATTGTTTATAGAATTGCCTAGAATGAGATTTCTTACCAACAAATTCCGATTTATTACTGCCCACACGTAACCGCTCGTTCAATAATTTTTACCGCCCATTTAATTATTTCCTGCTCAATTATAAATTCACTGATCCATTTCATTATTTTTTATTACTCATTTTTGTTTACTTTACTGCTTAGTTTTAACTGCTGAACTAGTTATTAAACGTGCCATTTATAATTTTTAACTTACCAAAACCGCTATTTACAACTGCCTCTTTAAATCAGTGCCGATGAAAATTAAATTAAATTAAATACGTGAGAAGAAACTTCTTTGCTGACGGGAGTAAAGTAGGTACCTACGAGGGGGGATCAAAAAGTAGTGAGAGTAGTGATTATAATGACTATAGATAACTCAATAATTTATTTTTCTACATAGTCTCCGAGTCTCTTTACACACCGAGTCCATCCAGCGCTTTTCGAAGACTTCAATCCCTTTAAAAAAAAAAGTTTTGTCTTGGTCCTGCAAAAAGCTCTCCACGGCATCAATCACCTCGTTATCGTCCGTACCTGCTTCCCCTTAAGTATTCTTTCAATTTGGGGAACAGATGAAAATCGCTAGGCGCCAGATCTGGTGAATAAGGGGGGTGGTCAACCAATTCGAAGCCAGCTTGCTGAATGGCAGCCATCGCAACTGCCGACCTGTGCGCGGGTGCGTTGTCGTGATGAAACAGCACGCCCCTTCGATGTTTCCCTCTCCTTTTCTCTTTGATGGCATTCCTCAACTTAAAATAAATAAAAATAAATAAATAAATAAAAATTCTTTATTGTCGCCAGTTAATACATTAATCTTAGAGTAATCTAACATACGCATCGTATTTATGTATTCTACAAAAGGTACTGTTACTGACTCCCAAACTAAGCTTACGCTTGTATTTTGGAAAACAGTGTTCAGCCGCAGGAACTATCACATAATAAAATGCGAACAAATTGGCTTGAATGACGCTGCAGTAGACTTACAATTTATAATTTATAAGATAATTTTAGGTAATCTTATACTATAATCTAGTTTTAGTTTTCAGTTTTAGTTTTCCAATTTTAGATTAGTTTTATTTTTATGTTTAACAGAAGTGTGTGATCTGTGTTTGTGTGTGTGTGGGGTGAGTGTGTGTATGTGAGAGTTTGTTTAGAAGTATTGTATGATATATGTTACGCAATACATGCCAGTAGATCCGCCGTCCTCTGATAGTCCAATAGCTGAAGCCACGCAGAAACTTTACCTTTTAATTCGTGTCTGCTATGAGAAGTAATGTTGAGCTGCTTGTTTATGGTGTTATATAACTTACAACTTATGACATTGTACTGTCTTCTTGCGAAGGAGGTCTTGCATGGAAACGCACGCTAGGGCACACAGGCATTTAAAGCTGCATAATATTGGCCTGTAATAGTGGTTCCACGCTCCAGGTAATCAATCAACAATATCCCTTCTGAACCCCAAAATATTGAGGCCATAACCTTGCCAGCCGATGCCACGGCACGAAACTTCTTCGGGGTCGGTGATGATGGCCGTTTCCATTGCGAAGATTGCTGTTTTGTCTCGGGATCAAAATGATGGACCCATGTTTCGTCCATTGTTACGAAACGAGACAAAAAGTTTTCAGAATCTTCTTGAAACTTGTCCAACAATATCTTCGAAATGTCAAGTCGATTTTGTTTCTGACTGTCGGTTAACATTCTCGGCACCCATCTTGCGGAGACTTTTCTCATATTCAAAGATTGTTTCAATATGGATTGAATACTTCCATATGAAATGCCCGTTTCTTGAATTAAGTATCGGATGGTAACTTCGATCGCTCAATACAATTTTCTCGACTTTCGCAACATTTTCTTGGGTGACTGACGTCGATGGACGGCCGCAACGATGTTCGTCTTCCGTGCTCGTTCTCCCTACTCGAAATTGAGAAGCCCACCTTGCGACAGTGCAATAAGGCGGAGCAGACTCTCCTAATGCAATGAATCTCTTGCGTCGTTAACTTTTTTAAACAGAGGTATTTAATAACGGCTCGCACTTCGTTTTTCTCCATTTTCGAGAACACGTTCCGACACGAAGCAAACAAATGACTACCTACATTCAGAAAAAACAAAAGAGAATACTTAGAAGATTTTTTTCTTTATTAATATTACAAATATGTAGGTATCTGAGCTATGCCTGCCAGTATTTATTTTTTTTCTTACCAAGGAGTACCTATGTCGTTCTCACTACTTTTTGATCCCCCCTCGTAGCTACCCGTCTTTTTCTTTTTTTAATCATTCATTCTTCTCCTACTTCTTCTGCTAAGCATTTGGAAAGTTTTTATAATCTTTCTTTGCCACTGTTTCCAGCTCAAATTAATGGTACTCCTACCTTGGTACCATTTCTTTAACCGACTTCAAAAAGGAGAAGGTTATCAATTCGTCGGAACCTTTTTTTTTTTTTTTTTATTTTTTTTTTTTATGTATGTTCCCCGATTACTCGAAGATGGCTGGACCGATTTGGATTATTTTTTTTTGTTTGAAAGGGTGTATACTTCCCAGGTGGTCCCATGATCATCAAGTCAGGATCTGATGATGGGATCCTGGAGAAATAGAGAGAACTCTTCCAATTTTATAGACACACTTGAAGCGATTTGGATAGTTTTTGGAAGAGTACTTTCTTGGAGTGGTCCCATTTCAATTTGGTGAAGATCTGATGAAGAACTTCTGAGATAGGCAACGGAACTCCTCAATAAATGATAGCAAATGGACTGGGATTGCTGAAATCTCATGTCTGTTTGTTGTTCACACCAGTTCATAACATAACATCACGCCAGTACGCTGTGAAGGGGTAAGCACATGTGAACCACTAAAAAGTGAAAAATAAAAACTTTTTTACAAAAAAATACAACCGACTTCCAAAAACAACACTACAAAGTGAAAAATAACTTTAATTTCGGAAGTCGGTGGCAAAAACGAAAATACATTTAATCAGACACCGACTTCCGAAATTAAAGTTATTTTTCACTTTGTAGGTAGTGTTGTTTTTGGAAGTCGGTTGTATTTTTTTGTAAAAAAGTTTTTATTGCATGACCAGAAAGTTTCGGTATAGCATAATAATAGGTTGGAGAAAAAGTTTCTTCGCATTTTTTAAGAAAATTCAAAACATTTTTTAATATACATTATTTACATTTATCTAAAGTATGTACCATTTTGATCGATAACTTTTTGCCATCTTGTAGTTAGGGACATGATCCCATTGCTATAGAAATTTTGGGACTTCTGATCAAAATACCGCGACAAGTGGTTTTGGCAGTCCTCTCGTGATGTTAACCTGACACTGCCTAAAGAATTCTGAAGAGACCGAAACAGATGGAAATCTGAAGGTGCAAGGTCAGGACTAGGTATACGGCGGATGCATTAACACCTCCCAGCCAAACTCTCTTAATGTTTGCTGAGTGGTTAAAGATGTGTGAGGTCTAGCGTTATCATGATGAAAAACCACACCCCTTCTGTTGATTAATTCCGGCCGCTTCCTCTCAACTTCTTGCTTTAATCTCATCAGTTGTTCGCAGTAGAGTTCAGAATCGATGGTCCTGACTGGTGGTAACAGCTCATAATGAATAATGCCCTTCCAATCCCACCACACACACAGCATCACCTTGTTGCGAGTTAACCCGTGTTTCGCCCGGGCCTGTGAAGCCTGACCGGCCTTTGACCACGACCTTTTTCGCACGTTCTTGTCGTACGTGATCCACTTTTCGTTACCAGTTAAGTATCAGCTTCTTCAAAAATGGTTCGGTTTCATTACGTCGTAATAATCACAAATGAGTAGGTACACGGTTCTTTCAGTGAGCTAGTGAGGTACCCAAATATCGAGCTTTTTTGTGTACCCAGTTTTTTTCAAATGCGCCAAAACTGTTTTGTGGTCAATTCCCAGTTCTTCAGCTACGTCGTAACTACTGATATGGCCGATCTTGCTCCACTTTTTCAAAAATGGCATCCATTTTATCCGTAACAGGGCGACCAGAGCGAAGTGCATCTTTGACATCAAAATTTCCGGATTGAAAACGCTTATAACAAATTTGTGCTACTCTCACAGACACTGCACTGGGCCCATAAACATCGCAAATTTTTTTCGCGGCTTGCGTTACATTTTTACCTTTTTTGTAGTGAAATTTTAAAATGTATCGAATTTCTTCATTAGGTTCACTCATCTTCTTGACAGTACGAAAAACAAATGAAAATCACACAATTTCCTATTTTGAATGTGGAATTTTGTTCTTTAAAATTTTAACTTTCAATGATACCAAAACCAGCCAGATACAAATAGTACCTATAGCCAAAGAGATTTTATTTTAAGTTCATACATAGGTACTTACTATAATGCGAAAAGACTTTTTCCCCAACCTAATAGACAATTTGCCTCTGTCCACCCATATATTCTTGCTGTCTCATTCACCTTACGAATCCAGTCTTCTGCCGTTTGTGAATATGCGTCAGGAATTCCTCCCCACGTTTTTTTTCGCCTCATCAGTCTGCTCAATGTCCTCGGCAAAATCTGTGAGAGACTTATTTATGAGCGCCTCAGAGATTATGCCGAGACAAAGGGCCTAATTCCTAACGAGCAGTTTGGTTTTCGAACCCAACACTCTGTGACTCTCGATGAGCACCTCTGAGCACATAAAGCAGTCTCGTTCTGAATGCACGTAGCAAATTGTCACTGCGCATCTATAGGTACAGCGTGCATTCTCCCAATCATGACCTATGCGGGTTCAGTATTTACACACGCAAGTCCCGACACACACATCATCCATAGGACATGACACATCCATAGGATGTAGACCTTACAAAATTGTTTCCTCCAAACGGCTACGGGATCCCCTTGGTTCGCTCGGAATGAAATCCTCCACCTAGACCTTAAAATCTCAACTATCCATCAATTCGTGAAACGCAATTCCAAGCGTTTCTTCGATACCCCCGCGAAACATCGCAACCCCTCTGGTTGTCGAATCCGTTAGTTATATCCCCTCTAATATCAGAAAAGTCCGCCGCGCCGTCCAAGGTCCAAGGCATGTTCTCATTAACCCCATAACCCTCCTCCAGGAGAAAAGTAGGGCCACCAGTACAGTTTACATACACAAATCTACATTTCGACCTCGCCGCCAAGGTCCCTTGCGACGACGACCCCCACGTAATTCCCCCCCGACCCTTGATCGGTGAAGCGAGCACTCCGCTCGCTGGTGGCGTAGTTGAGCCTGTAGCAATTATCCAGATATGATCCAGCCTATCCTTCCCTCCTTGCTGTACTCCCCCCAGCGACGCCCTAAGCCGAGGTTCGTACAACACAGGGGGTGCGCTTAGCATGCAGTCGCTTAATTCATAGACCACTAAAGGCAGGTTTATGGCCGCGCAGCGCGGCTTTTTTCTAAAATTAAGGCATAATACATTGTACTTAATTGTACAGTAAGTACACGACGACGACGACGACAACGTGACGCGACTCTAACATAACTTTTTCGACATTACTTAGGCATATAAAATCGGGGGGGGGGGGGGGGGGGGGGGGGGGCAGCCGCCCCCCTGGATACGCCCATGGTGGTATAGAAGAGGGGGATACTCTTAAGCACATATTTTTCACTTGTCATAATCTTGCAGTCCCTATGTATGATATACTATCCCCTATTTTCCCCAGACCTATTAATATTCCATTTCTCATAGCACTCGTTGATTCCCCATTAATTAAAACACTCCAAAAATTTATTTTATTAATCAAGCTATAACATAACAATTCATAATGGTGGTTATTTCGTAGTTAGTCTCATAATAAAGTTAAGTTGTGTTGTCAGCTTATTAACCATTTATATTTCAAATATTAGGTCTTTACCTATGAAATTGCCGTTCTGCAGTACTGGCCATTTCAAATCAAAATAATTTTTGTTTGGCTAAGAATTCTAATTTCAAATTAATTTTATTTTAAAAACATGGATTTTATTTTCCAAAAGTAGTCATTTGTTTATTGATTAGTGTTACATTTTCATCGCATTTCAATCTTTTTCGTCATCATGGATACGTTAAAAATTCGAGTAATTATGGAATATGAGTACCGTCGTGGCAGCAACGCGGCACAAGCGGCACGCAACATCAACGACGTTTACGGAGCTAACACTACAAACCAACGCACCACTTGTTATTGGTTTGCTCGCTTCCGTTCTGGAAATTTCGATCTGAAAAATGAACCTCGCGGTCGTCCGAAGACTTTGGTCGACAATGACGAATTAAAGGCGATTGTGGAAGCTGATGATACACAATCTACGGCTGAATTAGCAGCAGCTTTCGACGTTAGCGTCAAAACAATATTGGTCCATTTGCGTCAAATTGGCAAGGTAAAAAAGCTTGACAAATGGGTGCCCCACGAACTCAATGATCGCCAGCGCGAAGTACACGTCGAGACGTGCCTTGCACTGCTCAACAGACACACAAATGAAGGAATTTTGAACCACATTGTTACCTGCGATGAAAAATGGATTCTGTTTGATAACCGCAAGCGCTCAGCAAGTTGGTTGGATCCTGGTTCGGCACCTAAACAATGCCCTAAACGAAAACTTATCCCTAGAAAAGTGATGGTCACTGTTTGGTGGTCTAGCGCCGCCGCCGGTGTGATTCATCACAGCTTCTTACCAAACGGGGTGAGCATTACTTCAGATGTGTACTGTGAAGAACTGAACACAATGATGGAGAAGCTGGCACATCTCCAACCAGCATTGGTCAATCGCTCGTCTCCGCTGCTCCTGCAGGACAACGCGCGACCTCATACTGCACAGCAGACGGTCTCCAAGTTGCAAGAACTGGGGTTGGAAGCTCTCCGTCATCCGCCCTACTCACCAGACCTTGCGCCTACAGACTACTACTTTTTCCAGAAGTTGGATAACTTCTTGGCGGGAAAAAAATTCAATACCCGAAAGGTAGTACAAAATGCCTTAAAAGAATTTGTTGCCTCCCGTCCAGTTGATTTATTTAAGAAGGGCATCAATAAACTGCCACTGCGTTGGCAAAGATGCATTGATTGCATGGGTGATTACTTCGATTAATACAAATAAAAAATTCATAAAAAAAATTCGTTTAAATTTTTTCATACAAAACGGCAATTTCATAGGTAAAGACCTATTATTATTGTGTTGTCCTTACAGGCTACGCAAACAGATCCAATTTTAATGTATAACCGGTCAACCTCAACGTATACTCTTTGTTTCCTTCAACCTGCACACCCCCCCACACCATCACACATACGCACTCCATTAATCACTTGCAATTGTACCACGTTGACAACCTTACTGTGAGATATAATGGGGGATCCTGGAATTCTAAAATACAGGCCTATGCTTAGTTTAGACTCCGGATCTTCCACAAATTACAAATTGTTTAAATATCTGTCAACTTAATGTCTATAATATATTAGGAAATATAGGAATGTAATTTTTGGAGATAAATAAACATAACTTTTTTTTTTTTTTTTTTACCTTGACATTGGCAGAATCATCGATAAAACGATGGTGCCACTATTATAAATTGGAATGAAAATCTTTACTAGAGTAATTACTTTTACTGAAGTAAGTAATCACTTTTACTTGTTTATAAATACGGGCCGTAGAGTTTGACAGCGCAATAGCGAGCGCCACACACTGGGTTCGAACTGGTCGGTCATCAAATGGTCAGTCGCTAGCTGAACAGTTTCAGTTATTAGCACACATTTTAAATGCTTAAACGTTAATAAATAATAACACTTTATGAAGAGTTTTTAATTTAGCGCAATTTAAACCGTTTATTTTAATTGCTTAACGCTATTTACATACAATGCGAATTTAAGTACTTAATACAAAATAATTGCATTGTTCTGGAATAAAATTGCACCTTCTCTCTTAATAACGTTGAGGTAATTTCACATTTTCAGTATTTTTATATGCAGGAAAGTCAACCCGCCCCCAAGTACATTTACATTATCAATCTATTTACAGATTTTCTTAAATTTTAAAAATGATTATTCAATTAAAAAAAAAATAACTGTAATAAAAATAATAACTGCCGTTTAGGGAATTATTATTTTAGCTTTCTTCAGCCAGAAGGGCAATTTTCTTATTGAAAAATGTGGAACAACTACCTAGTTTACATATCGCATCTGAAACGAAATCATGAGGTTCCAAAAGTAGCAATTTTTCCGAGTATTCAGAAAAACGGCGTCTATTGTTCTCTAATCGCCAGGGAATGAATTGTACACTTTGTTTTGTTTGCAATAAGTAAAATTAAATACAAATATGTAAAATACAACAATTTCGTGCCACCAATCGATAGGGTCAACCCTTTAAACATTAAAAACATCCAATAAACAATCCTATGCAAATGAAAACAAATCAAGTAACAATGATTTTGCCTAAATCTAGTGAATCTGTCATTTTGGTGGCAAAAATACGAGATATTATTTATGCGAATTTGTAGGCTCAGGTTGCTTCCCAGATGAAGCAAGCTACATTTCAAAAATCATTGAATGCAGGTATACTTTTTAGAACATTCAAGGATTTTCGTCTACTTATCAGCAATTTTGGATCACCAATTATTTTTTTTCTACCCTGTATAAACAGCGTCTCTAGTGCAACAAGTAAATCTCTACAATATAGATGACTAATATTGTATGTGCAGTACTTATTGCAGCAACTCATTTTACAATTCAACGAGTCGTAAATGATGGGTGAGTCGACTTTTATTCGATATCGAGCATACATACAATTAGAACAACGTTGTTATCGCTGAAATTTTACACGAAACATCGATACGAGCAGATACGAATTGCAGGTAAGTAAACTACGCGTTGAGGTCCATGTCAGCGAAGATGCGCCGCGCGTTTCCACGCACAGCGCGTAGTGCGTGTTGAGCTGCAGCAGCATACGAATCGCAAGTAAGTAAACTACGCGTTGAGGTCCATGTCAGCGAAGATGTCGCCGCGCGTGGCCACGCACAGCGCGTAGTGCGTGTTGAGCTGCAGCAGCAGCTCGCGCTCGTCTAGCATCTCCAGCGCGTCCACGCGCGCGCGGTCCTCCTCGGCGAAGGAGCGCCACACGGCCTCCATGTCCCACGCACGCGCTGCGTCGAAGCCCAGCGCGCGCAGCCGCTCCGCCTGCGCGGCCGGCGAGCGCGCCAGGCGCACGCCCTCCAGCACGCAGCCGCGCGCGCTCAGGTTGCGCACCATGACCTCGCCGAACTTGTCGCCCAGGTTGCACTGCTCGTACACCAAGAGCGCGGCGCGCGGGAAGCTCTCGGCCAGGTAGCGCAGCAGTGCCTCGGCGGCGTCGGGCCGCAGGTACACCAGCACGCACTCGGCCAGCAGCAGCGCCGGCGCCTGCGGGCCCGCGCCCGCGGCCGCCAGCTTGCGCCGCACCTCGGCCAGGCAGCGCAGGTCGCAGCCCAGCAGATGGTACCCGTCAGAGTGCAGGTCGCCCTCGCGGATCATCACCTCGCCGTCTGCAACCGAACCGACGACTTACAGAAGAAATCGTTTCACTGGTTACATAACTCTCATCAATCATCAGGTCTAGTACTTCAAGTTTTATATTATTTTGACATTAAAAATGACTTTTCAATCGCTTCAGCCCTATTTCTCGCGAAAGTGCGAATTCGCCCTGGTGTTGTGAGTAAGGGCTACGTCAATGTTTGATGTGTCAAAAACTCGTATTGACGAGGGCTACAAGATGGTGGAAAAAAAAAGTTTGACGATTTGTTCAGAAAATTACAAAAAAAACACTAAAAATGGCCGTTTTTAGAGGGTTTAAAAGAGCACTTTCAAACATATTTAGAAATACATATTTTAAACTGTTATATTGAAGATTCATTCAATATCCGGAAAGATTTTTCTCATTTTTTGAAAACAATCATTAGAATATGCAATACAACTCCATAAGTTGGAATTGACTTCAAACCAGATTTGAGGTCAATTCTAACTTATGGAGTTGTATTGCTGATTCTAATGATTATAATTCTGTAAAGCCATATTAGCTACGGCCGCGTCTCATATTTTAATCAACACAACCTGACACTGACCTGCAAATTGCAAAAAACGTAAGAAAATTTGAATTTTGCGGGCTACCTTAGCGCATCTCCCTTATGCGTATGAGTTTTTTTTTTTTATGAACATCCCCTTTGTTCATAAAGAAACTGTCCAGCACTGGTTTTCCCAACCCTTAAGTGACACATGTCATGTGATACAATTGATTCATTAAAGTGTTTATTTCATACCTTCATTTGATATTTCATACCTTCATTTGACATTTCATACCTCCATTTGATATTTCATACTTTCATTTGATATTTTATACCTTCATTTGACATTTCATACCTTCATTTGATATTTCATACCTTCATTTGATATTTTCTGAAGAAGTTGCTTATTCCGCTTAATGATGTGACATTTTTTAGAAGTAACTGCTGGGAAATCCAGTTCTATGAAGTTGCCCACTGCCTGTGTTGTGTCCTTGAGGCGCCAGTATAATGTGTCAAAACCACAGCCCAAGTTTATTATCTGGCATTTGGTGCCGCAACGCTGGAAACAAAACCACAGCCCAAGTTTATTATCTGGCATTTGGTGCCGCAATGCTGGAAACATTACACATTGTTAACCCTACATCAGTACATCTTTAGTAATTATACATTCACAAAACCACAGCCCAAGTTTATTATCTCCCATTTGGTGCCGCAACCCTGGAAACATTACACATTGTTAACCTTACATCAGTACATCTTCAGTAAATACATTCACAAACTACAATACCATCTCTTTTTTTATATTTTAGAATCCATGGCAAGCAAGCAGGCAGTCACCTGCTGGCAAGTGGTCACTGATGAGATGAACACAAAGAGAAAATGAGCTGTAATGTGTAAAGAGTACTTAATGTTATACCGCATTTACACATTCGTGCTCGGGATTCGTCTCGCCATTCGCCGAATTGTTCGGTGAAATATTATTGAGGCTTTAGGCTACACGAGTGACCGTTTACACATTCGCGAACCACTGTTTACATATACGTGCTGGTGCCCCGAGTCGCCGGCGCCGCGCCGCTCGCCTCGTCACTCGCGCGAATGTGTAATTGCGGCTATAAAGTAATTGATGTCAAAGCTTTTGCATGTTTGAATACTAGTTACAGTATATGGTGATGCCTCGAACCTCTAAGAACTGATGAATAAATATCTCCATAGCCCTGACTCGCGCGTAATAGCCGCGGTTAATCTCGGGCGCCTTGCGGTCGGCGTGCCGTGCAAAGTACGAGATGTAGTCATCCTTCCAGTAGCCGAGCTCAACGGCACATCGCTTACATTCCGTAGCGTCTGTGTTCGTCGCAATGATTGCCTCGTCCTCTGCCGTCCACGATTTTATGTTATCCATTTTGTAAACACTAAGAATGATGCCACAATATTATGTAATGTTTACGCAAAACATTACAGGCTGCCAAGAACAATTACGGAATACACTGTATAAACTATATATATTCAGCAAGTGCACTTAGAATAGAACAACTGTTTTTATATCTATTTTATCTATCACCACTCAAAATGTATGCCCAATTGCCCAGCACACTCACAGAACATATATACATACTCCTAGCGGAGATGCCCAGTATGCCTAACCACAGAGTACATTTGTATATAGGAGGATAGAGACGTCACTCGAACATTTCATAGCGCCCTCTAGCAACAAGTAAAAACAACAATCCATGAAGCCTACTAGGTTTTAATAAACACCATTTATTGTTTTAAAATAGGTACCCATTTTACTGTAATTGCCTATTTATCACAAATTTTGGTATTTAAAAAAAAAAAAACACTCAAATAGTCATAACTTCTAAGGAGATCAAGTGAGTGCTCTGCCACAAAGATATTTTTTGCTGCAAATAACCCCAACTATCGCCCTGTTTCGTTTGATCCACGATTTTTTACCCACCCTGTCTAATTGTAACTGACAAATACTTTCACGAGCCGATGTTCCCCTACGAAAATCAAATTGATTAGCAGTTAAAATAAGTTCTTATTGTTTTGTTTGTAGAATTCCAACCTTACTTTTATTAATTGTTCAAAAAATTTACCAACATAAGATGTAAGTGCAATAGGTCGATAGGAATCGGGATTTGACCGAATTTTATCAAGCTTCAAAATAGGTACCAAACAGTCCGACTTCCAAGAGTGAGGTATATCGTTGTTCAACCGGTTATTTAATATTTTGAGAAAAGTTTGTAAACCTCTATCACTAAGCCTTTTCAACATAATATAAGGAATACCATCCAGTCCAAAAGCACTATCTTTTCTGGAATAGACAGCAGCCATGAGCTCCTGTATTAAAAATGGTTTTATTAAGAAGATATTTACAGAATTTGTCTCACTGGCAAGAGGAAAATTTGATTTATTATTTACATAGTCTGGGGTGTATTTTACCAGAAAATCTTGAATCCAACTATCATCATTATTGTTGCAAGAATATGTTTTATTAAATTTCCGCATATATTTCCAGATTCTCGACAGACGCGTACATCGATTAAAGGAGCTGCAAAGTTCAACCCAACTATTTGATCTTTCTGTTTTCAAAGTGAGTTTTTTGAGGGCTTGTAATCTTTTCAACTGTATAAATGTGTCATCTGAGGGATTGTTTTTAAAATTAATATAAGCCAACTTAGATTTTTCAACTGCTTCTGAGAATTTTTTATTCCACCAAGGAATAGGAGGGTATTTAACCAAATTCCTATGAGATGAGTAATTCATGGAAGAATCAGTGTGAAAAGAAAGTGACGTATAGGGAAGACACTTATCAATAGCAGAATGCAAAATTTTACAAAACGCAGTATAATTTTCCAATGGAGCAAAGTTTTGGTCCTGAAAATTAGATAATTCTAAATCTACATTTTGTTCATACAACTTCCAACCAACCAATTGAAAGTTAGGATATATTGGCAAATGTGTGTTGCTACTAGTGTTTGCTAAATTACTATTATTTACAAAAACTTTAATAATTACAGGAAGGTGGTAGCTGCCGAGTGGGTCATTATGTACAGACCAATCACAGGTAAGAGCCAGTGATGGGGACACCAAGGACAAATCTAAAGCATTTGGGCGCTACGTCAAAGAACCGACTGTTGTCACTTCACCACTATTTAATAAAATAAAATTATTGTCATCAATATTCTCCAAAATTTCCCTACCTCTTGGATTTGAAGAATTACATCCCCATGATGTGTGATGGGCATTGAAATCACCAGGAAATATCATCGGTTCAGGCACTGATTTTATTAAAGATTCTAATTTATGTTTGTTAAAAGAAGGAGTGCAATTTGTTGGGCAATAAAAACACAATACTTATTTCTGTATTATTTACATTAATTCTTACACAAATATTTTGTAAGGAATTGTCAGAATATGTATTTATGTTTCTGTAACCTATACTATTATGAATTAATATAGCTACACCATTGTGTTTCGTTACCAATATCATTTCTTTCTATTCTGTATCCTCTAATGTTAAAATGTTTAATAGGTGTCAACCAAGTTTTGGGGAAAAAGTTTCTTCGCATTTTTTAAGAAAATTCAAAACATGTTTTAATGTAGGTAAGTACATTATTTACATTTATCTAAAGTATGTAGGTACCATTTTGTTCGATAACTTTTTGCCATCTTGTAGGTACCTAGGGACATGATCCCATTGCTATAGAAATTTTGGGACTTCTGATCAAACTACCGCGACAAGTGCTTTTGGCAGTCCTCTCGTGATGTTAACCTGACACTGCCTAAAGAATTCTGAAGAGACCGAAACTGGTGGAAATCTGAAGGTAAGGACTATACGGCAAGATCAGGGCTATACGGCGGATGCATTAACACCTCCCAGCCAAACTCTTTTAATTTTTGCTGAGTGGCTAAAGATGTGTGAGGTCTAGCGTTATCATGATGAAAAACCACACCCCTTCTGTTGATTAATTCCGGCCGCTTCCTCTCAACTTCTTGCTTTAATCTCATCAGTTGTTCGCAGTAGAGTTCAGAATCGATGGTCCTGACTGGTGGTAACAGCTCATAATGAATAATGCCATTCCAATCCCACCACACACACAACATCACCTTGTTGCGAGTTAACCCGGGTTTCGCCACAGTCTGGGAAGCCTGACCGGCCTTTGACCACGACCTTTTTCGCACGTTCTTGTCGTACGTGATCCACTTTTCATCACCAGTTATCAATCAGCTTCTTCAAAAATGGTTCGGTTTCATTACGTCGTAATAAAGAATCACAAATGAGCACACGGTTCATTAGTTTCTTTCAGTGAGCTCGTGAGGTAGGTACCCAAATATCGAGCTTTTTTGTGTACCCAGTTTTTTTCAAATGCGCCGAAACTGTTTTGTGGTCAATTCCCAGTTCTTCAGCTACGTCGTAACTACTGATATGCCGATCTTGCTCCACTTTTTCAAAAATGCCATCCATTTTATCCGTAACAGGGCGACCAGAGCGAAGTGCATCTTTGACATCAAAATTTCCGGATTGAAAACGCTTAAACCAAATGACATGGCCCGTTTCTGCCTAGTTACTCAGTGGCATGTACATTATTAGACACCTAATTATAAGTAAATAAAAATAGTAATAAAAATTACAAAACTAATTACATTTTCTTACAAGTCCAGAATACCTAAATATTTAAACATAAATAGTTGTTTTGCGTTTCGGTCGTATCAAGATAGCGGGCCATTTTGGATAAACGTTTGATTCCCTGTAAACCTAAAATATAAATGTTCCATCAGAGTTATATTAAAAATGATTCGGACTGTAAAATGATAATAAAAACATAATAATCAGAATCATAATAAAAAACATTTTGTAAATTACTTGAATGCTATGAAATATTATTGTTTTAGATAACTTTTTTTTTTGTAACAACGAAACGAAACGACATGACAGGTTCGACAATCGCAGTGTTGCCATCCGTACCATGTTTCTCGTACATGTACGAGATTCAGAGGCCTTGGTACGAGGTACGAGTTTACATCCATCATCGTATGATTTTGTACGAAATTCGTTGTTACAAATCATATTTTGTGTACCTGAATGTAAAAGAAATTATGAAAGATTTCATTTGGCTTGTGTTTAAACGCCTACCAGAAAAGTACCTATTTTACTACCAAAAATTCGAAATACCTGCCAGAATGGATAAATACTCACCAAAATTAAAACTATTTTATTGTGAAATTATAACTTTAGAAAACTGACAGCAGGTCGACGGATGGACACTCCGCAGTTTAGGTATGAAGCTACAAGTACGCGGCGGGACCCGTCCACGGGTAGCCCCGTTCAGTAGATCAGAAGGTATAAGAGTTACGCGATAGAAAGAGAGGCAACTTGTAGTTGAATATAACTGTAGGTCATATTGGATTATTTTTTTTTTCTCAATTAATCTTTGTTATTTTATATTATGTTTCTTAATTAATCTATTTTGTAATTGATATGACTAAATGACATGTAATTTTGATAATTATTAATAAATAAACTAAACTAAACTAAACTAAGCGTTGTGCGACCTGAATTGCACTTTATTGTGTCGTAAGAGTCGCTTTTTATTTAAATGATTTTGCGCAGTGTCCCATCCGTATTAATCTGTGACTATACTTCTATTTCTTACTGTGATTGTCAGATGGGACGGCAATCTGACACGACCTGAGAGTATTACATACAGGGCCGACGGCTTTACATGCACTCCGAGAAAGACTCTCGATAAGAAAATGGTCACCCATCCATTGATACAACAACACCACACACACACACACACACACACACATTGCACATTGGTACAAGCCCCCCACCCAGAATAATCTGGCTACTACCTAGTTATGAGCCCGAGTAGGTTCATGATCAAAACATGTTTTTGTTAATTTCTAAGAAATCCAAAGTTATTGGATTATGTAACTTTTACAGTTGATTTTTGAACATACTAAATTCAAAATAAAGCAAAACTCGTTAATGTACATGAATTTTTTGATACTAGGCAGAGTGCCCTAAGTAAATTGGCCATCTCCTTTGTGCTACTCTCACAGACACTGCACTGGGTCATAAACATCGCAAATTTTTTTCGCGGCTTGCGTTGCATTTTTACCTTTTTTGTAGTAATATTTTAAAATGTATCGAATTTCTTCATTAGATTCACACATCTTGACAGTACGAAAAATAAATGAAAATCACACATTTTCCTAATTTGAATTTGGAATTTTGTTCTTTAAAATTTAAACGTTCAATGATACCAAAACCAGCCAGATACAAATAGTATAGCCAAAGAGATTTTATTTTAAGTTCATACATACTAAAATGCGAAAAGACTTTTTCCCCAACCTAATATTAGGTCTTTACCTATGAAATTGCCGTTCTGCAGTACTGGCCATTTCAAATCAAAATAATTTTTGTTTGGCTAAGAATTCTAATTTCAAATTAATTTTATTTTAAAAACATGGATTTTTTTTTCCAAAAGTAGTCATTTGTTTATTGATTAGTGTTACATTTTCATCGCATTTCAATCTTTTTCGTCATCATGGATAGGTACGTTAAAAATTCGAGTAATTATGGAATATGAGTAGGTACCGTCGTGGCAGCAACGCGGCACAAGCGGCACGCAACATCAACGACGTTTACGGAGCTAACACTACAAACCAACGCACCACTTGTTATTGGTTTGCTCGCTTCCGTTCTGGAAATTTCGACCTGAAAAATGAACCTCGCGGTCGTCCGAAGACTTTGGTCGACAATGACGAATTAAAGGCGATTGTGGAAGCTGATCACAATCTACGGCTGAATTAGCAGCAGCTTTCGACGTTAGCGTCAAAACAATATTGGTCCATTTGCGTCAAATTGGCAAGGTAAAAAAGCTTGACAAATGGGTGCCCCACGAACTCAATGATCGCCAGCGCGAAGTACGCGTCGAGACGTGCCTTGCACTGCTCAACAGACACACAAATGAAGGAATTTTGAATCGCATTGTTACCTGCGATGAAAAATGGATTCTATTTGATAACCGCCAGCGCTCAGCAAGTTGGTTGGATCCTGGTTCAGCACCTAAACAATGCCCTAAACGAAAACTTACCCCTAGAAAAGTGAGGGTCCCTGTTTGGTGGTCTAGCGCCGGTGTGATTCATCACAGCTTCTTACCAAATGGGGTGAGCATTACTTCAGATGTGTACTGTGAAGAACTGAACACAATGATGGAGAAGCTGGCACATCTCCAACCAGCATTGGTCAATCGCTCGTCTCCGCTGCTCCTGCACGACAACGCGCGACCTTATACTGCACAGCAGACGGTCTCTAAGTTGCAAGAACTGGGGTTGGAAGCTCTCCGTCATCCGCCCTACTCACCAGACCTTGCGCCTACAGACTACTACTTTTTCCAGAATTCGAATAACTTCTTGGCGGGAAAAAAATTCAATACCCGAGAGGCAGTACAAAATGCCTTTGAAGAATTTGTTGCCTCTCGTCCAGCTGATTTCTTTAAGGAGGGCATCAATAAACTGCCACTGCGTTGGCAAAGATGCATTGTTTGCATGGGTGATTACTTCGATTAATACAAATAAAAAATGCATGAAAAAAATTCGTTTAAATTTTTTCATACAAAACGGCAATTTCATAGGTAAAGACCTATTATTAAGATCCATTGCTTTATGAGGAAGTACTATTTCTGAATGTGCGCTGAAGAATTTCTCTTATACATGTAGAATTTATGGGGTTGTCTTTTTGGCTTACTATAATTTTTGTTAGTGCATTTGTTAGGGTATTCATGAAAAAATCTGACTGAGATAAGTTCATAATGTAATCTCTTTAGGGGTAGTGCTGGATCAGAGATTGTGTTGGTACTCCCATCGTGAGCAGGTTGCAAATAGAGTGCGCAAGCTAAATTAGATCTTTAACCCGTCGCGCGCCAATTAGCAGACACAATTGAAATTCTATTGTTATCTGTACACATGGTGTACAATCGACATTTTAAGAGTTAAGACTCTGCGTCACGTGCTCCCTAGGTCTATACAGAGTAGTGGTAAGCCTGTTCGAAATGTGCTCACTCAAATATATATTTTTTTCCGCAATCAACATTGATATACTGTATTCCTGTTTTGGGTGGGGCATCAAAATCCAAATTCATCCAATTGGAGCGAGCACAACGAGCCCTGCTAAAAATAATGCATTTTAAAAAAAGGAGATATTCTACAGAGAACCTCTACAAAATTAGTGATGTACTGTCAGTTAGGAAACTATACATTAATCAAGTAATTTTAAAAAAGCACAAAACCTTACCTTTTAATTAAGATATACACTCTAGGAGAAGAAAAAACAATATAGTTCAAATACCTTTTACCAAGACCAAATTCGGATCTGTGCAATTTAGTAAACGATCAGCTCAATTGTATAACAAAATAAATAAAGAAATTTTCATCTATGCAAAATCTTATCATATTTGTAAAGAAATGTTGATTGACTAGATTAAACCACTTACATGAAAATACTGAAGCTGTCCTACAAAACGTAACTTAATAAGTATACGACTGGCTCACACACACAGACACTCTCCCATACCTACACGTACATTCACACACACATACTCGTACAACCACACATCCATAACACTCATGTAGGTACACTCAACAGCACATGCACACGCTCACACACTTCCACATAACTATTTTTTGTCTTACTACTCCCATGTATTGTTTTTATTGTGTTTTAAGTAAGTACCTACTGTTGTGAAGGAGCGGAGTCCTCTAATACAGGCATTATTTGCTTAAATGAGGACTCCAAACCCAAAATTTTTTGTGTATAACTTTTAGACACAATAAACGTTATTATTATTATTCTTTTTTGTCTTTGGCTTATCTCGGGACCCTGGGGTCCCGGACCTTTGGAAGGCGTACGAGGAGCCGAAGCCAACTCGCAGAGGCCCCTTAGACAATTTTAAATGACGAGGAGGCACCAGCCGACGATTATCCCTGTATGCACTATGCAAGTGCACCCAAGGACAACCCCCGGTTGGTGCAGGACTATTGCAGAACCTGGAAACAAAACACATTGGGCCTATGGGTTTGGGTGGCTACATGGATTGGGTACCTTGAACTATGGAAGAACTATGTCCCCTGCCTGACCAATGTTATCTAATATACACAGATAAATTGGCAGGGGGTGACTTGCACACTCAATAATGGGCCCCCGGAAACGGTCGCTAGCACATAGTGACGTAGCGACAAGGGGCAACATGTCCTGAGGTGCTTGAGGAGTGGAGAGGTATTCCACGGCTCTCAGAACAATCCCAGAGCCCGGAAGATGGTCAAGATCCCTACAAGCACTTATTGGAATACTTCCTTCCTTCGAGCACGTTTGCTCTTGCGAATCTCCACTCAAGCCGGCCAATAAAGGCAAGAATGAGGTGGGAGCTCTGTTCCCGTCAGTGTTCACTCCAGCCGGCCAATAAAGGCAAGCCAGAGGTGAAGAACAAGACTTCTCCCGGGAAATAGGGTCCGTGGGGTCGCTACTGCACAAAAGCTCGCCACATGCTGCCCTGCGGGTTCACGTATCTCTCTTGGTCTGGCTCCTCACCCTAGACCTGTTTTGGCAAAGTAAACTCCACCGGCACAGACCCAGAGTTCGGAGCGCGCAAGCCCCACCACGACGTCAACGTAGAGATACGGCGGTGGGGTTATTTATTATTATTATTAATCTGAGTTTCAGTACTTTTGTGTGTAATTTGTGGAAATGAATTTTCATTGAATAAATCTGAATACTTGCCTGCTCTCATAGAACTATTTACGTAGTATTTTATCTCGGTGCCTGCTCTGGATTTAATTTTACTTTTCTCAATTTTTTGTTTTTTTTTTGGGGGCAAGTGTTTGAAATGGCGACATGATTACCACCACAATTAGCGCATTTTGCGTTTTTAGGGTCTTCTTTGCATATCTTAAAACTATGGTTGTATGTACTTAGAATAGAATAGAATAGAATAGAATACTCTTTATTATGCACACCATTTAAATTACTGGTTACTGGGTACTTACATAAAGAGCATACTAAATCATTTTTACAATATTTTGCAATATGTCCAAACTTCATGCATGAAGGCACTGCTTTACAGGAGGAACGTATACGCTTACCTCATGCCTCCAAGAGTCGAGATTAGGTAGTCTATGGCAGAGAGAACGAGAACATGACAGAACTGTCAATGTGACAGGTGACAGATTGCGTTCTGTTCTGTTTACTACATTTCTAACAGGATGTAGTCAAACGTTGATACGGGCTATCATCTAGTAAAAAAAAAATTTTTTACTACACTTCTGGACACATCTATTGGCCCACCTTAGAGTTTAGGTTTCGATGGCCCCTACCGAGATATGATTGCTAGATTGAACAAAAACTGTTGATGCAGTTTTAAACCTGATACATTTTACCATCTTTTTCGATCGTATTGTTTTAAATTTGAATTCAGAATACCATACGACATGGAGCTACGCCTAACAAGTCGGATATGCGCCTTGTTAAAGGCAATTGATTTTTGAATAAAAAACATGTTTTATCAAATAAAGGTTTAATTTAATAACGCGTGTTGCCTCCATGGGCATCTACCACAGCTCTCATACGATTAGGCATAGAGTTTATCAACCGCTCTATGAAATTTTGAGGGATCATCTCCCATTCCTCTTCTATGGCAGTTTTCAACTCCTGCATCGTCTGGGCAACTGGCTGACGAGCCCTAACACGTCTTTTTAGCTCGTCCCACATGTGCTCAATGGGGTTCATGTCTGGGCTTCTGGCTGGCCAGTCCATAACTGTGATGTTCACATCCCGAAGATATTCCCTGAGGATGCCAGCCGCATGGGCTCTTGCATTATCATGCATAAAAAGGAAATTTGGGCCCACATAGTCCGCGTATGGTATCCACGTGAGGTTCTAAGCACTCACGAATGTACCTTTCAGCATTTAATGTTGGCAGCCGTGGTCCTGTAACAACCTCAAGTTGAGTTTTGCCGCTCGCGGATATACCGCCCCAGACAGTCCATGAGCCACCGCCATAAGCAACCCTCTCTTCAAAGCAGCATTGTGCGAACGCTCTCCCTTACGTCGGTAGACCTTCTTCTTCCATCATTGCCATGTAACACAATTTTAGACTCATCAGAAAAGAGTACACGGCTCCAATCTTGCTGTGTCCAATTTAAATGACTGCGTGCGAAATGAAGGCGCGCTGTTCGGTGGGGCTCGCGTTAGTTTGGGGCCATTAGCTGGCTTGTGTGGTACCATATCGCGTTCTTTTAACCTTCTCCGAACAGTTCGAGCGCTCACAGATACTCCGTGGAAGTCGCGAAGTTGGTTTTGTATCTCAATGGAGGTAAGGTGACGATTTCTCAAGCTGGTCGTCACGATGAATCGATCCTGCCTTTCAGTTGTGACCCGAGATCGTGGCCTTCCTTGGCGACGAACAAAGCCGCCAGTCTCTAGGTACCTCCGATAAACATTTCGGACCGCAGATCGACTTAAATTAAGTTGAGCACTCACGTTTCTTTGGCTGTGTCCGGCCTGAATAAGTGCCACAGCTTGGGCGGCGACTTCAGGTGAAGTATCCATAGATTATTGATAGAACCTCACCTTAATGTTAAGAACAAGTAATGTTTGTTGCAAAACCAAAGATATCAATCACTTTTTCAAGAATTAAATCCAAGTAAACCAATAAAACCAAGTTTTCTTAGTATTCGATTGTTTGATATCAACAAACAGGCTCCAAATTGTCTTTTGTTTCTTTAAATTCTGTGTTCGAAATTCAAAAAAAGACTATTGAATGAAATTGTGAATGTGCCAGGTTCAAAACTGCATAAAAACTTTTTGCTCGACCTAATATAAAATTTTAGCTAGGACCAAACGAAACTGAAAATACAAGGTGGGCCAAAAGATGTGTCCAGAAGTGTAGTTAGCCCTTAGTAGTTTGCAATACCTGAAATACGTCATAAACGCTACAACAGATCGCTCGTCACTGTGGCCACCGCAAGCCCCCGCCGCCGACGCGCCCGCCTTAGACCCTAGTAGTCACCGCGCATTCCCTGTGGACGCACACTAGACTTGCTTGACTGCTTGACTCACAGAGTACTTTTTTATATAGGTGACGGCGGGTGACGGCACCGACCACAGATTACTTATATGTAGCAAGCTAGCCAAGCTAGCACTGACTAGGATGGAATTTTTAACCTCACCTGGAGGGAAAGTACCTACTCTAAATACTGAAGATAGCTTACTCAAAGGAAACATTCCTTTATTTTTTAAAAGAAACAAATCTGCGTTCAAAAATTTTCGAATATTCGCTAACGGGAATCAAACCTGCTAAAAAACATCATCATCATCTCTTTTTATGGTTTTCCTTTCATTGAATGCCTCATCTTTGATAGAGAGATTTGATCCTCATGATTGTCCCTATCGATTGATGCCATAAAAGTACAGGGTGTTACTTTTTCGAATTTTAGCCGGTTCGATTCCCGAGTGTGGCAAGCGAATTTTCGAAAATCTTTGAATGCAGATTTGTTTCTTTTTAAAAATAAAGGAATGTTTTCTTTAAGTAAAATTTTATATTTCCAGTATTTAGAGTACTTTCTTTTTGAGTGTGTGTCCAGGTGAGGTTAGAAAATTCCAGCCTGTATATACAAATGGCACTTCTGAGGCACTGACTGACTTCACAACACAACCGACTTCTTGCCACAGACCAAGTAATATTTCTACAGAGCACTTTCTCAAAATAATTAAAGCCTCATTAAAGCATTTTTTTTTATTAGCCTACATTGTGTCCCACTGCTGGGCAAAGGCCTCCCCTTTTTCCTTCCAAACCTCCCTGTCTTGTCCGATCTCTGGCTATGTTGGCCCTGCAAACCATAACAGATCGTCACACCACCTTCGCCGTGGCCTGCCTCGACAGCGATGTCCTCCCTCAGGCGTCCAGTGAGTGACGATCTTTGCCCATCTCTCCGGGTGCATTCGTACGACGTGTCCGGCCTACTCCCACTGCCGGCTGGCTGTTTTTTCTGCAAAATCTACTACTTGAGTTATGGGTGGTGTTTCTAACTCGGTCTGTACGCTTGACGCCTATTATAGAAGGGCTAAAAACAGAATTCTTTAAATACCTTTATTCCCGTTCTATCTGATGGCACGATAAAGGATGTAGGAAAGAGATAAATGATTTACTCTTTGTTTTACTTTTTGAGCACATTATAATACTGGTAACATATAAATAGTATCTAGCACTTACATGACTGGTAAGTATTGCTGTCCAAAGACCACAGCTTTGCTACTGTACAGTATTGAATTGTCAGTCAGAAATAGAATTAAGTCTGTCGGACCATACCGCACGATTAATTAGTTCCTGTATACAAAATCTGACATTGCATTATTGCGTATGTGTACGCACGGCTACAGATCAAGCCGTAGCACATATATTATATTATGAATATATCATTCGATCAAGCTATACATTTCCAGTACGAGTATAAGCTGATCTCGCATTGTCTAAGATTTCCTTACAATGAGAGGCCAGTGTAAACTGGAAATGTATAGCTTGATGTGTAGCCGTGTGTACAGAGGCCAGCACATCAAGCTACCCCAAACTGAAAAAAAATCCCAATTGAATATGAACCTTATTCCTTTGCGGTAAAATTGAAAATCTATCAAATAAATTTGACAGATTGGGGTAGCTTAATGTGCTGGCCTCTGTACATTAAAACGCGATTCATCATCATCATCATTCTCCTGCCCTTATCCCAATCTATTTGGGGTCGGCGCAACATGTCCTTTTTTTCCATACTTCTCTATTATTCGTCATCTCGGTAGTCACCCCCTTTCTAGCCACGTCATCTTTCACACAATCCATCCATCGTTTCTTTGGTCTTCCCCTACTCTTATAGCCATCGACATTCATACTCAAAGCGATTATAGCATAGAAAATTGTTAGGAGGTCTGTACCTTCAGTCTCCATAGCAACTGTTTTTCGTTATTTAATCTTCTTGTCATTCTATTGTAAAACTAGCTGCTGCCCGCGACTTCGTCCGCGTGACATTTCTTGTTTCCCCGACCCACCCCGTCGCATCGCATTGCCTACCCGCGCTATTACTTCGTTTTCGCTTAGCGTTCTTTCTGACTTTATTTCTTTTAGTTCGCCACGTAAAGGTCCTAGAGTGATGTTTAGTATGGCACGTATAGCCTTCCTTTAGATTTGGGCTATAAAATGCAAAAAGATTTTTTAAAGTCCGACTGGTAGTTCCAGAGATTAGCACGTTTGTTCACCGCATCCCCTTCCCCCTCTCACCCACTCTCACACCCCCTTCACCACATCTCAATCCCCCTCTCTTTCTCACCACCCCGTCCCCTCCCCCTCACCCGTCACCTACCCTTCCTCTCCTCATCAACCCCTGCCCCTATCATCCTCCCCTCTCCCTCCTCACCACCCATCCCCTCTCTCTCCCCCTCCCCTCTGACCCTCCCACCCAGGGTAGTTTTGAAAAATTATTAATGACAAACTTTATTAGTTAGGCAAGAATCTGTGCCTAGTTTCAAGTTAATTAACCAAATGAATAAGATTGATCATATAAACTGTATTCCCTGTTTTCTTGCCCACAGGAGTGGTATTTTAAAAAATCGTTTCAGATGTTTCCATAACTGGACTGAAAGATTATTTTTACCAATTTTCGAGTTAATCAAGCCCCGCAGTAAAATCCTACCCTGAAAAATTTACTACCCTTTTCACCCCCTTATGGGTTATTTTCGAAAAACCCTGATAAATTTTTGGTCTCAAGTCAAGAATAAAAATACTAAGTTTCGAGGTAATCGCGGCGCGGTAGCTCGTCGTCGAACGGAACGGGTATGGCTTTATTAATTTCGTTATAACTTCGAAATTAAATGTCCGATTCGAATGAATTTAAAAGTATTTTACTGCTACATAAATACCCTTGGTGATAAAACTATTTTTTTGAATAAGAATTAATACTACGATAGGAATGTAACCAACTTTTGTTTCTACCGGCGATCTAATTTAATTTTAGAAAACAAAAATGATAGTTAAGATATATTGCCTCCCGGATTTTTTTGAAGGTAATAATGAGTACTTTAATCATGTACTTAGTACATATTTTTTATGTATCATCAATAGTTTTCTCAGCGCACGCCAAATAATGAATTTTATAGGTAAAATTTTGCTACTTTGGGTTACATTATTGCAATTTTCTTAAGGATTTCTGAATTTTTTGAAAATAAATTATAGCCTATGTTACTTCCTGATAAATTAACTTTCTACTGGTGAAGAAATGGTTGCAATCGGACCAGTAGTTTCGGAGCCTATTCGGTACAAACAAACAAACAAATCTTTCCTCTTTATAATATTAGTATAGATAAAACATTCGTCACAAGTTCCAACAGTATTTATTTACTTTAATATGGTAGCAGAGCAAAAATAAAACTTTAAATACGTTGATCACGATGGCGTCGGCCTCAAGTACTAAAATTGAGACTTTGAATAAAGAAAATTTCGATACATGGCGAATTCAAGCAAGGGCCGTACTCATCCTAAATAAACAAAGACATTAAATTATACTAGCAATTATACTAGCAGGTACTTGCTAGTAGGTATAATTTTAATCTCTTTGTAAATAAATTATGGAGTGTTGTTGAGAAGCCGCTGGATCATGAAAAAGCTGCTGAAGAGAAGAAAGAGAAGGATCTTTTAGCTCAATCTGAGTTAGTACTTCTGATTTCTCCTTCCGAATTAAAGCAAATAAAAAAATGCAAAACAGCTCATGGGATTTGGACTATGCTTGATTCCATAAATGCTAGCAAGGGACCGGCTAGAAAGGCTTCACTTTTAAAGCAGTTAATGTTGTCCAAAATGGAACATGGCAATATTCGAGAGCATTTAAATAAGTTCATGGACGTGGTAGACAAATTGCAGGATATGGACATTCTTATTCATGAGGATTCGCTCGCTGTTATGATGCTATACAGCTTACCACCTGACTACGAAAATTTTCGTGTAGCTAAAGAATCCAGAGACGCGTTACCGAAACCTGAAGAACTTAAGGTAAAAATTTTAGAAGAATCAGAAGCCAGACAAATTAATATTGGTTCCAACAACAATACAAAAGATGAACATGAAGAAGAGTCGAATTTCGTAAAAACATGTAAATTTTGCAAGAAGAAAGGACATGTTATCAATGAATGCAGAAAGCTGGAGAATAAGAAGAAGAAAGAAACGAACAAAGAAGTTCCTAAAACTTCCCATGCTTTATGTATGCATTCCAAAAGTAAGAGTTCAAATTATGAAAATAATACATGGATTCTTGATAGCGGTTGTACATCGCACATGTCTCATAACAGAAACTATTTCAAAAATCTCGACAAATCTAACTTCCAACTGCTAAAACTAGCTTCCCAAGATGCGACAGCTGATATTGCTGGTAAAGGCCAAGTCAATATTATGTTACATGTCAATGTTGGAGGCAAAAGTAAAATTCAAGAGGTTATTTTGAAAAATACTCTTTATGTGCCAACCCTATCCTCGAATTTATTATCCATTGGATTGCTTTGAAAGGCGAATCGTTAGCCTCATAAAGTGCTTCAATCTATGTGTTAATGTAGCTTAGGTTAAGTGCATTTTGTTATGTATTATTATGATTAATAATAAAGATATTTGAAAATGAATGAATGAATGACTATCCATTGGAAAAGCCACAGAATCTGGATGGACTATCTTATTTACAAATAAAAAGGCCACAATTACACATCCTGAAGAAGGTATTATACTCGATGCGCCAAAAGGCAAAGATTGGCTGTACTACTTAAATCCTGCATCGTGTAAATACAATAAAAAAGATAAATGTAACTTGGCAGAAGACACGAACATTCATAAATGGCATAAATGTTTAGCTCATATGAATGAAGGTGATATGAAGTTGGCATTGAAGAATGAGACACTTATCGGTTTAGATTTCAAGCCAGATGAGAAACTTGGGGACTGTGAAATATGCATTGAAGTATAGATTAAAAGACTGCCTAGTATACACTAGGCTAGTCTTTTAATCTATGCTTCAACACACTGCGCACGGCAAAACGACTCGAGATAGTGCACAGCGACGTCTGTGGTCCAATGACTCAAACCCTCGGTGGAGAGAAATACTTCATAACCTTCATCGATGTCTATACTAGATACAACCGAGTCTATTGTATAAAACAAAAAAGTGATGTATTGGACAAATTCAAACTTTACAAGGGAGAAATGGAAAATTTCACAGGTGACAAAATTGTCAGTTTCCAGTCCGACAATGGTTTGGAATACTGCAATCAAAATTTTGACAACTATCTGAAAGAGCATGGTATTACAAGACGATTAACAGCACCATATACACCGCACCAGAATGGTGTTGCAGAACGCAAAAATCGTACCCTATTGGAAAAGGCTAGCCTTCGATCATCATGCTCCTAGGAGCATGATGATCGAATCCAAAGCACCTCAAAGCCTTTGGGGAGAAGCTATTCAAATTGCAAACTACCTTTCCCATCGGAAAACAAAAGCGGAGCGTCAATAAAACTATCTCTGCACATTTCGGTACTGTTACTACACCTTATGAGAAATGAGTACAAAGAAAGCCTCGCATATTCCATCTGCGTCAGTTTGGAATAAAAGCCTTCATACTTTTGAAAGATGGCATTCCCCTTAAACTTAAGGGGAAGATATATAAAACAATGGTTAGACCTGCTGTCTTGTATGGATCAGAATGTTGGGCCACAAAAGGGATGAATGAAAAGCAGTTGCATGCAGCTGAAATGAGAATGCTAAGAGGGATGTGTGGTGTTACACGAATGGATAGAATAAGAAATGAGTACATAAGAGGAAGTCTAAAAGTGGCACCGGTGACTGAAAAGTTGTGCGGAAATCGGCTGTCATGGTATGGGCATGTGATGCGGAGGAGTGAGGAAAATGTCGTGAGGAAAGTTTTGAGTATGAATGTCGATGGCTATAAGAGTAGGGGAAGACCAAAGAAACGATGGATGGATTGTGTGAAAGATGACATGGCTAGAAAGGGGGTGACTACCGAGATGACGAATAATAGAGAAGTATGGAAAAAAAGGACATGTTGCGCCGACCCCAAATAGATTGGGATAAGGGCAGGAGAATGATGATGACTTTTGAAAGATGGCAAAGAACGTGATAAATTCAAATCGAAAGCTATACCTGGAATGTTTGCAGGCTATTCAGATACTTCCAAAGCTTATAGAATTTGGGTACCTTCAAAACATAAAATCATGATTGCCAAAGATGTTCGATTCACTAACAAACTCTACTACACCGAAACACAAAATCCAATCTCGGAAATCACAAAATCTTTGAAGGATAACTATAAACATTACGCCGAAATAAACTTCTTTGACGATGACAATGATGTTGAAAGTGAGTATGAGTCAGTGCAAGAAAATGATGAACAAGAATCAGTACAAGGTAATGATATTGAACAAATACCTATCCCAGATACAGATGTTGATGACACTATTATCGAGATAAATCCAACTGATGAAGTTACCAATAATGAAGTCACTACCAACGAAGCTTCTCCGGTACAACGAGTACTTCGTGATCGCAGCCTTCTCAAAAAACCACAAAGGTTTGATGAATTTGTTCTCGCTGCTACTGAAGAGTTTAACAGCTATAGAGAACCTTCAACCTATCGCGAAGCTCTAGAAAGCGCAGACAAAGAGAAGTGGTTAGGAGCGATGCTGGGCGAAATCCCCTTCCTGCCTGCTGAATGCCCTTCCTGAGAACCAAACATGGGATCTCGTTCCTTTACCAAAGAACAGAAAAACACTGCCTTGCAAGTGGGTATTTAAAGTTAAGACCAATCCAAACGGTAGTATCGAACGACATAAAGCAAGATTGGTAGTAAAGGGATTCTCACAGAAACCGGGGGTAGACTATGACAAGACATTCAGCCCTGTAGTGCGCCTTACTACCGTCCGTGCCCTATTAGCAGTAGCTGTAAAAGATAAATTATCTCTCTGTCAGTTTGATGTGTCGACAGCATTTCTTAACGGTTAACGTAGAAGAAGAAATCTTCATGAAACAACCCGATGGTTATCGCGATGGGACAAATAGAGTGTGCCGCCTGAAGAGGAGCTTATATGGCCTCAAGCTGGCTCCAAGATGTTGGAACACCAGTATACATGAATTTCTTGTGAGCTCCAACTTCACACAGAGTAGTTACTTCTGATCCATGCCTATATATTCGAGAGAATGGAAAATCTAAGGTGTTGATTGCACTTTACGTTGATGACGGGTTAGTTGCATCAACTACAGAGGATGATGGAAAGAAGTTCATAAAGGAACTAAAAAATCGCTTCAAAATTTTATTGTAGTAAAACTAGCTTCATAATTTCTTGGTTTGGAAATCGAAAGATATGATAATGGGAACATAACATTAAGTCAAAAAGCTTATACAAAGAAAGTACTAGAAAAGTACAAGATGTCCGAGTGCAAACCAGTCAAGACACCAATTACAAAAGAGACAGCTAAAATAGTGAATTCATCAAATGAAAAAGAAAGTAGTTTAATCTTCCCATAAAGACAGTCTGTGGGTTCCTTAGCCTACCTCATGGTCGCGACTAGGCCAGACATCAATTTCGCCGTAAGCTGCGCTTCGAGAAATCTTGATAATCCATCAAAAGCAGACATTCTAGCAGTAGGTAAAAAAAATACTACGCTACCTAAAAGGTACAATGAATAAAAGCCTAGTAGGTATTCGATTCGTCAAATAATGCCAATAACAAATTAATCTGCTACAGCGATGCGGATTTTTCAGCAGCGCACTCAACGTCCGGCATCCTTTGTTTGTATTATGGACCAATCAGCTGGCGGAGTAATAAACAAAGACGATAGCTATAACGTCGACGGAGGCGGAGCTAGTGGCAGCTTCGGAGACAGCACGGGAAATGATATGGCTACAACAAATGTTGGAGGAAATCACGAAAACTGAAAAGCCACCACTTCTTTACATTGACAATGAGTCAACAATAAAGCTAGCGTACAATCCACGGTACGAGCAACATAGTCGGACCAAGCAGATACAACGGAGGTATCTCTATGTCAGAGAGTGTGTGGCAGCTGGCATACTTGAGGTAAAGCAAGTTACAACTGAGGACCAACTAGCTGATTGTTTCACAAAGCCCGTATATACACCCAGACTGGAAAAGCTAACTACAGCTCTTGGCCTCAGCTCCTAAAAGAGGAGTGGATGTTAGGAGGACTGTACCTACCTTCAGTCTCCATAGTAACTGTTTTTCGTTATTTAATCTTCTTGTCATTCTATTGTAAAATAAAACATTCGTCACAAGTTCCAACAGTATTTATTTTACTTTAATAAAAATATTGAGAAATTGAAACTGTGTGTTAAGTACCCGATTTTTGTAAGTATACACGCATGTACGTCTGTCCTGTATGGCAAGGCCCAAAGCCTATATGTCAGTGTCACAGACTCTGTGTTGACATTGACATTTCAATTTAAATCACTCACCTCACCTCCACTCACCTCACTGTAGTTCATGTTTGCTGCTGTTTCTCTGGGTCTCTGGCTGGGGAGTAATATTGTTCTGTCTGTGCTCTGTGCTGGACTAGTGGACTGCTGGCTCAGGTGGCTATGCTCCCTGGTGTGGTTAATTCCGTGCGTCGTCGGTGTTACGTAGCAAACCAAATTATTTATTAGACCTTTTGATTTGTTTTGTTGTTACTCAGACCAAATATGTTGCGATTGATTTTTCGATTTTCAATGTAACTTCTTAATTCTTACATCAAAATTGTCTTATAAATTGTAATTTATTGATTTAACCATTTACCATGTCAACATTTGATACTTTACCTGTCATCTTGGTCAGCGCAATCAATGAGACTGCTGCTACAGCTCTTATTTCTGGTTTGTAAGCATTTACTCAGACAAGTAATTGTGCGCTACTTGATATAAATCTAATGTTATTTGTGCATCATATTTCAACAATTTCTTTATTTTAGAACTAATAGACAATGATGTGACGCATGATTATCTGAAAGATACACAATCTGTTGACCGTGTTTGGAGACTGGTTAACAAATACTATACAGTGAACGTCAGAGTTCATGCGTTGTTGGACCACAGACAACTCGAGGTGGACCCGAACATTATAGAGGCGCACGTCATACACGTCACAGAGGAAGAGGTAACTTTAATATTGTATATTTTATAGAAACTGTTTGTACTAATTTGAAGCTGTAATACTATCATTAGCATGATTTACTTACAGCCTATCCAATATGCCAATCTATTGAGTGATCAATATGTTTAAGTTGGATCCTCTACCTAGGATCGTGATTAGATATAGTGTCTGATATAGCTACTTTGGGCGCAGAATTGGGGCACCGGTAAACTAGAAGATTAAGGGTGATTACTACACACTACAGAAGTAATTCTCTGAACTTACAAGGAAACACTGAACAGTTCCTAGGCAGTATGTGCAATGTGTGGCCATGTCTCAACTATCACTGTCGCTTATAAAAGAAAAGAAAAAGAAAACAAAAATGTTTATTTTTATACTATAGTTGTTAACATTTTGTTGGTGAATGGTGCCTCCTTTTAAGCAGAAAATGCCTGTGTTAGAAGACGCCGCTCTTTCTTAAGAAGGATAAAAGGTGATATGTTCTGTTAGAGGATATGGTTTCCGCACTTAGTCCTTCATGTGGACCATTGTGCGTGGGCCATGGCGGCCGTCGGTGGTTATCCAACCAGCCCACCTCACTCCAGAAGTCAATCAAGTCTCCTAGTCTGTTCAGAACATCTGTAAAAGATCTGGGTGTTCCAAGAGTTTCTGTTCTAATCTGGGCGACGCCTGTGCATTTAAAGAGCATGTGCGTAACGGTTTCCTCAGCCTCCAGGCAAGCCCTGCACAAATGACTGTCAGTTATTCCTTTTATGTGGAAGTGTTTATTTAGAGTGTAGTGTCACAGGACATGGCCTGCACCTAGTGACGGGGACTATCACAGGATAGTCCCCGTCACCAGGTTTAGGCCGTTTCTGTCCAGGCATAACAGACGTCTGGTTAGCCTACCATCTAGAGATGGCCTCACTGGACTGCCTGCATCCCGGTGTTGAGGACCACCAACTCTCTGTTTGTGTATGGGTGGATTCTTGTAGCTACCTGCGTAACTGGTTGAAGGGGATGGCTACGATTTGTTCAGGTCCACAGACTGACGTGCTGGATGCTCTCCTAGCTAGTTCGTCGCCCGCGAGGTTACTCAGTGATCCGCTGTGTCCTTTTATCCATTGCAGTGTCACTGTATTGCGGTTTTAGATACATTCTAAAACCGCAATACAGTGACACTGCGTTATACATTCTAGTGCGTAGTGACATTCTAGTGTTAGTCTCGAGGAAATGTGTTTTCTCTGTCAGGATTCGAGTACCGAGGCACTATCTGAGACTATATGTATATCAATATATACATATAGTAAAATCCAATGATTTTGAAATAAAACAAACATGTTTCCACTTGAACAGATCAACCGAATGTAATAAGGAATGAATGCCACAAAGCCACATAGAAAGTGACCACAGATAAAACATACATAATGCATACTCTACACAAGATGAACTTACATCATCTGTACTAGCCTTATTTTTATATAAACTAACACCCCCACTGTATAAAAATAACAACATAAACACAAACTATTTTTTAACTAAACCAATTGCAAAAACAAAAGCTTATGGAAAACAGGGTTAAGAAACAATTTTTGAGCACTTTGATTGTCATTGTATACTACTATAGCAATTATATTTTAATATAATAGCATTGTACAGTGTAGTATTGCAGTGTAGCATTATATTGTGTAGTGTTGTATATAGGTAGTCTGTCTGTAATTTCACATTGCAAGTTTCTTAAATAAATTGCTTCTTTACAACATTCAGAAATTCCTATGTGCCTACTCAGCTTCAGTGTTGGAAAGTGTAACAACCCTTTGTTTCCTGCTTTCCCAAGATATTGCACCTCCTGATAATTTTAAAATAAAACCTGTATATGACCTTCTACTAATAATGTCAGTACCCCAATCAGCATCAACATAACCAGGAATATCAGAATTTTGCTTTGATATTTCAAGGCATAACATTTGGTCTTCCTTAAATATTTTAAAATACGTTTGCCATGTCGCCAATGTTCTTTGGTATGACAGTTATTAAATTGGCTCAAATAACTAAAAAAAAAAATATATATATATTAACTTCAGTTGTAGACTAACACTTATCTTAACACTATGCAACGTTACAAGTTACAACAATGGAAAAGAGTGTTTTTGATGAACTCTGGCACCCAAAGTAAGATTTAACTTGTGGTGCCAGCACACAGTATTGTTTTTGCCTCGAAAAACGGACATCCCCTTTTTATTAGCTTATCCGATAGAACAGGTTATTTTAAAAGTAAGAGTAAAATACCCGTGTAATTATTTTGTCCCAATCTGGAGATATACATTTTTTAGTTTTTTTCTTTGGTTTCCATAAAAACCATAGAAATCGCAATAACTTTAGATCCAATCCGTTTTTGTTATTTATTTGATTGCAATTACTTGACGCTTTATATTAAGTAAATTATCAAGCAAACGCTCAATTTTTATCGTTAACCGGTAGTGAGTAACATCGAATTTTACATATTTTCGATTAAATTTTTTTATGGGCTTATTTCATGGCATTTGGATTCAATATCGAGAAAAGCTGTTGCTTTGCCACTAAGAAGTACCGATTTAAAATATCATATCCAAATTTAATGTTATCTAGAATTTACAGGATTTAGAAATTTAGGCACTAGGGTTGGTACGTCGTATTTAAAAAATAAAAAAAATATTGAAAAAAATGAATGGCAATAGTACTTACCTACTGAATGTTTACCTACGGAAAATGATAATTAAAGTAGGTACTTAAGCAAGTGAAGTCTGTAAATATTTAATGTTTTATTATTATTAAAATTTCAAGTTTATCGACCAAGTGGTTCAGGCTGTCTGCAAGTAACAATAATGAAATGAATGTAATGTGTGTAATATAATAATATTGTTACTAACACAGTGGTCCTTTGTTGTTTGAATTAATAAATGATTAATATTATTATTTCCTTTATTTAAGTATTATATACATATAAATTATATTTTTAAATAATAGGTCTTTACCTATGAAATTGCCGTTTTGTATGAAAAAATTTAAACGAAGTTTTTTCATGCATTTTTTATTTGTATTAATCGAAGTAATTACCCATGCAATCAATGCATCTTTGCCAACGCAGTGGCAGTTTATTGATGCCCTTCTTAAAGAAATCAGCTGGATGGGAGGCAACAAATTCTTCAAAGGCATTTTGTACTGCCTCTCGGGTATTGAATTTTTTTCCCGCCAAGAAGTTATCCAAATTCTGGAAAAAGTAGTAGTCTGTAGGCGCAAGGTCTGGTGAGTAGGGCGGATGACGGAGAGCTTCCAACCCCAGTTATTGCAACTTAGAGACCGTCTGCTGTACAGTATGAGGTCGCGCGTTGTCGTGCAGGAGCAGCGGAGACGAGCGATTGACCAATGCTGCTTGGAGATGTGCCAGCTTCTCCATCGTTGTGTTCAGTTCTTCACAGTATACATCTGAAGTAATGCTCACCCCGTTTGGTAAGAAGCTGTGATGAATCACACCGGCGCTAGACCACCAAACAGTGACCATTACTTTTCTAGGGGTAAGTTTTCGTTTAGGGCATTGTTTAGGTGCTGAACCAGGATCCAACCAACTTGCTGAGCGCTTTCGGTTATCAAACAGAATCCATCTTTCATCGCAGATAACAATGCGGTTCAAAATTCCTTCATTTGTGTGTCTGTTGAGCAGTGCAAGACACGTCTCGACGCGTACTTCGCGCTGGCGATCATTGAGTTCGTGGGGCACCCATTTGTCAAGCTTTTTTACCTTGCCAATTTGACGCAAATGGACCAATATTGTTTTGACGCTAACGTCAAAAGCTGCTGCTAATTCAGTCGTAGATTGTGTATCATCAGCTTCCACAATCGCCTTTAATTCGTCATTGTCGACCAAAGTCTTCGGACGACCGCGAGGTTCATTTTTCAGGTCGAAATTTACAGAACGGAAGCGAGCAAACCCATAACAAGTGGTGCGTTGGTTTGTAGTGTTAGCTCCGTAAACGTCGTTGATGTTGCGTGCCGCTTGTGCCGCGTTGCTGCCACGACGGTACTCATATTCCATAATTACTCGAATTTTTAACGTATCCATGATGACGAAAAAGATTGAAATGCGATGAAAATGTAACACTAATCAATAAACAAATGACTACTTTTGGAAAAAAAAATCCATGTTTTTAAAATAAAATTAATTTGAAATTAGAATTCTTAACCAAACAAAAATTATTTTGATTTGAAATGGCCAGTACTGCAGAACGGCAATTTCATAGGTAAAGACCTAATATTAGAATATAAAAAATATAAAAACATTTAAAAATATAAAAAATAGTAGCCCACCGATATCGGGAACAGGGTCCAAGCTACCGGTGGTCAGGGCTGCTGAGAGAGGAACCTCCTAACGATACGCGCCGTGTCCAGAAGTACCGCTTTCTGAATCAAGCCCTTGATCCAGCTGCCTAACGAGAGCCTCCTCAGGTGTTGATCGAGGCTCTTGGCTATTATGCCATTGGCCGTCACGACTATCGGCACAACGATTGCTGTATATCCCACATTTACTTTTTTTTTATTTTTTTTTTATTTGTGTGTATCCCACATGTCGACAACCTCGTGAGCCAGGTCAAGATACTTGATCTGCTTATCTTTTTCAGCTTTCACGAGGTTCTCGTCATGCGGGACCGCTATATCAATAATCATTGTGCGACGCTCTAATCGATCTATCACCACTATATCTGGCTTATTGGCAACAATAGTTCTGTCAGTGATGATAGATCGATCCCAATACAACGTGATATTGCCATTTTCGAGAACTGGGTCGGGCACATACCTATAGTACGGTACTTCCGATTCCACAAGACTGTATTTCAGAGCAAGTTGCTGGTGGATAATCCTGGCTACAAGGTTGTGCCTATGCAAGTAGTCTCCGTTAGCCAGACGAGAACAGCCAGAAATAATGTGACGGATTGATTCCCCCGGACGGTGGCATGCCCGACAGATGTCAACCGTGCCGTCTTTCACAATATATTTCCGGTAGTTGTTCGTCAACATAACTTGGGGAATGCGGGAGTCGCAGATTGTCCCCGTGACCTGCCGCCATTTCATCCATCCAGTGTTAATCCTATGCTTAACCGTCCGATCTACTTCGCCATCGCTTTGCACGAGTGAACCGAGATACCGAAAGTCGGAGCAGACTGGGAGAAGCGCGCCATCAAGCGCTATGCCTCCAGAACTGGAGATACCGCCGAAATCGCAGAACATATATTCAGTTTTGGTTCTGCTGATTTTCAAGCCAACATTCTCCAGTTTCTGTTGCCATTTCTCCAATCTGCTCCGAATCTCAGGTAAATCTTCACCGACAAGAACAATGTCATCGGCAAACAGCATGCACCAGGGTGCCTCTTCCTGTAGATTCGACGTCAGAGCATCCATAATCAACAGGAAGAGGTAAGGACTTAAAGCCGACCCTTGGTGCAAGCCAACAGGCACATTGAACTCGTTGGTATTCCCTGCAGCCGACCGGACGTAGGTACGAGATTGACTGTACATAGCACGAATTAACTCTACATACTTCCCGGGCAAACCTTTCTCTTTCAAGGCCCACCACAACACATCCCGAGGTACCCTATCATACGCTTTCTCCAGATCAATGTTGTTCAATGTTGATCAATGTTTGTTGATCAATTGTTGGTCCTAAAACATTTGCTAAAAATTAGGTGTTAGTGGCAGAAACGAATCGCTGTAAATCCGACTCCACGCAGTCGGGATCCTGCCGTTTTGCCGAAAAGATTTTGACAAAATTTCACTACTAGAGTGTAATTTAAAATCGCGTAGGCGCGTGGGACCGCCGCAGACCCGCAGCGCCAGAGCCGTGACAGAAACAGTGCCTGCTGCATGTTGCATGCTGGCTTGCATGCTGCTAGCTAGCATGCTTGCTGCCGGAGCCGTGACAAAAGCCATATTGGTTTTACATCTTTACTATTTATGTATTGTATCAGTTGGATTTGGTAAAATAATAAACAATTGTAATACAATTAGCATAAATAAACATTAATTAATTTGAATTTAGGACTTATAACTTTTATTGAAAACGATTTTAAGTCTTTTGTATATTATTGATTGTAATATTTATGACAAACATATTTAGGGCATATTGTATTTAGGGATTTCAATTTTATGGCATGTGATATTATGTGACATTAAGTTCGGGCAAGTTATCATTCGGACAAAAAAAGTTATGGCACTTTAGATTATGGATAAAAAAGTTAGAAGACACAATAGAGAACCAAAAAAAGATATAAGAATATTATTTGTAAAATATATGAGAGTGGGTGTAAATGTATACGCAGATAAGAAAGTATTATTCTGTGATAAGTTAAAATCCAACATAAAATTTAAACCTACAAACAAAAAATATTACCTATGTTTTGTGAAATGATGATGATGACCCTAAAATCAAAATTATCAGAAAAAACTTGAGAAGTGAATAACTCCTAGATACAGCGAGATTTGGATTGTTTTTTTATAGTGATTTGTTGGGGTCTAAATATGATTTACAATAAATATTGAATCCAACTAAGCAAATATACAACCATGAATAATCAAAATCTAAAAACACAAAAAAAGCATATTTCTTTACATCTGTACTAGTTAGTAGGTACCTACTCTTTTGTATTTTTTTCCAACTATCTTTAATATAGTTTTATTACACATAATAAAGAAAAGGGTATAATAATGCGTATTTTTTTTGTAATTAATTAATTTAGAAAAGTAGGAAAAAAAATTAAAAAATGTTTACTCGTGTTGGTGCACACACGGCACACGGGTATTTTACTCTTACTTTTAAAACAACTTGTTTTATCGGATAACTTAATAAAAAGAGGATGTCCGTTTTTCAAGGAAAAAACAATGCTGTGCAATGCTGTGTGTCCTCGCCTAAGATTTGAACCTAAAGCAATAGTTGTAAGACGAGCACAGTATCAAATATACTAACAAGCTAACAGCTATGATGTGGCCTATTTCTGTACCGTAAAACGCAGTGACATTGATTGGTTTTTAACTTCAAATGGATGCCACGCTTACATTTGCAACGATAAAAATGTAAAAAAAAACTGTAGTGAAGACTCATTACGTTAATTAATTATTACAAAAAAAAAAAAAAAAAATATTTGTAAAGATTTTTTTAAGAAAAAAAATAATAACTGCTTAATCAAAATTATATTGAAAATGGGGCTACTTTGATTATCCAGTCTTTTATTATTCCATCGAAAAGACTCCCCGATAAACGACAAAAATTAAAAAGAAAAACTTTTTTTAGTAACTATCGTATACGTAATATTGCGTTTTGAATATTTTTGCTAATTTGATGGTGAGGTGAGTAAATTACGTTCGGCTGCAATCGGGGATGCAAAGGAAACCGAGATATAATTTACAAACAATTTATTCAAGAAAAAATTACAATTAAATCAGTAAAATTAGTTTTACCGATTTAATTGTAAGGTGCACGACAATTGTCCGATGTCAGAAACAAGAGTGATTCACCAATACACAAAATCAATATTCACTGCTATAGCACTAACTTCGATCCCACGCCTTCGGATTGCTGAGTAGGCGATTCTCACGGAACGAGAGCAGGGCGGTCTTAGTCAAGGTCTTAGGAATTTAGGGTTCCACAAGTAGCGACATAACATCTCCCCCTCCACGAGATCGATAACTATTTGAAAACTCTAGTCGAAAATAGTGTCGATGGCGAAGCTGTATCAATCTCGGCGTTTCCGGGCTCCTTAGCCTTAATATCGATTCCATCAGTGGCTTTCTGTAGTTGGTTCAATCTACGACGACGAAGTATAATGATGATAATGAGTACACATGCACCGGATAGTAGAATGTATACCGGTATAGTAGTGCGGTATATGGCTTCAGTGTTCGACGACTGTAGCGTTACATGTTCTTGTAGAGCGATTTCAGAGTTACTTGCATGCAAACTGCCAAGGTCAATGGTATCTAGTTTTATAGTTTTCATTGGTACATTATACGAATTTTCCTTTATAATATTGGTAAGTCCATAATTTTCAATATCTTTCCCTTAGTTTGATCATGACGATTGCTTGCAGTAAATGCTATAGTTCTTAGCGCGCAGCCTTTAGGTATGATAGATAAGTTGCTCCCTTTTAGCATTCTATAGTTGTCTTCAGAACTGGTTAAACGAACTTTCGTCGGTTTAGGAAAGCTTATAATGAAGTGTTGGTCGTCTAGCTGCTCCATAGCTTCAGAAGACAGGATGACTGATGTAAATTGACAGGACTCATTAATTTTCTGGTGTAATATAAGCTGCTGGATACAGTCCGATTGTTTGCCTTGATGGTGACTTAAATTATCCTCGCAAAGGTGACCGTGGCTATACTTCGGACATTCTGTCTCCATGTACAATAGTTCTTTTTCGTGAACCGCTATGAAAGCATAAGTTGGAATCAGGACCTTATTGTCATGATTAGGAGCTAGGGATAATTTATAAAGGATAAAGTTAGTAGGATAAAGTATCGGAAATTTTATAACTATTACTATCTTATTCCCATTGTAATAATATCCTAGTCTAATTATATCAAAATATTCTCTGAAACTAATATCTAGAAATTGATCTTTATTATAATAGGTCTTTACCTATGAAATTGCCGTTTTGTATGAAAAAATTTAAACGAATTTTTTTCATGCATTTTTTATTTGTATTAATCGAAGTAATCACCCATGCAATCAATGCATCTTTGCCAACGCAGTGGCAGTTTATTGATGCCCTTCTTAAAGAAATCAGCTGGACGGGAGGCAACAAATTCTTCAAAGGCATTTTGTACTGCCTCTCGGGTATTGAATTTTTTTCCCGCCAAGAAGTTATCCAAATTCTGGAAAAAGTAGTAGTCTGTAGGTGCAAGGTCTGGTGAGTAGGGCGGATGACGGAGAGCTTCCAACCACAGTTCTTGCAACTTGGAGACCGTCTGCTGTGCAGTATGAGGTCGCGCATTGTCGAGCAGGAGCAGCGGAGACGAGCGATTGACCAATGCTGGTTGGAGATGTGCCAGCTTCTCCATCATTGTGTTCAGTTCTTCACAGTACACATCTGAAGTAATGCTCACCCCGTTTGGTAAGAAGCTGTGATGAATCACACCGGCGCTAGACCACCAAACAGTGACCATCACTTTTCTAGGGGTAAGTTTCCGTTTAGGGCATTGTTTAGGTGCTGAACCAGGATCCAACCAACTTGCTGAGCGCTTGCGGTTATCAAACAGAATCCATTTTTCATCGCAGGTAACAATGCGGTTCAAAATTCCTTCATTTGTGTGTGTTGAGCAGTGCAAGGCACGTCTCGACGCGTACTTCGCGCTGGCGATCATTGAGTTCGTGGGGCACCCATTTGTCAAGCTTTTTTACCTTGCCAATTTGACGCAAATGGACCAATATTGTTTTGACGCTAACGTCGAAAGCTGCTGCTAATTCATCCGTAGATTGTGTATCATCAGCTTCCACAATCGCCTTTAATTCGTCATTGTCGACCAAAGTATTATTTTGTAACCATATCTTGATTTAAAAGAGTGTCCGTGGAGTTTCTTGCCAACGGGCAAGAAACTCCACGGACACTTTTAAGATCCCTCCTCCTCTCCTCTCCTCCTCTCCTCTCCTCCTCTCCTCTTTTAAGACTCTTTGAAGATTTTTCTCTTTTAAGAAGAACGCTTCTCCATAGGTACCTACTATGCTTTGGAATGGGCGCCTAGCTTCATCTTTTTGACTGACCGACCCCTTGACAATTCAAAAGTGCCTGTAATTGGTTTAATTGAAATAAATGCTTTGAGTTTGAGTTTGAGTCTTCGGGCGACCGCGAGGTTCATTTTTCAGGTCGAAATTTCCAGAACGGAAGCGAGCAAACCAATAACAAGTGGTGCGTTGGTTTGTAGTGTTAGCTCCGTAAACGTCGTTGATGTTGCGTGCCGCTTGTGCCGCGTTGCTGCCACGACGGTACTCATATTCCATAATTACTCGAATTTTTAACGTATCCATGATGACGAAAAAGATTGAAATGCGATGAAAATGTAACACTAATCAATAAACAAATGACTACTTTTGGAAAATAAAATCCATGTTTTTAAAATAAAATTAATTTGAAATTAGAATTCTTAGCCAAACAAAAATTATTTTGATTTGAAATGGCCAGTACTGCAGAACGGCAATTTCATAGGTAAAGACCTAATATAACATACCTAATCTATTCATCATTTCCTTAAACATAGCATAATTCAATATAGAGTTATGAATACTTCTAGCCCTAATAAATGCTAATAAATTTTGCAATTTGTCAAGTTCTTTAGACAAATTATCTATATTGTCTCCTAGTATCATTAGTAACTGTGCCAAATGAGCATATTTAATGGTATCTGTTTCATGTCTAACATTGCTAGATAAAATAGAATTGATAATTTTCTCGATTTTATCTCGGTTTTCTACTATTTTATCGGTAACTTTTGAGCTACGTGAAACCTACTGCTTACTTAAACTTATTTGGTGATTCATTTCAGTAGCTAAATTATTTTCATTCTGCTTTAAGATTGCAATGGCATTATCATATTTTAGTGCATCAGTATAATTTAAATTACCCGAAATGCTCTTTATTACTGTACCAAGACCATCTATGAGACCTCTTTTAACACGCTTTCCCTCGGGTGTTTCTAACTGTTCGGATATTTCTTCTACTTGAGTACCTAGATATTTAACGTGGGGTTCATAGAGAGATCGTGACACATTACTTAATTGCGGCTTAAGATTTTGCAATTGCTCGTTGACCGTTTCTAAACTATTACGCATATCATCAAGGTTTATAATTTGGAGAAAGGACTTTAAACTCGTAAGTGGGTACGTTTTTTTTTGAAATTTTTAGTAGGACGCTGCGCCTCTAGTATTATATAACTTCATTGGTTAAAATTATGTAAATTCATAGTTCTTATCGTCGCGAATCATATTTTGATTAAGATACAACCTTACACTGACCTGCAAATTGCAAAAAACGTAAGAAAATTAGAATTTTGCGGTCTACCACAGCGCAATCACCTTAACGAAACTTTACACATTTAGTAGAAACAAACACAAAAAATCGAAGGGTAGTAAGTAAAGTGCAGGATGTCGTGGGTCGCGGATACAGCTGGATGGCAATGATACAATGTGAATGGGTTTCCTTTCCAGCTGTTAGACGCCCCGCTCGCGGAGGCGCGGGCGCAGGCGCGCGCGGCGGGTGGGGGCGACGCGTGGCTGCGGGCCGGCGTGCGCCTGCTGCTGGCCGAGTGCGCGCACGAGCCGGCCGCGCTGGCCGCGTGGGCGGCCCGCCAGCGCGCTGACGCCGTGGCGCTGCGCGGCGCGGGCGACGCGAGCGAGCCCTTCGCGGAGGAGAGCGGGCTACAGCGCGCGCGCGCGGCTCTTCACGCTCACGTGTGGCGTGGCCTCGTGCGTACCGACCGCGACGCGCGCCCGCCTCCACGCGGTAAGTGCTGCAACTTCCACGTCAACTATATCCTATGCGGTGCCGCAGCGAACGCACTATTCCATTCACAATAAGAGCGCTATTATTGATCGAAGCAATAAGATGAAACATTTTTGAAACGAACCTTTTTTACAGTCTGTTCAACCAATTTAGAGTTTAGCTAAGTTAATTTAGGGCTTATGAAAAAAGTGATTAGAATACCAACTGTTTACTGCAGCTGCCATTTGTCATGCCACCAACGCAATAGAAGTCAAAATCGGTTGAACGGACTTTTATGGTTTGTTTACCTTTTATCTCGGCTCCGAATACTTTATCTCAGTGGTTTTATCCATTAATTTACCACACCTTTGATTTGATTGTAAATATTATAACGAGATTTCACGAACAAGGTATCTTTCCAATTAAAATGCCCGAGGCGTGCCGTGCAGGATGAGCTTACCGTTTTGGGTGGATCAAAAACGGCATGACAGAGAACAGATCCAAACTCTTCAGCACTTTAAGACTGGAGTTTAATTAAACCAACACTATACTTTTCTTTAATTGACAATTATTCGTGCTTTTAAGCGAAATCAACGCGACAGGTGCGTTGTCGGCACTGCTTAGCTATGTCAAGTTTTTTTTTTTTTGACAAATATAATAATGATTCAGTTCCTCCTACGCCACTTTAAAATTCAGAAGCTTATCAAGTAATTAAACTAAACTATAATTTGTGCATTGACAGAAGTGAGAGTAAAAGGATTGAAATCAAATGTTGGGTAGGTACCTACCAGTGAAATATACCGGATGAAATTTTTTACTGTCTCGAAAATAATATGGTGTATTGTGTGAGTGGAACAGAAGCCATACACAAGAATATTTGCCTAGTGCCATTGAGATTGAAAATAATATGGTGTATTGTGTGAGTGGAACAGAAGCCATACACAAGAATATTTGCCTAGTGCCATTGAGATTGAAAATAATATGGTGTATTGTGTGAGTGGAACAGAAGCCACACACGAGAATATTTGCCTAGTACCATTGAAATTGAAAATAATATGGTGTATTGTGTGAGTGGAACAGAAGCCATACACAAGAATATTTGCCTAGTGCCATTGAGATTGAAAATAATATGGTGTATTGTGTGAGTGGAACAGAAGCCATACACGAGAATATTTGCCTAGTACCATTGAAATTGAAAATAATATGGTGTATTGTGTGAGTGGAACAGAAGCCATACACAAGACTATTTGCCTAGTGCCATTGAGATTGAAAATAATATGGTGTATTGTGTGAGTGGAACAGAAGCCATACACAAGAATATTTGCCTAGTGCCATTGAGATTGAAAATAATATGGTGTATTGTGTGAGTGGAACAGAAGCCACACACGAGAATATTTGCCTAGTACCATTGAAATTGAAAATAATATGGTGTATTGTGTGAGTGGAACAGAAGCCATACACAAGAATATTTGCCTAGTGCCATTGAGATTGAAAATAATATGGTGTATTGTGTGAGTGGAACAGAAGCCATACACGAGAATATTTGCCTAGTACCATTGAAATTGAAAATAATATGGTGTATTGTGTGAGTGGAACATACACGAGAATATTTGCCTAGTACCATTGAAATTGAAAATAATATGGTGTATTGTGTGAGTGGAACATACACGAGAATATTTGCCTAGTAGGTACCATTGACATTGAAACAGTTCCGAATATCCTTAAAAAGTCACGAAAACTATCCATCCCACGGCCCGTGCATAAAACTAGTAATAGCCAAAATAGGAGATAGTAGCTGCGGTCGCGCATGAATGAAAATTGTACGTGGCAGGGAGACGAACGCACATTTCATTCGCTAGGTACTATGTGGGCCGCGCGCATGGTACAGTCGAGTTTAAAACGTTTTCAAAATAAATTTAAAAAATCAAAATCAACACAATTACAATAATATCCCACTTACTAATAAACTAAGATAATAAGACAAACCTGCACCCTAATTGCGTAACACACTATCAATCGAATAAAACACAACAAACAAAACACCTACAAATAAAAAACACACCAATTTACCTACTAATGATAATAACACAATAAGAAAAACCGAACCTTAGAAATAAAACGAAAACCGTAACAAAGACGAACACAATTTTAAAACAATCTAATCTATTATATATATTATATATATATATATTATATATATATATTATAATAACGTGTGTCTGGGCTTTTCAAAAATCTAATCAACCCATAAAAGGGGGTGAAAAGGGGTAGTAAATTTTTCAGGGGAGGATTTTGCTGCGGGACTTGATTAACTCAAAAGTTGGTAAAACTAATCTTTCAGTCAAGTTATGGAAACGTCCAAAACGATTTTTTAAAATTCCACTCCTGTGGGCTTGAAAACAGGGAATACAGTTAATATGAAAAATCTTATTCACTTGTTTAATTAACTTGAAACTTGGTACAAACACTTGCCTCAGCAAGTAATAAAGTTTGTCATCAAACCCCCGTTCGCACGGGCGTAATACAATCGCGGCGGGATTTTATAGCGCACTGGATTTTCAACGCTCTGCTTAGCGCCGACAGTGCAAATTCTCGACGCGCTAGAATGTACTCTGTTATTGTTAATGGATTCTCAACGCTCGGCTCAACAACGAGAGTTGAAAATCCAGTGCGCTATAAAATCCCGCCGCGATTTTATTACGCCCGTGGGAACGGGGGTTAATAGTTTTCCCCCCGAGGGAAGGAAAGAGGGGCAAGGGAGGGGGTGGTGAGGCGAGGAGGGAAGGGTGAATGGGAGGGGGTGGTGAGGAGGTGAAGGGGAGGTGAGGGGTGAGGGGATGGGGACGGGGTGGTGAGGGAGAGAGGGGGAAGGGGATGTGGTGAAGAGGGTGTGAGATTGGATTACAGGGGGAGGGAGAGGTTAGCGGGAAGTGGATGCGGTGAACGAACGTGCTAATCTCTGGGAACTACCAGTCGGACTTTAAAAAATCTTTCTGCATTTTATAGCCCAAATCTAAAGGAAAACTATGCACCACTCACACATACTCACGCTCACCACACGCACCACTCTAGCATCACTCTAGGACCTTTACGTGGCGAGCTAAAAGAAAAAAAGGCGGAACGCCACGCGCGGAAAGAACGCTAAGCGAAAACGAAGTAATAGCGCGGACAGGCAATGCGATGCGACGGGGTGGGTCGGGGGAACAAGAAATTTCACGCGGATGGAGTCGCGGGCAGCAGCTAGTTATAAATATAAAGATAACATTATATATGAAAATGGAATTGTTTATTTAGATTATAAAATTATAGTGCAATTGGTATTAAGAGATAGCGTAATTAAAATACTTCATTCGAGTCATTCTGGAATAAATAAGACAATTGCTAGAGCAAAATCTTTATTTTATTGGCCGAATCTTGAGACTCATTTTGTTAATATTGTTTCAAAATGTGAAACATGTGAAAAATATAGTGCGAAAAAATCAAAAGAACCCATGTTGCTTGATGAGGTACCTACTTTACCATTTCAAAAGAACCTATATTGCTTGATGAGGTACCTACTTTACCATTTCAAAAGAACCTATATTGCTTGATGAGGTACCTACTTTACCATTTCAAAAGAACCTATATTGCTTGATGAGGTACCTACTTTACCATTTCAAAAGAACCTATATTGCTTGATGAGGTACCTACTTTACCATTTCAAAAGAACCTATATTGCTTGATGAGGTACCTACTTTACCATTTCAAAAAATAGCTTGCGATTTTCTCCAGTGGACTAGCAAAACGTATTTAATTGTAACCGATTTTCACTCTTTGTATGTAGTAGTAGAAGTATGTAGAGTTAATTCGTGCTATGTACAGTCAATCTCGTACCTACGTCCGGTCGGCTGCTGGGAATACCGACGAGTTCAATGTGGCTGTTGTCTTGCACCAAGGGTCGGCTTTAAGTCCTTGCCTCTTCCTGTTGATTATGGATGCTCTGACGTCGAATCTACAGGAAGAGGCACCCTGGTGCATGCTGTTTGCCGATGACATTGTTCTTGTTGGTGAAGATGTACCTGAGATTCGGAGCAGATTGGAGAAATGGCAACAGAAACTGGAGAATGTTGGCTTGAAAATCAGCAGAACCAAAACTGAATATATGTTCTGCGATTTCGGCGGTATCTCCAGTTCTGGAGCCATAGCGCTTGATGCATTCAGGGGCAAAATGTCCAATTCTCAAAATGTCCAACGGTGTCAAAATGTCCAAATACCCAAAATGTCCAATTCTCAAAATGTCTAATGGTCAAAATGTCCAATTCTCAAAATGTCCAATGGTCAACATGTTCAACTCCCAAAATGTCCAATCTTTGAGAATGTAGCAAATTTTTTCAATAACTCATCAAAACGTTTTATTAATACTTTCTAAAGTATAAAGTTTTCTTAATGGTGTGAAATGACGGTATTAAATCTGCATCATCACGGTACTCTTCCCTTAACTTTTTCAAAGGTTTTTCACAAATTTTCTGAATCGGTCCTAAATCTGTACATACTTCCTTCTTCAAAGCTGATTTTACTTTATTAATATGCAATTGTACAAGATTTTGTTTGCAAGTGTGCGTCGATTCTCTCAATACGTTTTTTCCTGATTCATCTATGGTGACTGTTGCTGTACATATTCGTCTATTAATACAACGCCATAAAATGCTTCTATTTTTATTACTCATGTTTTTGTAAAACTGGAACCCATTTCGAATCAATGTAAGCTTATCCTTCTGGTAACAAACGAACTCAAATGCTTCAGTCATAGTAGATTTCGAAATTATACGAAATTGAAAAACAAAAACCACAAATACAATATTGTGACTAGTGGTTACACGTTGGTACTGTATCAACGCATTTTCCTTGCATTTAATAAAATAATAGACGTACGGCGTAAATTTTTTTCAAACATACCCACATTACAGCAACTTATACTTTTATCTCAGGATGCGTTCAGTTGATGCATATTATTTAGATTTTTGTTTTGGTTCTTATATGACTAATAAAATTAATATCCATAATTCAATATCGCAAGTACTTATTTGAATACGGATTAAAAAAATAAATTAGTAGTAGCAAAGTAATTGAAATACCAGAAAACTTTGGCAACAAAAAAGCTCGATAGATGGCGTTATTAGTGTTAGATCGCGATGTGTTTTTTACCCGACTACGGTGAAGCAAAAAGGTGGGTTATGATTTTGACCGGTATGTATGTATGTATGTTCATCTGTTCCTACATAACTTCTAAACTGTATTACCATATTTTGACTAGTGAGGTATCGTTGGGAGCGTCTTGATCGTTCGCTGGTTATAGGCTATGCGAACTCACATTAAATTGTATATGATACCCTCTAGGGGGCATAAAGTCATGAACTTAAAATGTTAAAAAAGCGCTTTGATGAGTTATTGAAGAAATTTGCTACATTCTCAAAGATTGGACATTTCGGGAGTTGGACATTTTGAGAATTGGATATTTTGACCATTGGACATTTTGAGAATTGGACATTTTGACAATAGGACATTTTGGGTATTTGGACATTTTTACACCGTTGGACATTTTGAGAATTGGGCCGGATTGTCGGCCGGGCCTCCCTATTTATGTCACTACCGCCTCCCTATTTATGTTACTAACGCCTCCCTATTTATGTCACTACCGCCTCCCTATTTATGTCACTACCGCCTCCATATTTATTTATTTATTTATTTATTTTATTTACATAACACAACTATTATTACAGGTCTTAAATTAACCTAATGCAATAGTTAGTTCAATAAGTACTTATATCTAATGTAGGTAATAACAACTTCAACAACTTATTTCTAATATTATCCAATATCTATCGAACAGTCAGTAAGTATTATTAATTTTTGGAAGTAATACAATACGCAGTTCGTGTAAATTCACTCAGTGTGCAGCTAAATAGATCGACCTGTTGTGATATCGCGTTGAGCGCCCGCAAAGCGCGCGTGAGGGGCGCCTGCTGCAGCAAGTTGGTCCGCGCCACCGGCACACGCAGCAGCGGCGGCCGCCGCCGGCGCGACACATACTCATCCGGGACACACAACCTGACTATCCCTAGAACGACAGGATTGTGTATCCCACCACGCATAACTTTAAATACATAAGTGGCGAGAGCTACCTCCCTTCTCACCTCAAGTTTAAAATAGCCAATAGTACCTAATAGAAATAGGGTAGGATACAGCAGTGGATATCCAGGGTATACCCCATACTGTTTAAAATACATATATCTTAGAAATTTGTTTTGTATACGTTCCAACATTAATTTGTACTTAATTTCATGAGGTGTCCAGACTATTGCATTGCATTCTAAATGACTTTTCACAAGGGCTTCGTATAGTGCCCTCAGAGCACAAAAGTTGGTAAACTGGTTAGAAAGACGTAACACCATTCCCAAGTTGCGGTATGCTTTTCTACAAACTTTGGTGATATGCTTTCTAAAATGTAAGTCGGCAGTGAAGTGCACGCCTAAGTCCCTAACTTCAGTGACGCGTTGCAGCGGTGTTCCGTCCATATAATATTCACAGTGACTCGGATTGCGCGCACGTGTGAACGATAACACTGAACATTTGTCCACGTTGAAATATAATTTATTTCCCGAACTCCATTCAACAACCTTATTTATATCTTGCTGCAGCGCCTCATGATCCGCATTTTGCCCTATTTCATGAACTAATTTTAAATCGTCGGCAAATAACAATGGTATAGATTTATTTATTATATTCGGCAAGTCGTTGATCATTAAAATGAATAGAAAGGGCCCCAAATTAGTACCCTGACTGACCCCGGATCTTGTAAAGTAAGGTTCAGAATACTGTCCACTACAGTCAACGTACTGACATCGGTCTCTTAAATAACTGGCAAAAAAGGCCAAAGTGTGTGGTGTGCAGCCGACGCTTGCCAACTTAGCTAGGAGGATGTCATTGTCCACGGTGTCAAAAGCCTTCCTATAATCAAAATAGGCCACATCTACTTGATGACCAGCATCCACCGTTGGTACTATGTTCGTCATGAGATCCAGTAAATTCCCTGTTGTCCCCCGCCCAGGACGAAAGCCGTGCTGAGCGTCAGACAACAGAGAGCTTATTTGTGAATACAGGCTGTTGTGAATTGCCGATTCAAATACTTTCGCTGTAGTACATAAAACCGCCACCGGTCTGTAGTCACTGGGTGCAGAACCACCTTTTCCTTTAGGCACCGGTACAACCCTAGTGAGTTTCCAGCGGTCAGGAAATTTTCCGGTCCCTATACACACATTGAATAAGTGTAGCAACGGGTCAATTAACACTGCACGGCAGTCTCTAAAAATAAACACTGGAATACCGTCAGGCCCCGCAGAGCGTTTTGGCGGCAAACGCGCAAGCGCGCACCGCACGTCAGCAGGACGCAGGCGCGCGAGGTGCGCCCAGGCGCTCGCGCTCGTGCCCGTGCCCGCGCTCGCGCTCGCCGCCTCCACGCTCAGCACAGGCGGCTCCGGATTGTACACAGATTTAAAGAACTGGGCAAATTCGTGGGCACATTCATAATCCGACAAAACACGCCCGTCTACAATTAGCCTTCTACAATTCGAGCCGCCCTTCCTGGATCTTATGTATCCCCAAAACGCTCGCGGATCCTTAGCCAAATGTGCCTGCACTCGGTTGCGGTACTGGTCATGTGCCAGTGCGGTTTCGGCTTTAACTATTGCTCTGTACGACGCAAATTCCAAATAATCAGTCCGAGATTTACTTGATTTATATTTTTTATGTAAATTGTACTTTATTTTAATATTCTTAATAATTTCCGGAGTGTACCATACTGGGTAAATATATCTATTATTAATTGAATTATTATTATTATTTTTCAATGGCACACACTTGTCAAAAATTTCGTAAATCTTACTATAAAATAAATTTAAAACTGTTTCCGGATCACGTAAATGGTACATCTCATTCCATTTTATTTCCGCTAACAAAGTATACATTTGATAAAAGTCAGCTTTATTAAAATTCCATAATTTACAAGTTGAATGTAGAAACCTACGCATATTATGCGGTGGCTCACTAGTCCCAGAAGGCGAAGACGCGAGGGGTGCGGGGGGCGGTGTCGCGCGCATCTCCACGCACACGGCTAGCGCGGGATGGTAGGCATCCACGGGCTGCATGCCCTCGTCCGCCGCGCCCACCGACACGCCACCACGCGCGCTCAACACGAGGTCCAACTGCCTATTGCTGCAGTTTGGTACTGCATTACACTGAGTGAACTCACAGAATGCCATAAAGTATTCATAATAATTGGAAATATTACACTTCTGGACACATCTTTTGGCCCACCTTGTATTTTCAGTTTCGTTTGGTCCTAGCTAAAATTTTATATTAGGTCGAGCAAAAAGTTTTTATGCAGTTTTGAACCTGGCACATTCACAATTTCATTCAATAGTCTTTTTTTGAATTTCGAACACAGAATTTAAAGAAACAAAAGACAATTTGGAGCCTGTTTGTTGATATCAAACAATCGAATAATAAGAAAACTTGGTTTTATTGGTTTACTTGGATTTAATTCTTGAAAAAGTGATTGATATCTTTGGTTTTGCAACAAACATTACTTATTCTTAACATTAAGGTGAGGTTCTGTCAATAATCTATGGATACTTCACCTGAAGTCGCCGCCCAAGCTGTGGCACTTATTCAGGCCGGACACAGCCAAAGAAACGTGAGTGCTCAACTTAATTTAAATCGATCTGCGGTCCAAAATGTTTATCGGAGGTACCTAGAGACTGGCGGCTTTGTTCGTCGCCAAGGAAGGCCACGATCTCGGGTCACAACTGAAAGGCAGGATCGATTCATCGTGACGACCAGCTTGAGAAATCGTCACCTTACCTCCATTGAGATACAAAACCAACTTCGCGACTTCCACGGAGTATCTGTGAGCGCTCGAACTGTTCGGAGAAGGTTAAAAGAACGCGATATGGTACCACACAAGCCAGCTAATGGCCCCAAACTAACGCGAGCCCACCGAACAGCGCGCCTTCATTTCGCACGCAGTCATTTAAATTGGACACAGCAAGATTGGAGCCGTGTACTCTTTTCTGATGAGTCTAAAATTGTGTTACATGGCAATGATGGAAGGAAGAAGGTCTACCGACATAAGGGAGAGCGTTTCGCACAATGCTGCTTTGTAGAGAGGGTTGCTTATGGCGGTGGCTCATGGACTGTCTGGGGCGGTATATCCGCGAGCGGCAAAATTCAACTTGAGGTTGTTACAGGACCACGGCTGCCAACATTAAATGCTGAAAGGTACATTCGTGAGTGCTTAGAACCTCACGTGATACCATACGCGGACTATGTGGGCCCAAATTTCCTTTTTATGCATGATAATGCAAGAGCCCATGCGGCCGGCATCGTCAGGGAATATCTTCGGGATGTGAACATCACAGTTATGGACTGGCCAGCCAGAAGCCCAGACATGAACCCCATTGAGCACATGTGGGACGAGCTAAAAAGACGTGTTAGGGCTCGTCAGCCAGTTGCCCAGACGATGCAGGAGTTGAAAACTGCCATAGAAGAGGAATGGGAGATGATCCCTCAAAATTTCATAGAGCGGTTGATAAACTCTATGCCTAATCGTATGAGAGCTGTGGTAGATGCCCATGGAGGCAACACGCGTTATTAAATTAAACCTTTATTTGATAAAACATGTTTTTTATTCAAAAATCAATTGCCTTTAACAAGGCGCATATCCGACTTGTTAGGCGTAGCTCCATGTCGTATGGTATTCTGAATTCAAATTTAAAACAATACGATCGAAAAAGATGGTAAAATGTATCAGGTTTAAAACTGCATCAACAGTTTTTGTTCAATCTAGCAATTATATTTCGGTAGGGGCCATCGAAACCTAAACTCTAAGGTGGGCCAATAGATGTGTCCAGAAGTGTATTATTGCACGAGTACATATTAAAATCCCCTAAAACAATTAAATTTGTTTTATATTTAACACTCATATTTTCTATTAGGCTAAACAACAACATGTATTCATTCTCATCTGCTTGTGGCGGAATATAAACAATACAAAGAGCAAATAAAAATCGATTCTGAAAATAAACGGCAGCGCAAACTAACTCAAAGTTATGACAGTCAATATCAATATCACCTGGCACCGACACCTGTCGCAGCTCGAAACGCGGTGTGGCCACTAAAAGTGCGCCGCCTTGCTTACGGCCGTCCGCCCTGTCACATCTCAATATTTGATATCCTGGGAGCATGAATTCAGCATCAGGAATAGCTTCATTTAGACCGCTTTCAGTGAAGGCAAATAAATCCGACCCCGAAGATTCAAGTAGCGACAAGAGTTGCGTAGTCTTAGTCCGAAGACCTCTGGCGTTCTGATATAAAATATTGATGCGTCTACTCGGTTTACAGTTTGTCTGGTTTGGTTGAGCGACGAAACCAGATCCATTCACTTAATTCTACATACACTGGCCATATCTCTGGATCACAAAGCTTCTCAAAATTACTCACAGAAACACCAACCTTAAATGATGCATACTCTCTGTCAGTTTTAGGTTTCAGTTTTTCAACAATAACTTCTGAGTCATTACCCAACTGTAAAGTCTGTTTGATATGCTCCTTTAAATTTTCTTCAGTAGTGGATTTTTCCAGCCTCCAAACATGCAAAAACTTTCTACGCTCAACCGCTTTTAGGGAACCAATTGAATTATTACCACCTCTTATTACAGGATTTCTCTGTCTTGTACTTTTAACTTCTATCCAATCGTTTTTATTGATATTGATAATGATACTACCGCCAGCCGCCATATTTATGTCACTACCGCCTCCCTATTTATGTCACTACCGCCTCCCTATTTAGGTCACTACCGCCTCCCTATTTAGGTCACTACCGCCTCCCTATTTAGGTCACTACCGCCTCCCTATATATGTTACTACCGCCTCCCTATTTATGTCACTACCGCCTCCCTATTTATGTCACTACCGCCTCCCTATTTATGTCACTACCGCCTCCCTATTTAGGTCACTACCGCCTCCCTATTTATGTCACTACCGCCTCCCTATTTATGTCACTACCGCCTCCCTATTTAGGTCACTACCGCCTCCCTATTTATGTCACTACCGCCTCCCTATTTATGTTACTACCGCCTCCCTATTTATGTCCCTACCGCCTCCCTATTTATGTCCCTACCGCCTCCCTATTTATGTCACTACCGCCTCCCTATTAAAGGTCACTACCGCCTCCCTATTAAAGGTCACTACCGCCTCCCTATTTATGTCACTACCGCCTCCCTATTTATGTCACTACCCCCTCCCTATTTATGTCACTACCGCCTCCCTATTTATGTCACTACCGCCTCCCTATTTATGTCACTACCGCCTCTCCCTATTTAGGTCACTACCTCCTCCCTATTTAGGTCACTACCGCCTCCCTATTTATGTCACTACCGCCTCCCTATTTATGTCACTACCGCCTCCCTATTTATGTCACTACCGCCTCCCTATTTAGGTCACTACCGCCTCCCTATTTATGTCACTACCGCCTCCCTATTTATGTCACTACCGCCTCCCTATTTAGGTCACTACCGCCTCCCTATTTATGTCCCTACCGCCTCCCTATTTATGTCACTACCGCCTCCCTATTTATGTTACTACCGCCTCCCTATTTATGTTACTACCGCCTCCCTATTTATGTCCCTACCGCCTCCCTATTTATGTCACTACCGCCTCCCTATTTATGTCACTACCGCCTCCCTATTTATGTCACTACCGCCTCCCTATTTATGTCACTACCGCCTCCCTATTTATGTCACTACCGCCTCCCTATTTAGGTCACTACCGCCTCCCTATTTATGTCACTACCGCCTCCCTATTTATGTCACTACCGCCTCCCTATTTAGGTCACTACCGCCTCCCTATTTAGGTCACTACCGCCTCCCTATTTATGTTACTACCGCCTCCCTATTTATGTCACTACCGCCTCCCTATTTATGTCACTACCGCCTCCCTATTTATGTCACTACCGCCTCCCTATTTAGGTCACTACCGCCTCCCTATTTATGTCACTACCGCCTCCCTATTTATGTCACTACCGCCTCCCTATTTAGGTCACTACCGCCTCCCTATTTATGTCACTACCGCCTCCCTATTTATGTCACTACCGCCTCCCTATTTATGTTACTACCGCCTCCCTATTTATGTCCCTACCGCCTCCCTATTTATGTCACTACCGCCTCCCTATTTAGGTCACTACCGCCTCCCTATTCATGTTACTACCGCCTCCCGATTTATGTCACTACCGCCTCCCTATTTGTGTCACTACCGCCTCCCTATTTATGTCACTACCGCCTCCCTATTTATGTCACTACCGCCTCCCTATTTATGTCACTACCGCCTCCCTATTTATGTTACTACCGCCTCCCTATTTATGTCACTACCGCCTCCCTATTTATGTCACTACCGCCTCCCTATTAAAGGTCACTACCGCCACCCTATTTATGTCACTACCGCCTCCCTATTCATGTCACTACCGCCTCCCTATTTATGTCACTACCGCCTCCCTATTTATGTCACTACCGCCGCCCTATTTATGTCACTACCGCCTCCCTATTTATGTCACTACCGCGTCCCTATTAAAGGTCACTACCGCCACCCTATTTATGTCACTACCGCCTCCCTATTTATGTCCCTACCGCCTCCCTATTTATGTCACTACCGCCTCCCTATTTATGTTACTACCGCCTCCCTATTTATGTTACTACCGCCTCCATATTTATGACAATGTTGTTGTTGCGAATGTATTCTTTTGTATTTTAGAGGCATTGGCAGACTCATCGTGCGCGAGCTCTGACGACTCGGCGTGCTCAGACGAGTCGGACTCGGAGGCGGAGGAGCGGCGCGCCGTGGAGCAGGCGGAGGCGTTCGCAGCGGCGCTGGGCGCGCTTGGGCCCGCGCTCGCGGCCCGACCGGTACTCGCCGGGCCCCCGGCTGGTCGCGACCAGGCCGAGGCGCTCGTGCTCGCCTTCTGCCGAGCGTTAGGCCTGGAGCCCGACGCCTGCTGACTGCCAAGCGCGCTCTACCAGCGACAACCGCCGATCACGTTACCTATCGTTGATATAAGTAAATGTTTCATGTGACACCTACATAATATTTAAAGAGAAGACATTGTTCTAAACTACAGAGATAAGAGATATGAATAAGGTCTATAATTTATCAAATTAATTGATGTTGTACCTACAAGTTGCGATTGTTGCATAGATTCAATCCTCGGTTACATACCTAGGTAACGATACGTAACGTGCAAACAGTTCGTGCTAGAAGGCCTCGCTGCTACTGCTGCCCGACGATCGTTGGAGGACTGCCGCTGACCAAGCATCGCTGTACATATTTTCTCTAATGTTATAAATAAATTATTATGCTTCGGTGACCGTAAATATAAAATAAAAAATAGAAAAATTATAATTTAAGTATCTCATTTTGTATTTATCTAAAAAAAATTATTATTTACAATTTTTTTTTTAAATTTTTTAAATTTTTATTTATTATTTTATTATTTATCTTCTACCTATACCTGCTTTAACAAAATCGTTGAGGTCAAAAAGTTTGTATGTTGAATTTAGACACGGTCGTGTGTCCAGCCAATTTCGACGAAGACACACCCATACTCGTATGTTATCTTACGAATCATTTCGAGTTTGTCATACATTTTAAAGAACAACCATCTAAAACGAGTAGATTTCATACGAGATTTAGGTGTGATACACGACTCCAAACTTACCTACGAGAAGCACGTAGATCACATAGTTAACAAAGCTAATAAAGCCATGGGGTTCTTAAAAAGATCTTGCTCCCAGTTCACAGATGTCAAAATAATTAAAATATTGTACTGTTCCTTCGTCCGTAGCTCACTTGAATATTGTTCGCAAGTTTGGAATCCCATGTATGCTGTTTATATCTCTAGATTGGAATCTATTCAGCGAAACTTTACAAGATACCTGCAGTATAAGTGTAACACCCGCGATCACAATTATGAGTCGAGGTGCAAAAGGTACCATCTACTTCCACTTAGGGAGAGAAGGAGTATATCTGATATCTCCTTCCTCGTTAAATTAGCGCAATCTTTCATCGACGCCCCGCAACTTCTCTCAAAGGTTAACTTACGCGCCCCTACCAGATCTGCTAGAATACCCTTTCTTTTTCTAAACGTCCCCCGCTGCCGCACAAATTACAGACAGAATTCGTTCTTTATAAGATGCGCTAAGTCCTATAACAAATTGGTTGATTTTTCTGAACTTGACTTGTTCACCACTAAGCCGCATGTATTTGTTCGATTACTTACTAAACATTGGTTCGAATTGGTTCAATAACTGTTTTTATTTCACTTCATGACGAGGTATTATTATGATTGTATGATATTGTTTAAGGTACATACCACACTTTGTAATTCTTTTTTTTTTTCTCTCTTTCTTTTTATTTTTCTCTGTAACAAGTTTGCTCTTCATAGTAGATTAAATGCGAAAACATATAATTGGTTACTAGTTGATAAGTTTGATGTTTATTTGTTAGTTGTTAATACTGTTTGTTTTCCTATTACAATAAAATAAAATAAATAAATAAAAAAAAAATACAAAACATCGCGCGCAAGTTTGACGAATTCCAGCCTCCCGAACAAGGCGAATTCATACACTGCGACAATTGGCAGGTTATAGAAGCACAGGTCCAGTCGATGTGGCGAAGCTTGTTCTAAAAGGTTTCAGCACCGTAGAGCATATACATACACTGCGGCACTCCGCAGGTTATAGAAGCACAGGCCCAGTCGACGTGGCGAAGCTTGTTCTAAAAGGTTTCAGCACCGTAGAGCATATACATACACTGCGGCACTCCGCAGTGTATGTATACACTGAATCGACGGTGCCGTCCTCTTTCAGTTCACAGATAAGTTGGTAGGACTGTGTAGGTACAATTAGGTAGAATCAGTTTTCTGATTTGACATTATTCAACTTGGTTACAATAACAAAAAATTAAAATTACTAACAATAAGTATATTACTTTTGTTTCTTTGTCAATCAGCCACAGTCCGAAAAATCACAGTAGGTATTGTACTTATTACAATCAGTCTGGGAATTTACTCGGTGCAAATAAACAGTAGATTTAAAAACAAGCAAACAAATTTCGGTTCGCTCTCTCTTACTCACGGGGCCTTATGGGCAGCCGGAATGATGCACATTACTAAGAGAACTTTAAGAACTAACTTTTACTAAGAGAAAAAAAGTGCAAAGGACATGGCTAAGCCACTGCTCTGAGCATGTATAGAAATTTCGCACTAGGTCATAACGTTCAAATATTCATTGAATAATTATGACGGTTTTATTATTCTCCTAGAACTGCCGTGAACTAATTAAATAATTAAGTTTTTTTTATGTTTTTTGTTTGACAAGTTGAACATGGCAAAATCTGGAGACAAACGGCTCCATAATAATAATAAATAATAAACCTCTCCACTCCTCAAGCACCTCAGGGCATGTTGCCCCTTGTCGCCACGTCACTATGTGCTAGCGACCGTTTCCGGGGGCCCATTATTGAGAGTGCAAGTCACCCCCTGCCAATTTACTGTGTATATTATATAACATTGGTCAGGCAGGGGACATAGTTCTTCCATAGTTCAAGGTACCCAATCCATGTAGCCACCCAAACCCATAGGCCCAATGTGTATTGTTTCCATGTTCTGCAATAGTCCTGCACCAACCGGGGGTTGTCCTTGGGTGCACTTGCATAGTGCATACAGGGATAATCGTCGGCTGGTGCCTCCTCGTCATTTAAAATTTTCTAAGGGGCCTCTGCGAGTTGCCTTCGGCCCCTCGTACGCCTTCCAAAGGTCCGGGACCCCAGGGTCCCGAGATAAGCCAAAGATAAATAATAATAATAATAGAGCCGGCACTAAAAACTGACAATCGATTCTTCTCGATTATACTTGATTAGATTAGAACCTAATAAAATTAATACCAAAACCTCGGAACATGTATTGTGTAAACTCTTTGTTTAAAAGGCGGGTATTGTTTTTCGAGAGTACCTATGTATGTATGTATGTCTATTTCTTTGGCACGCTCTGTAGCCTAAACGGCTTAATGGATTTTAACATATGAGGTGTCGTTAGATTTGTCTTAATTGTGAGAGTAACATACAGTATATAAATATTATATAGCCTATCTGGAAATACAAAAAAAAAAAGAAAGGGGAAGGTTTGTTTTAAATAAAAAAACAACAATATTGGTATCGAATAAAAGTTAGTAATGAGTCAATTCCAAATATATATTAATAAAACTTAAAAGATTGAAATAAAAAATATATTTTAAAAAACAAAAAATCCGACTGCAAAAACACACAAAATATTTTTTTTCGTTAACGATTTCTACCAGTCAGCTCCTACAGCAAGCCGTGGTAGAGAAATTCGTTCCAAATATGACCAAAAGCTTCGCAACATGTGTACGCAAACTCTTTGTTTAATTAATTCAAATGATCCAATAACCTAAGTAGGTACTTACAAGACATAGACCTTAGTACTTACATATAAATACATACCTATTTCATGTCGAATAATGTTGACTGAATAATGATCGACAAGAACAATAATTTATTGTATTTTCAATTATTTAATCGATTCTGATAGGTAAAAGTAGTACTCTGTGATTCTGTTACATTCCAAGTTTAATCCATGGGTGCCTGCCGTTTTGCCAAAAAGATTTTGACAAAATTTCATTACCCAAACAAATTTTAGCAACCTTTTTTTATACCATTGCAATATTTCGAATGATTTTAGTACGCATATTTTCATTTGGTCAAATTTTTACTTGGCAAAATATTACTAAGTATAATGTCATTATGGAATTTGGTCTTTAATCAAATGATTTATTACAGCAAACAATCTTCAGACAATAAACGTTTGGTGAAATGATTTGTTAAGACAAAAAATATTAAGGCAAAAATAAGATTTTTAGACTTGCTGGTTAAATTTGATGTCTTTTGCGTACTACTTTGTAAGTTTTTGTGCTTGAGTTTGTCTGAAACAAGTCAAATTTATGGTTACTTGATATTAGTTTATTTATGGAAGTAGTTAGAGTAGGTTAATTATTTTTTAAAAAATGGTTAGGTTAGGTTAGGTTAAAACTGTGACCTCCTACGCACGAGCCCATTTCAGACCCACGGTACCCCTGGCCATACCCCCGGTGGTACCGTGGGTTTTTAAAAGTTAAACGGTACCATCGACTACTAGTGTTGTGATGCAACAGCCATGGCTGATAAAACACGGTGTTAACAGTAAATAGGCAATTACTATAATATGTTTATTATTCTAAAATAACTAAAAAGACATTTTGTATAACAAATCATAGCTTTTTTGAAGCTTTTCACTAAACCAACATGTCACACACTACAAAAAAAATGTATAGGTACTACGTAATTAACGCAATTTCTCTAGTCCGTAGCCTACAGATATGACTTTATGTACAATTTGGAGCTGTATGCTCATTATGTAATCATCGTTGACGATTTGATCTTTGCGTCTTTTTTTTGGAATCATCTCCAAAGTGTGAACTTGCTCTAGTACGTGAAGCAATCGCATCAACGTAACCGTGTTTTTATTAATCAGTTTGTTTATTTTTGAGTGGAAGGCTTCTAAAATGTTTGTTGTTCGGTGGCGTTCACCAAACACACTAATTATTTTCGGACTATGGACCTTGAACCAAAACGATTCAAGATATTTTATAAATGCTTCTGGTATGTTATCGGCTTCAGCTTTTATGTAGTCCATACCCTGTTGAATATTGTCTTCAGGAAGAAGCGGCAAGGCACTTGCCAATGCAACGATTCTACGCCCAGATTTCGTTTTTGTGCATCGTAACGACTTGCCTTTCTTCCAAATGTTGCGAGTCCAATGATAATAGCACCCTCGTAATGTAATATCTGGACATACATTCAAAATTGCATTCATCGCACCTTTTTCGTAGTCAGTGTGAACTTTATGTGGACTCCACTCTGGAAGTTGCGATTTTATCATATTGAACAAAATCGTATAACTTTTTTCAGTTCGATCCGACATTAGTGCGAAGATTAAGGGTCTTAATTTAATTGTTTCCACACCACTCCCTATGTCACCGTGAATGTTATATAATTGTGCAAAGGGTTTTGGGCAACAGTAAAAAGTACCATCAAAAAAGTATTCTTTTATATTCGGAATTATTAATCGAGACTCCTTTGAGCAAAAAGCAATGATCCGGGTTTGTTTGTTTCCTTCCTCGCAATAATAATCGGCTAAAATTAAATTATGATATTTAATGGGCACTTCAATTTCTTTCACATTCCGAAATACAGTTTTGGAAACTTGTGCTGACTTGTTTCGCGCATCTTGAAGGAAGTGCTTTACGCTTTCATATCGAGGATATTCCCCATTCACAAAATTCAGTCCAGAATTTTTAAATTCTTTCTTTTTCTCGTCGTATAGTTGTTCGATGGGTTTATCCGAATTAAGCACTCCTTCACGCAGCTTTATCTTTTCTTTTAATATTTCATTACTCAATCCATTTAACTCACAACTATGATCTTTGCTTTTGATAAATATGCAATCCTAAAATGAAACATAGACGTAAGTTACTTAGTACGAAACTCTGAAAACTGGAATAATTATTAAAAAATACATTACAGCATTACCTTTGAAATTTTGACAGTACCACAACATTTACTTTTATTGTATGTAGAACACCGCCATAATGTTGACCCATCTGTGTAAGTCTTGTGTCGATGGTAACGGTAATTACCCCGAAGAAGGGCGGTTCCGCCATTTATTTTAATGTAATCTATTTCCATTGACTTTTCTTTATCTTCCTCTTCCATGGTATTTTCTCACAAGTACAGAAAGAACTCGCAAAATATTAATATTACAATTCCCTTGTTTTTTTAGACATTTGAAAGAAGAAAAATAAGAACACACTTTCAAAAACCCAAGAGGTTGTAAACAGAAGAGGTTTTACTATTTAAACGCAAAACAGGTTTTACCAACTATTTAATAGCAAATATAGGTACTTACTTGCATTCATTATTGGAATATGCATTTTCTATTATTTACCTAATTAACTAGTTATCATGCGAGAGATATATAGGTCAACACATCACTAGGGTCACATACTTGATGGTACCGTTTAACTTTTAAAAACCCACGGTACCACCGGGGGTATGGCCAGGGGTACCGTGGGTCTGAAATGATTTTAAAGATAAATACAGTAAAATACTTTTACTTACATATGGTAAGTGATTCCGTGAGATACGAAGTTTTTATTATCACTTCGGTTTTTGCAGCAAACCACTGAACAACACGGCATTTTTATAATTTATCGTGACCACGGTCGAAAGCGTACTATTTCGCGGAAACGGCCATTTGGCGAGTAAAGGCACAGCGTGCGCATAACGCGTGGACACAGACACGCCTCCATGCCACTTCTCCTGTTTTTTATATTTCTATGATATTATTAGAGCAAATGGTGTTTATGAAGTCGAAGTAAGAATAAGAATAATTTATTGAAGTGTGCCCGAAACTTGATACAATCGTTCATTTAGGCGGATCGAGACCTCAACTCTTAAGAGGCCGAATTAAATTGAGGCATATCAGCCAAAGAGTTTACTATGTGAACATATTATATGAAAGCGAAAGTACAAGTAATCCCTTAGAGGACATACTTGCACATTACTGCAGCAGTATTGTGGGGAACAGAACTGTTGGCTGCTGCTGTCACGTCATGACAGTAACCTGGTTGGGGTGGGCGAGACCACGTTGTCTGCTCCGGCTTCATTTTTAGATAATGTACTTGTGAGACTAACAGAAGAATCTCCATTTCATACATATCGCTTTTGCTCCATAATAAATAATAATGTAGCTACATTTTAAATGAATAAATATCATTGTTGTTAGTTTATTTCAATGTTTTATTTCTCCTTGTTTATATTCTATAAATACTGATATTCAGCTGCATTCAGTTAGACTGATAGCCGATTCCAACCCAGATGATGTCTCCTTGTCAAAGCAATGCAAAGCATCAATGCGTAAAACATATATGCGTGTCTGAAAGCCTGACAACCAGTCCAAATGTTATCGTATTACCCAGTAACTGGGTTGTGGAGGTCAGATAGGCAGTCACTCCATGTAAAATATTGGTATTCAGATGCATCCGGTTAGACTGGAAGTCGACCCCAACTTAGTTGAAAAGGCTAGGCACATGATGATGATGATTGTTTTTTATATTTCTATGGTTGGAATGTATGGAAGAACATGTTTTTCAACTACAATATTAAGTTTGTTCTTGGATTCATCCCAACTACGGAACCCTTCATTGTGCGTGGTCCGACACGCACTTGGCCGGTTTTATAGATAATTATGATTGTTTACTGAATAACTACATCTTAAATTAGATTTATAAAAATAATTGACACGCTCTCAGAATTCAGCGAAGAGGTTCTTGAATGAAAACTGATATCTAGGGCTATTTCGATGACTGACTTATGGCAGGAGGATGGCCTGCTGTATTTGAGCGATCAGTGGATTGATTTTGTGACTTATATTTAATAATTTACTAGTCTAGTGTCGTAAACAGTGTGCCCGTTTAAAAGTTTTAATTCTAAGCCAGTAAAATACTGATTTGACGCTGTATTGCTTCACCATTTTCGCAATTATAATGTGAAAGTTGTATTTTCTACGACTTCCTACCTACGTTTATTGGTTTGTAACATCTTAATTATATCTGTTCGTATTTAAACGTGTTGTATTTCATCCTAAACAGTGCCGTATGACCCTGTGCTGATTTATGTGTCATATTATAAGTGTCGGGTTGATTCATCGCGTTGACGCCATTGCTGGGTTTATTTAACTATATAATAAACAAACTCCACTGTGTAAGCGCAACGGGGATGTGAACGGGAAGTTCGTGCGACTAGGTTTATTGTGGCAGGTTGTGAGTAAACACTACATTGTACTCTCATACTGTATCATATGTATAGGTAGGGAGGTGTTTTTTAAAAATAAATTCTGTATTTTTAAATTTTATTTTCTAAATTATGTTTTGTTTCGAGTCTATTTTTCCTATTATTCCACTAGGTTAGCAGATTTGTTACAGCACCGAGTAAATTCCCGGACTGATTGTAATAAGTACAATACCTACTGTGATTTTTCGGACTGTGGCTGATTGACAGAGAAACAAATTATAAGTCAATGGAAACAAAAGTAATATTCTTATTGTTAGTAATTTGATGCCTCCCATACGACATCGCGGCCCGCCTCAGTTGCGATGTCGCCCCAGCGGCACCGCAACCTACTTGTTGGCCGCTACGCCGTTGGCTTACCTGGAAAAACCCTGAGACGAGCGGCCCCTCCTCGGGTTCCTCTTCGCTTCACCGTGGGCGACCAAGCCACGGCTACTGAGCCCCTCCGCCTCGACAACGCAGGAACCCACCAGGGGGGCCCAGCGACGCCCTAAGCCGAGGTTCTTACACCACAGAGGGTGCCCTTAGCATGCAGTTGCTTAATTCATAGACTAATAAACTCAGGTTTATGGCTGCGCAGCGCGATTTTTTTTTAAAATTAATGCATAATATATTGTACTTAATTGTAAAGTAAGTACACGATGACGACGACAACAACGTGACGTGAATAACATAACTTTTTCGACTACATTAATTAGGCATACAAAATCCAGGGGGGGGGGGGGGGGCAGTTGCTGGGTACGCCCATGATGGAATGCCTTTTACACATATCTTATGTATTTTTTCTTTAAAAAATACTATGGAGCTGGCATGAAAAAGTCTTATACCTCCGCTATGGAATGAGTGGCCCTAATTCTTTTTCAGGTGATTATTCCTTGAATTATTTACAATTTTTTGATATAGGTACTCCTCGAAATGGCCAGAAGCTAGATGCTTTTTTTAAAAAATCGCTGAAGATTTAAGATTTAATACAGCAACATCAGCTACATGATGGAGTTTATAATTTCGTCACTTTATGCGCATATTAATGTTATGGAACACCTTTTACACATATCCTACACATTGGACATTAAAAAGTGGGCTGTTAAAGGAAAAACTGACCAAGACGTAAAGGACGCAAGGAAGAAATCAATTCAAGATCGCTTCAAAACAGAACTCAGCCTGCTAATTGACATGGTGAAGCAGGGTCATGGAACGATGGCAATATGGCCATGTTCTTTGATTTTCCAGAAAAAACCGCAGCTATCACAGGACTAGTTGAAGAACTAATCCGAAGATTTGCTATCATTTTACAAACAATAACGTCAGGAGAACACGTTAATTATGCGTACAAGACTGCTGAGAGATACGTGGCATTATTAACTGGTACTATAAGTCTGTAATAGTCCACAAAGTGATTATTCATGGAGCTGGTGCTGCTTTCAACGCAATTGTCCCAATTTGCAATCTTTCGGAAGAGGCATCGGAAGCCCGGAACAAGCATTTTAGAAGATTTAGGGAACACCACTCTCGTAAGAAGAGCAGAGTGAGTTCCAATTTTTAATTTCCTTCTTTCGTCAGATCTACTTACTTCATCAACAAGACCCATTTTGGACGCAAAACGAAAGGAAACTTTTGAGGAAACACTGACACTGTTAAAACTTCAAAAACCTGAATTCGAGTTTAGAGACGTGTCTCAGTTAGACTCGGATGATAGTCAAAATAGGTTCATAATTTTCTTTTTTTTTTTTGTAATTTAGTTATTTTTGCTTTAATTAACTTTTATCTGTACTTCTTTTGTTTTTTTGTTAATGTCTATACAGATACAGCGGTGGCAGATATTTTTAGAGCACCTTATACATATACAAGGTGGAGCAGGTCGATTGACATTTCTTTAAACCACGTAAAGAGTACTTATCATGTTCTTTACCCGTATACAAAAAATCAATCAAATCCAATCAATACTTTAGCCACAGGAAATTATTTTTAATTTTCTTATGTTTCAACATGATGTAGATCTGAGTCCGTAATAATAGGTAAACATTGTGAGGTCAAGAACCTGTGCAAAACGTACGATTCTATTATCTACGTCTCAATATGCTTGAAAGACAGAGAAAGGTGTCATACGATTCCATTCTGTTCTGACGCGTCCCACCCATTCCCACAAAAAACTACAATGAAAGAAAAAGAAATATTTACTTACGCAAATTATGCATTAGTGGTGCATAGAAAATTTCGAATGTGTGTGTGAGCGGAATTTTTTCGGCAAAAAGTCCCGAACTCTGTATTACTCGGTAACTATGTCAGTCAGTGCATAGCGGTGCCCTTTGAGGAGAGCACAAATCTACTGTTTTTATCCCAAGACGAGCCGCGCGCGCATTGTCGTGATTTTATGAAACAGTTTTACCTAGTTGTTATTGTGACTAAAGACGATTTATGATAGTTGGATTAGTGCATAGGTTATTGTGAATTATTGTCAAGTGTTAGAGTAATATTAGTTAGTTAATTAGGCATTTAATAAGTTTTGTAGTTTAATTTTGCCTCAAATAAGGTACACAGCTGCCGAGTACACCGATATGGTACTTACGTACGGAGATTGTAACCAAAATGCGGCTTTAGCATTGCGTACATATCGAGAGAGAGATTTCATTTTGTGGGGGGCCGTAAAAAACGAGGTGTATGCACGAGAAGTGAATACTGTGGACGATTTAAAAAATAAAATAATTAATGCCTTCGACAAACTTAAAAGAATGGCAGATGGGGACTTGTTAAGACGAGTCCGTAAAAATTTAATAAGACGATATCGCTTGTGCATAATGCACAACGGTGGACACTTTGAAAATTTGACTATTGATGATGTAAATTCTGATTGTGATGTGATATTATGTGATTAATTATTCAATCAGTGATCTTTTAACTAACAACGTGCAATTTAGAGAGTTTATGCCGCTGATTTGTTGTTCTCCGACTTTAGGGCCCCCACACATTTCCAGTTCGCCGGCAGGCGGTCCCTCATAAAAACAGTTTTTGACAGTTTTACGAATGACCGCCTGCCGGTGGACTGTCATGTGGGACCCTTTTACTACCTACCTGCGCCCCCCCCAGACCCCCCCCCCCTCCTGCGTCCGGCACCGCGCCGCGCAACAGGTCAGTGACGTTTCGTAGATAAAGCGTGTTTACTTTTTATGCAGTTGATTCTGCTATTTATTTTGTTTGAAAATTGCAATTTTTGAATTTTCCATTAACTACTAATCTTCGTGTTTTAAAATGTTTCGATGGACTAGTACTGTGCTCGTTTTAATTTAATGTCGTAGTTCCAGTTCCACTTTGTATATAAGGTGCTCTAAAAATATCTGCCACCGCTTCAGTGGGAGATAGTATTGTGTATATAGATTACAATAGTGAAAAAATTTTGTACCCCGGAATAGTTAAATCAATTTGAGAAAATAAAGTAATTAAATAACATGTCATTACTTTATTCTGCATAACGTCGTTCATGAACTACGCGTGACGTGTCGCTTCATCAATGGAAAAAATTGCTATCTCTTTCTAACTCTTCTTTGAATGTACACAGAAATAAGCTGACAGTTCGTACCTAACTACACACATCAAAAGTGTCTAGGGATCAAGCATTTTTATGCGGATTTCTTGAGATTGAGATGTGGCTTTGTAATAAATTTATGATTTTATAAATTTATATGGATCCTTTTTGGTGCATTTCATAATTTGAATCAGGAACTGTGAATCAAATTCGAGTAAAAGATGAAAATCAGCTGTCAATATTTTCCCTATAAAAACATACAACGCATTGAAGACATTATTAGTGCTACTGTTTCCCTACTACTGATTAAAACCAACGTTATTATGGAGCGGCGACGTCATTTAAGCAGGGAAGAAATGCTCAGAGCCGTGGGAATGATAGAAGCTGGTTCCCGGCAACGTACTGTGGCTTTAGCTCTGAATACAAGTCAGAGTGTTATCAGTCGACTTTGGACACGTTACCGAAGCACTGGTACCGTGGCTGAGCGCCATGGAGGACGGTATCGCTGCACCACACGGAGACAAGACCGATACATTCAAATCTTAACTCGAAGAGCTCCAACTATAACCGCCATGATGTTAGCCGTGAGGCTTCATCACTCTTCAGGGAACTTAATTAGCGATCAAACAGTCAGAAACCGCTTGCATGAAGTGAACCTTCATTCCCGAAGACCGCTACGGGTACCACCTATAGCAATGCACAATCGTAGGATTCGATATCAATGGGCTCTTGAACACAGAAATTGGGCAGAAGAACAATGGCGTTTCGTGTGCTTTTCTGATGAGTCTCGTTTTGGTATGAGACCGGATACAAGACGTATACGACACTGGAGAACCCCTGGACGCCAACAGCGATTAAAATCCTGCCAGGAAGTCCATCCTTATAGTGGTGGAACCATCATGGTATGGGCGGGTATTTGGATCGGCGGAAGAACTGAGTTGATTTGGATCAGAGGCAACCTCGACGCTCAAATTTATGCTGAGACGATTGTATCAGACGTCATCGTTCCTCTACAAGTGCAAATCGGTCCCTTATTTCAGTTAATGCATGATAATGCACGACCGCACACCGCAAGAGTTGTAAGACAGACTCTCGCCGCAGCTAACATCAATGTCCTGCCCTGGCCTGCTCAGTCGCCAGACTTGAACCCGATTGAGCATGCATGGGATATGCTACAGAGAAGAGCTCTGCCGAATATGGAGGGTATCCAGTCGCAAGAAGACCTTTTTTTGTTGTTGCAACGAACATGGGCGGCCATTCCACAGCGTGATTTGGATGAACTCATTTTGAGTATGCCAAACCGATGTTCTTGTGTTGTTAGTGTTCGCGGTAGAAACACGGATTATTAATTGTTTAAGTTACCCAATAAAATTTTAAAGAAAACTGTTATTTCAGTCTTTTTTTCGAACTTTAATGTTAGTGGTTCAAATGTCAAAAATCCCTTTATTAGGAAAATGGCAAATTTCTTTATTAATGCAAAGGTGACTTGGTTTATCGTTACTGTGACAAACGAAAACACTTTATTTGATGAATCCTTAAAGAAAATTTTAATTAATATCAATCAGGAAAAAAGTTATTGCAAAAATATATGTTGATCCCTAGACACTTTTGATGTGTGTATCTAATCTACTACGATTAAGTAAGTACGCAATAATACGTAGGGCAACAAAACTGTTTTAAAAGTGCACTTACTTACCAGTAAACACATTCCTTGAAAAAAACTGACATAAATAAGATGGTAAACTCCCCATCACACTTAAAACAGGCTTTGGACTGTCAAGTTAGTGTAAGAATCGTATTTTTTTTTGTTATTATTATTTTTTAAACCAATTAGGTTACAATTCAATATTAAATAACGATAAATTACAGTAACTTGACGTGTTTAAAAGTTAATCACCTTATTTACACCAATTGCACCGTATTTACAGTTATTTACAAAACACTACCTACTTATCTACAAAACTGTTGCACAAGTCCGCCTTCGCGTTGCACACAAATGTAAGTACGTTTAAATTACGGTTGCGTACATGTCTTTGCACTTCATCACTTTTCACTTGCCGAAAACCGCGTTTGATGCGCCTTTTTAGTTCTTCCACACTTCTTATGTCATGTTCGGTTTGGCCGTACACAAGGTCCTTTACACGACCCCATAAAAAAAAGTCTAATGGGGTTAAATCTGGCGAACGAGGAGGCTTCGGCACTGTCCCTCCTCGGCCTATCCACCTCTCATCAGCGTACCACACACACGTGTTCTCAGTAAGCGAAGATACTCGTACGTATCCCCGTTCAATCTGTCCAAGAACACTGGTCCTAGCACTCTGTTGCCGAGTATCCCGGCCCACACATTAACATTAAACCGAGTCTGAAAGTGGTCAGGCCGCACAACACGAGGATTTGTCTCAGTCCAATAATGCGCATTGTGTATGTTGAACATACCTATCCGTGTGAACGTGGACTCATCAGTCCACAGAATGTTGCGGCGTTCTGCTCGAATCCAATTACAGAACGCGAGGCGAGCCGCGTAGTCATTTGGATGCAATTCTTGCACTCTTGTAAAGTGGTAAGGATGTAGCCCTTCCCGATTTAAAAGTCGCCACACGTAGTTGTCGCTTATGTCGAAGACTCTAGCAGCGTCCCTGGTGCTCGCAAGAGGATGACGCCAGAAGAAGTCCAACACTTCCTCTTCGGATTCAGCAGAATATCGAGGCCTGTTATAGAATGCGCACGCGGTACTCACGTCCGTGACCACTGATAATAACGAACTGGCTTTTGTTTCGGGGCTTCGGGCAATTTTGGGCGACCGAGAGCGCGTGCGACGAACGGGGTAGTGCGGGGGTAGTTGGGGCGAGTGGCCTGCGCTTTGACGCGACGGGGTGCATGCATTGTTTGCACAGAGTACCTACTTTATTGTTTGATAAGAATGGCAACAGTGCATGAACAGCTTCATTGACGTTTTTCGAAATCAAATGGCGGTGTGGCAACAGCTAACAGCTGCTGCTATGGGACGATTTCATACGTAATAAATCAATTCAATCATAAACGCACATTTTTTGTATGAAAAAAATTATGACTTATTATCAATAATTTATCTTCACTATTGTAATCTATATACACAATACTGTCTCCCATTGCAGCCGTGGCAGATATTTTTAGAGCACCTTATATAGTATTAGGCTTATTTAGTTTTTTAAAACATTTGTTTTCGTAAAGTTTAATATATTTTATTGAAAATTGTCTCGTTTTTTTGCCTTTATTTTTGTATTTTTTTTTAAATAAAAATATTATGTTTTAAATGTATAAATTATTTCATTATACTTACCTGCCTTTACTTTATTAGTAAGAAATTAAATAAACCGTATTTTTTTATGATTATGTGGCGTGTTCATGCAAAGTAGTGCTCGGGTTCATCGTTTAAGTAGTATGTGTAGATGTTAAGCTTAAATTACGGTATATATTTTTTTAATCTATAATCTTCAGCGATTTTTTAAAAAAGCATCGAGCTTCTGGCCATTTCGAGGAGTATGTCAAAAAAAATTAAATAATTGAAGAATTAATCACCTGAAAAAGAATTAGGGCCAATCATTCCATAGCTGAGATATAAGACTTTTCCATGCCAGCTCCATAGTAATTTTCAAAGAAAAAATAGATAAGCTGTGTTGTGGGTTTGATTGTTCTTAGCCGACGTTCGCATGGACGTAAAACTGTCGCGGCGGGATTTTGTCATGCACTGGATTTTCAACTCTCGGTGGTGAGCCGAGCTTCGAGAATCCAACAGTGTATTCCAGCATGTCGAAAAACCACACTATTGGATTTTCAACTCTCGGTGCTAAGCAGACCGTTGAAAATCCAGTGCGCGATAAAATCCCGCCGCGATATTTTAACGTCCGAGTGTACGTCGCCTTACTGTCCATCTTATTAAGAAAACTCTTAATTCCATAGCTGAACCACTCACGTATGTTATGATCCCGAGTAAGTACCGACGTAGAATAATAAATAGAAAATGTTAAAAAGACATCGCATTGTAGGTAAGTACGTTGGTGTGTTGAATACATTTGCATACGGAAGTTAGAGAGAGACATATGGATGGCGAGCAATATAGGTAAGCGAGGCGCAGGTCAGTCGGTAGGTCGGTAGCGGTACGTGCGTCCGACGAGTCTCCTGCGTCGTCCGTGTCACTAGGTCACTGGTCAGCTGCGTGCGAGTGAAGGACGCCTCCCTGAGCTGCGCGCCGCACGCGCACCCCGGGCCGCGGGCCGGGCGACACTCGACAGTCCCCAGCCAGCCGCCGCCAGAGCTACCCGCGCGCGATATGGCCGCCGCTAAGTTCACGCGCAAAGAGGTCGAGGCGTGCAACCACCGCAAGGATGCCGCCATCATCATCGACAACGTGGTGTACGACGTGACGCAGTTCCTTGACGACCACCCGGGCGGGGTGGAGGTGCTGCTGGACAACGCTGGCAAGGACGCGTCGCAGTGCTTCCACGACGTGGGGCATAGCGAGATAGCGTTTGAGTGGCGCGAGAAGTTCGTGGCGGGCGAGGTGGCGGACGAGGACCGCTGGGAGGTGCGCGCGCGAGACGTGGGTCCGGCGCACGAGACGGAGCAGCTGACGCTGGGCGCGTTGCTGAGCGTGTGGGGCCCGCCGCTGGCGCTCGCCGGCCTCGCCGCGCTGCTCTACGTGTATCTGTTCCCGTAGCACGCGCGCGTGCAGCACTGCAGGGCAGTGGCTACGCTTACCGATCTACCCTATCGAAGGAATGTATCGCATTGTGACATTAGCAGCAGTGGAGACATGGGTTAAGGTGGGGATTGTGGTTTATTTGGTACCAAACAAGTGTTTTTCCAAGTCGAGTATGAACACTTCGGCCGACAGCCGCCAACGCGGACTTGTGCTGCAGAGATATATGTGTGTGCTGTGTGGCGAACTGGCGAGCCAGCGGCCGGCGCGGCGGTGCGCGGCGCAGGCGCACTCGACGCGGGTGCTGTGACGTGCTTGTTCCTTAGACTTGGGTATAAAATGTTAAGGTGAACGGTGCTGGAGTTAGTGTACGTAGAGAACACCATTGTAAATGATATCTTAATAGTTTTATGGAATAAAGGTTGTGTTTTAAGTATAATGTTAATACGCTCGCGGTGTTATTTCTATACTTAATTACGTTATGCGTCAAAACCACTTAGTTATAATTAACTAAGTGGTTTTGGCACTACTTGTTGTCTATTTTGACTTGTGACATAATTGTCACAAGTCAAAATAGACAACAAGTAGTGTTACGAGTCTAAATAGGTATACCTACACTATAAATGCTCCCGCAGACAGGTGCGACGCGACATTGTGACTCGATTCTGGTTGAACCAATATTTTAAAAATGATATTAAGTATATTAATTATCATTGGTTCTATCAGAATCATATAATATCAGTAGAACACGGACAAGGACTGTTCAACATTTTTGTAACCACCTTATTTTAAATACCTACATTCCGAGCAAATAAATGAATATTATCATTATTATTAAAATTGTCTTTGACATATCTCGAGACCCTGGGGTTCCGGACCTTTGGAAGGCGTACGAGGAGCCGAAGCCAACTCGCAGAGGCCCCTTAGACAATTTTAAATGAAAAGAAGGCACCAGCCGACGATTATCCCTGTATGCACTATGCAATTGCACCCAAGGACAACCCCCGGTTGGTGCAGGACTATTGCAGAACATGGAAACAAAACACATTGGGCCTATGGGTTTGGGTGGCTATAGTGGATTGGGTACCTTGAACTATGGAAGAACTATGTCCTCTGCCTGACCAATGTTATACAGTATGGAGCTCACATATACGCAATAAATCTAACCACATACTTGATATCACCTTTGCTGACGATATACAAAAAATTAACAAAATCGGTCCAGTAATTAGGTCAAAGAGTAGAGTTTTAATTTTGAGTAAATTTGAACACTCTGTAGATTCGATCACTAGGTCTATGAGTCAATGAACTTGAATCCTTGAACTTGAACGGGATTTTTTGTTTGCACACATTGCAAACAAAAAATCCCCGTTTGGTGAACAATGGAATGGGCACTGTGGTGCACCGCAGGTGGCCAGCTCGGTTGTCTAAACAGAGTGATTACTTTTACTAAATTTATTTTGATATTTATTTTGTTTGAAAAATTAACTTTTTTAATTTATGGTTTTTAATTTAACATTTAATTTTGCTATACTTCTGTGGACTAGTATTGCTAGTAGATTAAATTCTTTCACATGGTGCCAGTTCCATACTGTATAATATACACAGATAAATTGGCAGTGGGTGACTTGCACACTCAATAATGGGCCCCCGGAAACGGTCGCTAGCACATAGTGACGTAGCGACAAGGGGCAACATGTCCTGAGGTGCTTGAGGAGTGGAGAGGTATTCCATGGCTCTCAGAACAATCCCAGAGCCCAGAAGATGGTCAAGATCCCTACAAGCACTTACTGGAATACTTCCTTCCTCCGAGCACGTTTGCTCTTGCGAATCTCCACTCAAGCCGGCCAATAAAGGCAAGAATGAGGTGGGAGTTCTGTTCCCGTCAGTGTTCACTCCAGCCGGCCAATAAAGGCAAGCCAGAGTTGAAGAACAAGACTTCTCCCGGGAAATAGGGTCCGTGGGGTCGCTACTGCCCAACAGCTCGCCACATGCTGCCCTGCGGGTTAACGTATCTCTCTTGGTCTGGCTCCTCACCCTAGACCTGTTTCGGCAAAGTAAACTCCATCGGCACAGACCCAGAGTTCGGAGCGCGCAAGCCCCACCACGACGTCAACGTAGAGATACGGCGATGGGGTTATTATTATTCTTTTTTGTCTTTGGCTTATCTCGGGACCCTGGGGTCCCGGACCTTTGGAAGGCGTACGAGGGGCCGAAGCCAACTCGCAGAGGCCCCTTAGACAATTTCAAATTATTATTATTTCGTTTATTAATTTCTATGAAGTCTTCATAGAAATTCTTCTATTAGAGTCGCGTCATGCTGTCGCGCGAAACACATAATAATCTTTTTCCAAAAAAAACAACCGAGTTACAAAAAAAAAAATCTACGAAGAGAAAAATAACTTTAATTGCGGAAGTCGGTGTCTTTGGATCTGTAGGTATTTAACCAAATTCAAAAAACCGAGGAGGTTCTCAGTTCGTCGGAATCTTTTTAGAGTTCCGTACCTCAAATGGAAAAAACGGAACCCTTATGTTATAGGATCACTTCGTTGTCCGACTGTATATCTGTCTGTCTGTTATCTGTCAAGCAAGACCATAGAACATGGTCAAGACCCTTTTTCTCAGGAACGCGTGGAGGTATCAAGTTGAAAGTAATATCAAATACGTACGTAGGTCTATGGTCCCTTGGAGTTCCAAAAAAATCAAGCTTCTAATGCCCGTTTTCACCAACCCTAAGTGACACTTAAATGAATCCCTAAATAAAATTGCACTATTGGATTTTCAAATCTAGGCTTAACAGCGCCGAGACAGTGCAATAATATTTTGGGATTCATTTAAGTGTCACTTAGGCTTGGTGAAAACGGGCATTAGTCAACGCAATAAAGAAATACGACCAGACCATTTATGCGACTTTTGATACTCGCAAGTAAATCAAAACCTATGGGGTAAAGCAATATTTTGTAAAAGGTGATGAGCAGTTGACATTAGGCTATTGTAACTTAGATAAATTTCCAACTGAAAAAGTAAAAAGTGAAAAATAAAAAACTTTTTTATGTACAACAAATAAACAACTGACTTTAAAATAAACCAGCTAAGTGCGTAGCGGACTTAGGGTTGCCAACTTTTTTTATATCTAATAGTAGTTTCGAAGACATTTGCCTGTAAAAATACCTATAGTAAATGGCGAAAAAATAAAAAAAAAACCGTTTCAAGAGCGAGCCGGACTCGCACACCGATGCATGGTTCCGTTCCGATTTCTGAAAAAATGTGCTATTTGGAGACATCGTTTAATCGTTTTATTTTGATTTATGTACATTAAAACTTTATGTACAAGTAAAAGAATACCGTACAAAGGCGGATGTCTGAGGCATTTTCTACCAGTCAACCTTGGGGTGACGCAGAGAGAAAAAAAAAGAAAAAGAATAAGAGAATTTTTCCTATAATCTTTACATAAACTTCTATAACATACTCGTAGAATAAATTCAGATTTTTCTCTATGCAAACATCGGAGATAAGGGGGGAACAGTATTTTTAGGGTTCCGCACCTCAATAGGAAAAAACGGAACCCTTATAAGATCACTTCGTTGTCCGTCTCTGTGTGTCTGTCTGTCAGTCTGTCAAGACCCTTTTTCTCAGGAACGCGTTGAGGTATCAAGTTGAAATTATTATCAAATACGTAGGTCTATGGTCTCTTGGAGTTCTAAAAAAATCAAGCTTCTCAGTCAACGCAATAAAAAAATACGGCCATTTATGCGACATATTTTGATACTCGCAAGTAAATCAAAACCTATGGGGTACTCCCGTTGACCTAGAATCATGAAATTTGGCAAGAAACAAGGTCTTACAGCACAATTAAAGGAAACTGTCCGAAATTTGTTAATTTGCAATTTCATCACACAAAAAAAATATTTTCAAGTATGCCAGTCTGTCAAGACCCTTTTTCTCAAGAACACGTGGAGGGTTTAAGTTGAAATTAATATCAAATACGTAAGTCTATAGCCCCTTGGAGTTCTAAAAAAATCAAGCTTCTAAGTCAACGCAATAAAAAATACAGTCATTTATGCGACATATTTTTTTACATTTTTCATCAAAGTCGAAAACTATGCGGCCTAAAAAAAAAGAAAGAAAAATTGAGAATTTGCAAATAGCGCACTTTCTTATGATACCCCACATGCCCTAGTAGCCCCACTTAAAATTTTCAAGACCCCTTTTCAGGACCTGTTGCAAATAAAATGATATAGGTATTTAACGGATGTTCGTGTGGCTGAGACACCACGTGCCGCTGCTGATCCGTCATCTGATGGTCCTCCATCATGGGCATGTATATGTATATCATTTTTACTCTGTGGGAGTAAAAATAATCGATTACAACTTTTAAAAAGTGTTACAATAAATCGACTAAAAATCATCACGCGCTGTCACGGCCGTCCTGCACCTTTACACGTCCTCGTGTGTGTTTTCTTCATTGTCAGTGGACAAATGAACAACCAGTACACATACTTCAAAACTCGGTCATTCTGACCAAACCACGATGAACATAAGACAGAATTTATCAAAACTTGACGCCAAATAGTTAACTTAATCGTCACTGAGACTGAACACACTACTAAAACAGTGCTACACAAGCATACAGGTCCCACACAGGCTTACAGGTGCCACACAGGCTTACAGGTGCCACACAGGCTTACAGGTGCCACACAGGCTTACAGGTGTCCCACAGGCTAGGGGTGCCACACAGGCTAGAGGTGCAACACAGGCTAGGGGTGCCACACAGGCTAGGGGTGCCACATAGGCTACGGGTGCCACACAGACTACGGGTGCCACACAGGCTCCTGGTGCCACACAGGCTGCAAGTGCCACACAGGCTGCAAGTGCTACACAGGCTGCAAGTGCTACACAGGCTACAAGTGCCACACAGCGACTACGCCGTCATCGGAACATTCTGACTATTTCTGACTCTATGCTGTTATATAGTTGGCGTTATTTTTGACCACAAGATTGGGCTAGCAAAAAGGCGAGCAACTTTCACGAATGTCTCTGGCTTTTACAAGTTCCTTGATCTTAGAGCACACTACTACTTGTCTTACATCATAACCAAGCCGATAAGGTCCAGCGTTGTACAGAGCGGTTGGGATCAACTAATATAATTTTAAAAATTTCCTGTACTTAGTAGTACAGGAAATTAGAGAGTACAAATAATAATAAAAATAAATAATAATAATTAGAGATAATAAAAAAAAAACAAGATAATTAGATAATAGTAATTAGAGTTAGTACTCTACTCGATGGAGTTTCTTCTTATAAGTAATGAGCGTAATCTCTAAGATGTCGGGCCGGGGCTGCCTTGAAGCGGCTCCTGCCCAATCTGGGGGGTCCAAACGCCTCCTGCCGGAGGCTTTACGCGGGGGTCGTGCGGTCCATGGCCCTTTACGGGGCACCGGTGTGGGCGCGTTCCCTGAGGCTGCGACCAGCCCGCCGGTTGAACGCGTCCCAGAGGGTCATGGCCATCCGGCTAGTCCGGGGATACCGCACGGTCTCCTGTGAGGCGGCATGCCTCCTTGCCGGATTACCGCCATGGGATCTGGAGGCAAAAGTCCTCGCGCACGTGTGGGAGTGGCGCGAGGAGGCGAAACGCCGGGGCGTAACTCCGCTGCCGCGAGAAATCACGGTACAGCGGGCAGAGCTCCGGCGGGATCTCATGGCGACATGGAGAGTGCGATTGTCGCAACCCAGCGCTGGGCACGCCACAATTGCGGCGATAAGTCCCCTCTTTGAGGAGTGGTTGGAGAGGCGCCACGGCGTCCTCACCTTCCGCCTGACGCAGGTCCTCACAGGACACGGTTGTTTCGGGAGGTTCCTGTTTCGGATAAGGCGGGAGGAAACGCCCGGGTGTCACCATTGTGTGGATCACCCGGAGGACACGGTGGAGCATACAGTGGAGGTCTGCCCGGCTTGGGCGGAGCACCGCCGTGTTCTCACGGAGGCGATCGGCGGCGGCGATCTCTCGCGTCCAAACCTGGTCCAGGCCATGGTGCGGAGCGAGAGTGTATGGGAAGCCGTCACCTCCTTCTGCGAAGCAGTAATGCTCGCGAAGGAGGAAGCGGAACGCGTGAGGGAGAGGCAACAGCCGCGCCCTCGCGCCCCTAGCCGCCGTAGGAGACGCCCTGGGCGGCGGGAATCGATTGCTGATTCCCGGCCACCGTAGGCGCGGGCTTGCGGACGACGAGTAATGGGCAGCTCGCCGTCCGGTAAGGAACAGGCCCGGGTCGACGGCGCGTTGTGCTCCACGCGCGCCTCAAAGAGATGTCAGCAGTGACGGGGTCAATTGGGCCGATGACGCCGGGGTCGCGGGTAGTTCGAAAGAGATACCGTGGCCCTGGCACGGGCAGTTGAAGGAGCATGGGTGGGTTTTAGTCAGTAAAAGTCTGACACGCCCTCCCGCTCTGCCCAAAGCGGGAGAAGTCATTTGATGATTTCCCATCCACAAAAAAAAAAAAAAAAAAAAAATCTCTAAGATGTTAATTATTCTCTATGTTCATTAGGAATATCACTATAAATATTAGGTCTTTACTTATGAAATTGCCGTTCTGCAGTACTGGCCATTTCAAATCAAAATAATTTTTGTTTGGCTAAGAATTCTAATTTCAAATTAATTTTATTTTAAAAACATGGATTTTTTTTTCCAAAAGTAGTCATTTGTTTATTGATTAGTGTTACATTTTTAACGCATTTCAATCTTTTTCGTCATCATGGATACGTTAAAAATTCGAGTAATTATGGAATATGAGTACCGTCGTGGCAGCAACGCGGCACAAGCGGCACGCAACATCAACGACGTTTACGGAGCTAACACTACAAACCAACGCACCACTTGTTATTGGTTTGCTCGCTTCCGTTCTGGAAATTTCGACCTGAAAAATGAACCTCGCGGTCGTCCGAAGACTTTGGTCGACAATGACGAATTAAAGGCGATTGTGGAAGCTGATGATACACAATCTACGGCTGAATTAGCAGCAGCTTTCGACGTTAGCGTCAAAACAATATTGGTCCATTTGCGTCAAATTGGCAAGGTAAAAAAGCTTGACAAAAGGGTGCCCCACGAACTCAATGATCGCCAGCGCGAAGTACGCGTCGAGACGTGCCTTGCACTGCTCAACAGACACACAAATGAAGGAATTTTGAACCGCATTGTTACCTGCGATGAAAAATGGATTTTGTTTGATAACCGCAAGCGCTCAGCAAGTTGGTTGGATCCTGGTTCAGCACCTAAACAATGCCCTAAACGAAAACTTACCCCTAGAAAAGTGATGGTCACTGTTTGGTGGTCTAGCGCCGGTGTGATTCATCACAGCTTCTTACCAAACGGGGTGAGCATTACTTCAGATGTGTACTGTGAAGAACTGAACACAATGATGGAGAAGCTGGCACATCTCCAACCAGCATTGGTCAATCGCTCGTCTCCGCTGCTCCTGCACGACAACGCGCGACCTCATACTGCACAGCAGACGGTCTCCAAGTTGCAAGAACTGGGGTTGGAAGCTCTCCGTCATCCGCCCTACTCACCAGACCTTGCGCCTACAGACTACTACTTTTTCCAGAATTTGGATAACTTCTTGGCGGGAAAAAAATTCAATACCCGAGAGGCAGTACAAAATGCCTTTGAAGAATTTGTTGCCTCCCGTTCAGCTGATTTCTTTAAAAAGGGCATCAATAAACTGCCACTGCGTTGGCAAAGATGCATTGATTGCATGGGTGATTACTTCGATTAATACAAATAAAAAATGCATGAAAAAAATTCGTTTAAATTTTTTCATACAAAACGGCAATTTCATAGGTAAAGACCTATTACCACCAAAGACTATTATTAAAAATCAAACAATATTAATACACAATTATCAATATAATAAGGCGTAGATATAGGCATTTTACACTTTAATTAAAATTGAGCAAATAAATCAACTAATAGTTTAACTTTCAGCAAACATTTATAAATAACAAGACCTTTTAGAAAGTGAATTTAACAGATAACAGATCAAACCAGATTAAATGATAAATAAATAGATAATAATGATCTATAAACGAATTTTTATGCGAGTGTTCCGTCGCACGATCCACAAGCAAAAGGGCCGGACGCGCCGAGCGCGCCCGTCTCCTCCCCACCTCGAGCAGCGGTCGTCCGATGTTGACGTCACGGCTTGCTTGGCGGCGTTTTTAGTTCCGGTCGCCAATAGCAGGTGGCGCTCGCTCCAGGAAGTTGCCAACACGGCCATTCTGCAAGGCGCATGTCCCAGGAGCCCCACGAGTCTAGGTAAAACACTGAAACAAAACCAACATCAGAACTAGTTTTCTAAATCTGCAAGTATGAACCACAAGCCATAATACGCTTTTGAACCATCAGCAAATGCCTATTCTATTACTGCTAGGTCAACCGTGCTTAAAGGGACTATGCCACACTTAAGAGTCCTGGTTTTCCTAGAGCTTACCACTTGGAATCACTTGCATTTAAAGAGCTTTTCGCTACACTTAAACGTACCAAGTTGTTTTCCAAGCTTTATTCACATTTGCTGGTGTTTCTATCCTGGCGAGAGTTATGGTACAAGTGTTTTATCTAGTCTCGCGAGTAAAATAAGCAATATTATATGTGAGACTGTGTAGCCACTTGTTTTTATTTTACAATATGATTATAAAACAGTGTATTTATTAAATATTTACTGCAGCCAGAAAAGTGCAATACATACCTTTAAAACTACGACTTGCCAACACGGACCTTATTGTTAATAGCCTATTCCAATTTCCAGTCATCAATTTGTATCCAATACTTCATATTTTCGGCAGCCGCTACGCCATTGTACGGTTTACTGCTCCTTTCAGAACCTCTTAGGTCTGTTACCTTATATCTGTCATTACCCAGAACCTTTTCTACTCGAAACGGTCCTTTGAAGTTGGGCGGGAGCTTTCTGCTTCGACCGTCGTTGCTCTGACTCTGTATTTTGATCAAAACCAGATCTCCCTCTTCGTAAATCTTACTTTTGACCGAGTTTTATCAAACCTTTGTTTTTGTGATATTGCACTGGCTTTAATATTTTTATCTACCTTTGCTCGCAACTCCGTTACATCAACTAGCAATTCATCATCAAGCTCTGGTTCTACATTGTCATTATCAACGCGTAAACGATATCCCAATAAAACCTCACTAGGAATGGCATTAATAGTTCTATGGATTGTACTATTTAAACCTTGTTGTACTATTTTAACATATTGGTCCCACCTATCTTCAGTAGTATCTGCCCCAATAGTTTTTAATGATTCTAGTATTGTCTTATTAAATCTCTCTACCTGTCCATTTGAACGAGGCATACCCGTTGCCACAATATGCGCGCGGATATTTTTGCTCTTACAGTATTCTTTGTACATGTTGGAAGTAAAGCATGACCCTGAATCGGAAATAATTCGTTTTGGATTACCGAAAGTTTTAGTTATATTATCTAATTCGTGTATAAAATCGGATGTTTTTGTAGCCTTTACTACGCAGATAAACACAAACTTAGTGAATGCATCTACTAAAACTAGTAAGTATTTATTTCCGTTTCGTGATTCAACGAACGGACCTAAGTGGTCCGCGTGCAAAGTGTGAAAAGGTTGCGCGTATTTTGGCAACGGGTACAACTCCCCTTCCTTAGCACCACCCTTATTTTTATAATAAATACAATTCAAACAGTTTTTAATATATTTTTTTATTATGTGACGCATACGAGAAAACCAATATTTGTGCCCTATTCTCTCAACCGTTTTATCGACAGAAAAATGGCCCACGTCATCATGGTTGTACCTTATTATTTGCCATATACACCTCTTTGGTACGACCCATCGTCGCCCTTGGGCTGTTCTTCTGTACACTTTTCCGCCTAATAGTTCGTACGTGTCAAAAATTATTTTATTTTCATCTATCTCACCAGATTCTAATACAGTTTTAATTTTAACAATGTCAGAGTCTTGCATCTGTACAGAAAGTAACCAGTCTCCTTCGGTTATTGATAATACACTTCTGGACACATCTATTGGCCCACCTTAGAGTTTAGGTTTCGATGGCCCCTACCGAAATATGATTGCTAGATTGAACAAAAACTGTTGATGCAGTTTTAAACCTGATACATTTTACCATCTTTTTCGATCGTATTGTTTTAAATTTGAATTCAGAATACCATACGACATGAAGCTACGCCTAACAAGTCGGATATGCGCCTTGTTAAAGGCAATTGATTTTTGAATAAAAAACATGTTTTATCAAATAAAGGTTTAATTTAATAACGCGTGTTGCCTCCATGGGCATCTACCACAGCTCTCATACGATTAGGCATAGAGTTTATCAACCGCTCTATGAAATTTTGAGGGATCATCTCCCATTCCTCTTCTATGGCAGTTTTCAACTCCTGCATCGTCTGGGCAACTGGCTGACGAGCCCTAACACGTCTTTTTAGCTCGTCCCACATGTGCTCAATGGGGTTCATGTCTGGGCTTCTGGCTGGCCAGACCATAACTGTGATGTTCACATCCCGAAGATATTCCCTGACGATGCCGGCCGCATGGGCTCTTGCATTATCATGCATAAAAAGGAAATTTGGGCCTACATAGTCCGCGTATGGTATCACGTGAGGTTCTAAGCACTCACGAATGTACCTTTCAGCATTTAATGTTGGCAGCCGTGGTCCTGTAACAACCTCAAGTTGAGTTTTGCCGCTCGCGGATATACCGCCCCAGACAGTCCATGAGCCACCGCCATAAGCAACCCTGTCTTCAAAGCAGCATTGTGCGAAACGCTCTCCCTTACGTCGGTAGACCTTCTTCCTTCCATCATTGCCATGTAACACAATTTTAGACTCATCAGAAAAGAGTACACGGCTCCAATCTTGCTGTATCCAATTTAAATGACTGTGTGCGAAATGAAGGCGCGCTGTTCGGTGGGCTCGCGTTAGTTTGGGGCCATTAGCTGGCTTGTGTGGTACCATATCGCGTTCTTTTAACCTTCTCCGAACAGTTCGAGCGCTCATAGATACTCCGTGGAAGTCGCGAAGTTGGTTTTGTATCTCAATGGAGGTAAGGTGACGATTTCTCAAGCTGGTCGTCACGATGAATCGATCCTGCCTTTCAGTTGTGACCCGAGATCGTGGCCTTCCTTGGCGACGAACAAAGCCGCCAATCTCTAGGTACCTCCGATAAACATTTCGGACCGCAGATCGACTTAAATTAAGTTGAGCACTCACGTTTCTTTGGCTGTGTCCGGCCTGAATAAGTGCCACAGCTTGGGCGGCGACTTCAGGTGAAGTATCCATAGATTATTGATAGAACCTCACCTTAATGTTAAGAATAAGTAATGTTTGTTGCAAAACCAAAGATATCAATCACTTTTTCAAGAATTAAATCCAAGTAAACCAATAAAACCAAGTTTTCTTAGTATTCGATTGTTTGATATCAACAAACAGGCTCCAAATTGTCTTTTGTTTCTTTAAATTCTGTGTTCGAAATTCAAAAAAAGACTATTGAATGAAATTGTGAATGTGCCAGGTTCAAAACTGCATAAAAACTTTTTGCTCGACCTAATATAAAATTTTAGCTAGGACCAAACGAAACTGAAAATACAAGGTGGGCCAAAAGATGTGTCCAGAAGTGTATTATTTCCCTTTCCGATCTCTCACCTGAGGGAACGGGGTTTCGACTCAAGGAGTCCACATGTTGCATACGTGTACCTTCTCTATGCTTTATTTCGTACATGAACTCTTGACTCGAAAGAACCCATCGGGCGATCCGGGGAATAATATCCTTTTTAGTTAACGCGTACCTGACCGCGTTACAATCTGTGATAACGGTGAAAGGTGATCCAATTAAGTAAAGACGAAATTTTTGGAGTGAACTTACGATTGCTAGGAGTTCTAACTCAAACGAATGGTATTTCTTTTCGTCCTCAGTTGTCTGACGGCTATAGTAATATACAGGTTTTTCGCCCTCATCAGCAACTTGAACGAGAATACCCGCAACGTCATCTCGACTAGCGTCCGTGTACAAAACGGTTTGTTTATTTGGATCAAAAATAGATAGTACACTGTCTGATGTCAGTTTAGTTTTTAAAATTTGAAACGCTTGATCATGCACAGAACTCCAAGACCAAGAAGCATTTCCTTTTAATAATTTAGTAAGAGGGGCAGAAATTATAGCGCAATTTTTAATAAATTTGCGAAAATAATATAATTAATGAGCCCCAAAAACTGTCGCAACTGATGCACAGTTTTCGGTACGGGAAATTTCTTAACGGCTTCCACTTTGGTTTCATTTGGCATTACACAATTTTGTTTTATTCTGTATCCGAGAAACTCTATTTCAGTTTTAAGAAAATGACATTTTTTAAAATTTAAAGTTAAACCATTATTTTTAAATATTTGTAATATGTGTTCCAAGAGCTTTAAATTTTCCTCAATAGTTTGTGTAATTAAATAAACGTCATCTAAATATACAATAACGTTCTCAAACCTTAAATTACCCAAAACTTTATTCATCATCTGTTGGAAACAAGATGGTGCGTTAGCCAAACCAAACGGATGCCGCAGAAATTCATAGTGACCATCTTCGGTAATGAATGCCGTTTTCTCTATGGACTGTGAGCTCATAATAATTTGGTAGTACCCACTTTTTAGATCAAGACTTGTAAAATATTTATAACCCTGTAGTAGACTACAGGGTTATAAATATTTTACAAGTCTATAAGATCCTCGATTCGAGGCATTGGATACTTGTCCTTTACTGTTATTTTATTCAATGCGCGGTAGTCTATGCAGAGTCTTTTCTCGCCATTCTTTTTGTTCACCAGCAGAGCGGGACTCGCGTAAGGGGAGCTACTTTCTCGAATTATTTTATTATCCACTAATTCCTGCACCATATCCCGAATAATCTTTCTATCCGTATGAGAGGCTCGAAAAGGTCTGCACTGCACCGGTCGTGGGTCTGTTAGTGTAATAACCATCTCGTGATTATTCACTTTCCCTAACTCTTTTATGTCTGACGCGACACACTGTTTATATTGTCTAAATAAATAAATTAATTCATTTAAGTGAGTGTCAGTATCGATCTTAGTCTCATGTATAGCGTCACAAAATTCACTAAGTGATTGCGCATAGTCAAACATAAATGAATTACCTACACGTGAATATATCAAATCATTTCGCTCCGTTATGTTACGGCCAATAAGTATATCACAACCTACTAAGTCATCAATAACGTAAAAGTTTACACCAGTTAAAGACACGCAGTCAATTTTTAAATCCAAAGTGACTTTTCGAGTGACAGGCTTAGAAGTATGCCTAGAAAACCCTTGTAACAAAACTGGCGAGGGTAGTACACTAGTTTGAAGCGAATATTTTTCTACCACCGATTCGGAAATCAGGGAACAACTGCTTCCCGTATCAATAGTTTTTAGTTTTAGCAGTTATTTAGATCGAAATCTATAGACTCTGTTAACTTTGAATCGTCATTAAGTAACTCAGATCTTGACTTAAATACACGAAGTTTCGAACTACCCAATGTAAACAATAACTCAAATGATGTATGGAAGAAAGAAATCTCGCAATTAAGGATGGAATTGGATAGCACGCGTAATGAGTTAGAAAATGTAATACTTGAAAATAATGAATTAAGAGAAGCTGTGTCGCGACAGCAGAAACAAATAAATGCACTTAAGGAGATCTGTGATAGTCCCTTGAAATCACACAGAATACAATTATTCTCGGCCAGGAAACGGAGTAGACGCTCCATCACAGATAGCCTGCGTATGTCACTAGTTCAAGATGAATCTTGTGAACATGACAAAAACATACAAGGCAAAAGTGAAACACTACAAAATCATGAAATCACGTTAGTATTTGAGGAAAGGGAAGTTTCGCCGCAAATTAACGAAATACCGAACGACGGCGAACATGTAGATCAGCAGGAACAATTAACAAATTGCTTAAACAAAAGGGAGCTGCAAGTAAGCGATGAATCCAACCAGATGAAAACAAATAGACTCGTGATTTTTGCAGATCAAACTGGATGCGGTGTGCGACAAATTCTGCAAAATTACCTGGGAAATGGTTTCTCTGTAACCTCTGTATTAAAACCCTACGCAGCCATGGATGAGGTACTGAAGTCATGTGTGTCTGTCTGTAGAGACTTTACTAAATCAGATTTTGTATTGATACTGGCGGGCTCTAACGATAAGAGTCCGATGATGGTGCAATCGCATTTACATTACACGTTGTGTCAGTTGAGTAATACTAACGTTATGATAGGAAATATTTATAGCAATAATTTTATGAGCGTAAAAATGTTGAACAGCCTACTTAATTTTGTGTGTTGTAATTGTGATAACTCGACTTTTATTCAGCTGGATTCCAATTTCGGTAAGTCAGTAAAACGTATAAATAAATTACAGGCATGTAGACTAGTTCTTAGACATATCCTAAGGGTGAAAAATATGAACAACTATCGAAATTATAAGGAATCACTAGCAAATTGCAAACAGATGAAGCCTGTATATTTCAACAGCGTTGGTATCCAAACAGATTCCTCGTTAGATGTAAGTTGCAAACAATTGTCTAAAGAGTGTGTGGACTCCATGACACAAACTGACAACCTTATACAAGAGTCAGACTTTTTTCGTGAATGATTTGTGTACTACTTTTGATTCTTGCTACAAACGTGAGTCAAGGGTTTCCCCAATGCAAACAAATGTGTTCATATGTCATCAAAATGTATGTGGTATCAGTAACAGGAAAAGTGAATTAGAGGTTTACATTAATTTGCTAGATAAGAGGGTAGACTTTATATGTATAAGTGAACATTTTTTAAATGATAAATCGATTCATGTATTTAATCTGGAAAATTACAACTTAATCTCATACAATACAAGGAACAAAAAAATAAGAGGGGGGAGTCTAATCTTGGGGCACATAGACAGAAAAGTGGAAAATGTAGATTTTATAAATAAATTGTATAGGATGGAAGTCTTTGAAGTATGTTGTATTAAGGATACTAGTACTGGTCTATACTTGTGTTGCTGTTACCGCACCCCTAATGTTAAGAATTTCGAACGTTTTATAATAAATATGGAGAAGTTGTTGGAATATTTGTTCAAGAGGAAAAGCATTATTTGTGGTGATTTTAATGTGGATTTAATGGTAGAGAGCAAAACCCGGACTGAATTCATTAGTTTACTGGCATGTTATAATTTCCGACTGCTTATTAATACACCTACGTTTATTCGCAACAATTGCGCATCTTGTATAGATAATGTTATAACTAATCTGCCAGATGATTGTGTAAAACAATGTGTAGTAGACCACAATGGTTTGGCGGATGGACACGGTGCACTGTTGGGCGACTTTTTGCTGGATAATTTAGTTGATAATTCAGATAAAAATAGATATATGGTTGTAAATAAAAGGGTCTTTAACACTAAAAACCGCCTAGCTTTTAGACAAAGAATTCTTGAAATTGATTGGAGTGATATGGGATTGAACACGTTCTTGAAGACATTTGCTATGATTTTCAGAAATTGTTACAGAAAGAGGGAACACAAAATTAAACGTAAAAATGGTTTCAAATTAAGGTGGATGACAAAAGGCATCAAAACATCTAGCCAAATGAAACGTTTGCTGTGTGCTGGTAGTACTAATAAGCTGGAAGACAGTGTTCAGAATTATAAAAAAAAATATATAAGAATATACAGAAGGGTACTATCTAAAGCCAAAAAATTAACAATAACTGAAACTATTAACAATTCTTGTAATTTAAGTAAAGAGGTTTGGAAAGTAATAAATAAAAGCACGAATAAAATAAAAGCACCGCATTCTGAAATTCCCTTGCTAAAATTTGAAGGTAAAATTATAGAAAATCCCTTAGATGTTGCAAACGTATTAGTCAACCAATTCAACTACAAATGTATTTTGAGTAATGTTAAGAATTTAGATCCCCATATATTTCTAGAACAAAGCACAAAAAGAGTTCAAAATGACATGGTTATTGCGCCTGTTACTCCAAATGACATAGTGAAAATAGTTAATGGTATGGAGAATAAGAAATCATGTGGCTATGACGACATTCCAATAGCAGTTATTAAAGAAAATTTAGATTTATTAACTGAACCTTTGACTATTTTTTACAATAAATGCATATCAGAAGGTATCTTTCCGGAACAGTTTAAAATAGCAAAAATTATCCCACTCCATAAGAAGGGCTCTAAAACGGATCCAAAAAACTATAGACCTATCTCTTTGCTCCCTATTCTTTCCAAAATTTTTGAAAAAATTATTAAGAATAGACTTGTAGTTCATCTAAATTTAAACAAGGTTTTGCATTTGAGACAATTCGGATACCAAAAAAATGTCGGAACAGGGGATGCTATATACACATTAGTGGAAGATATTATTAGTAAATTAAATAGGAAAAAGAGGGTAGCTGGCATTTTCCTTGATTTAAGCTCAGCCTTTGATACAATTGACCACAAATTACTCATTGCAAAATTGGAGCATTATGGTGTAAGAGGCAAAACATTGCAACTTTTCTCTTCATATTTAAGAAACAGGAAAATGTATGTGGATATTAGTAATATGCAAGCTAATGGTAACAACAATTGCAATAAATCTTCTATGCAAAATATAGTAGCGGGCGTACCTCAAGGATCAATTTTGGGGCCTATTTTGTTTATATTATTTACAAATGATTTAATTAATTATATTAATACAATTTTTCCTGATACACAGCTAACAGTTTTTGCGGATGATACTAACGCAATAGTTGAAGCTAGCGACATACAGGAGCTTTCCGCTAAAGTTAATGCAGTGTTATCAGTTTTTAATTCTTGGTTTGAAAGCAACAAACTCATAATCAACACTGCAAAAACCAATGTAATGTTATTTAGTACTACAGCTCGTAATAAAGACAACATGACGATCGCACTTAATGGAGTTAAAATTGACATAGTTAATGAGGTAAAATTTCTAGGGGTTTACATTGACAAATATTTAAATTGGAAAAGGGAATTGCAAGCCATTGATTCGTATATTTCCTCAGCGTGTTATGCTTTGCGCAGTCTTAGGGATGAAATAGACATAAAACACCTTAAAATGGTATACTATGCTTTAGTAGAATCAAGGTTGAGATATAGTGTTCAGTTTTGGGGGAATAGTTTTAAATATAACTGTCAGAGAGCCTTTGTACTCCAAAAGAGAGCCATACGAACCATGGTCCGGATAGCACAAATAGAGAGCTGTCGGCCACACTTTAAAAATTTAAAAATTCTTACTGTGCCCAGCCTCTACGTTTTAGTATTGTTGGTGAATTTTAAAAAATACCTGCATAACTATGAAACAGATGAGGAGAGACAGTTGAGGGAAAGTATGCGCAGGAAAGATTTTAAAAGCAACATAATACCTCAACTTAATATTGTTCAACATAGTCCTCAATATCAAGCAGTGCGGCTTTTTAACAGGTTGCCATTGGAGTTGAAAACTGTAATTTACACGAGTTCATTTAAGTCGAGGCTCAAAGCGTTCCTATTGGAGAAATGTCTTTACTCGATAGATGATGACATATCCACGTTTTAAAGAATTATTGATTTTTTTATTGTATTGAATTTATTAATTTGTAATTTTATAGAATTTTTATTTGTATTTAATTTGTAATGATATTGAGTTTTCTACTTTTTGATTTAAGTATGTGTTAGTTTTATAATTTTAATGAATGTTCTTTTTTATTTTTATTTTATTTGTATTTTATGATTTCAAACACAATGTAAATTGTTATTGAATTAAATTGAATTGAAATTGAATTGAAAATAAATGCCTCGTGGACAAAGTGATCAATGTTAACCATTTTTACGAATTTATTTCGCGGATCAGGGGTAAGGATCAATTTAGTTTCCTCAATGTCTGGTTTAATTAATCCTATACTTTTTTTACTACGGCACACGGCCTCAACATGGCCTTTTTTTTTTACAAAAATTACATTTAATGAGATCACATTGATTCCTTTTATGATTTCCACCGCAAGTATAACATTTAATAGTCTTCTGGATATAAGTTGAACCGGTTTGATTACTTTCATGCGCACTACTAGAATTGGCGTTATTATTTGAAGAGGTAACGTTCGTGGACGGCTGGCTGGCATTATTCGTTTGATCTACTGTTTTATGTTGGTTTTCACGTGTACTACCCGAACTGGTTTGTTTTGAGGTTTTGCCTTTGTAGGTACGACCATGAAGGTAACTAGCTAAATCATAACAAGATTTAAAATTACTCGCCTCAATAGATGCTCCTATATTGCTATCGCCTATGCTCCCGACAATTATAGATATAATATCTTGCTCAGTAAAGTTTAAAGATAATCGGTCAACTTTGCATTTAATATCAAAATAAAATTCGTATAGCGATTGGTTTTCTACCGGTTTTTTATTAATAATTTCTTTTAATAACTCAAACATATTACGACGTGTTTGAAAACTACTAGCCAGACGCCGATTCCAATCACTCCATTTCCAAGGCCACTGACTATCGGTGCGCAACAACGAGTCATACCAGACTTTGCCAGCGCCTTTCAACTTATTAAGAGCTTGATAACGTATTGTTTCGTCGCTCCAATCAAACGTTGCCGCATAGGATTGTATAATATTAAGCCATGCATTTATATCATCATTTAAGGGGTCAAACTCCGGTATTATATTGTTTAAGGTACTCACAGCTTTGGTATCTTTATGACGTGATACCTTTGACTTTTTCCTGGGCAGAGGTGACGGCGTTCTGGAGCTTGTATTCGTCGTGCTACTGCTACTTGACGACGATTGCGCTCGCTTGCGATAGCGCCTGCGTTTGCCCATGACGCGTGGGTTCCACTTCTGATATTAAAAATCAAACAATATTAATACACAATTATCAATATAATAAGGCGTAGATATAGGCATTTTACACTTTAATTAAAATTGAGCAAATAAATCAACTAATAGTTTAACTTTCAGCAAACATTTATAAATAACAAGACCTTTTAGAAAGTGAATTTAACAGATAACAGATCAAACCAGATTAAATGATAAATAAATAGATAATAATGATCTATAAACGAATTTTTATGCGAGTGTTCCGTCGTTCCGTCGCACGATCCACAAGCAAAAAGGGCCGGACGCGCCGAGCGCGCCCGTCTCCTCCCCACCTCGAGCAGCGGTCGTGCGATGTTGACGTCACGGCTTGCTTGGCGGCGTTTTTAGTTCCGGTCGCCAATAGCAGGTGGCGCTCGCTCCAGGAAGTTGCCAATACTATTTTAATCATAAAATAAAAAATATGTTTCAGAAACAACTGAGAATCCCAATATAGTGAGTCACTTCTAATCGTAATAATTGCAGTAGAAATACAATTCTCAGGGACGACATGCAGTAATAACTTTCAACGATTACCCCTGTATCATAGCTGTGGTCACTATTTAAAAATTTCATTGTAAACTAGTTGGGCTATACCTAACCATCTAACCGTTTTTTGCTGTTGTTTACCAGGGAACCTACTAGCTAAACTTTCCCTGATCAGAAAACACTCAGTACCGAAGTCTATACGAGATAAATTAGATATATGTAATTATTATGTGTCTAATATTTAAAAATAAATACTTGAGATTACCTTGATTCCGGAAGTTAGTTCGGTTGTGATTAATATCATCGAATCATTGTAAAACAACCTTTAGATTATTAGAATAACTGTTTGTTGGATATTGACATCTGTCACATTTACGAAACTTGATAACAATGTAGAAGTACCACTCTTAACTTGTCAAAATCGTACAGATGTTATTACTATAAATAATTAAAAATATTTGATAGTAACTGTAGTATATCTTAGAATTTATATTGCTATTTTAATATTAGGTCTTTACCTATGAAATTGCCGTTTTGCAGTACTGGCCATTTCAAATCAAAATAATTTTTGTTTGGCTAAGAATTCTAATTTCAAATTAATTTTATTTTAAAAACATGGATTTTTTTTTCCAAAAGTAGTCATTTGTTTATTGATTAGTGTTACATTTTCATCGCATTTCAATCTTTTTCGTCATCATGGATGCGTTAAAAATTCGAGTAATTATGGAATATGAGTACCGTCGTGGCAGCAACGCGGCACAAGCGGCACGCAACATCAACGACGTTTACGGAGCTAACACTACAAACCAACGCACCACTTGTTATCGGTTTGCTCGCTTCCGTTCTGGACATTTCGACCTGAAAATTGAACCTCGCGGTCGTCCGAAGACTTTGGTCGACAATGACGAATTAAAGGCGATTGTGGAAGCTGATAATACACAATCTACGGCTGAATTAGCAGCAGCTTTCGACGTTAGCGTCAAAACAATATTATTTATTTATTTATTTATTTATTGGTCCATTTGCGTCAAATTGGCAAGGTAAAAAAGCTTGACAAATGGGTGCCCCACGAACTCAATGATCGCCAGCGCGAAGTACGCGTCGAGACGTGCCTTGCACTGCTCAACAGACACACAAATGAAGGAATTATGAACCGCATTGTTACCTGCTATGAAAAATGGATTCTGTTTGATAGCCGCATGCGCTCAGCAAGTTGGTTGGATCCTGGTTCAGCACCTAAACAATGCCCTAAACGAAAACTTTCCCCTAGAAAAGTGATGGTCACTGTTTGGTGGTCTAGCGCCGGTGTGATTCATCACAGCTTCTTACCAAACGGGGTGAGCATTACTTCAGATGTGTACTGTGAAGAACTGAACACAATGATGGAGAAGCTGGCACATCTCCAACCAGCATTGGTCAATCGCTCGTCTCCGCTGCTCCTGCACGACAACGCGCGACCTCATACTGCACAGCAGACGGTCTCCAAGTTGCATGAACTGGGGTTGGAAGCTCTCCGTCATCCGCCCTACTCACCAGACCTTGCGCCTACAGACTACTACTTTTTCCAGAATTTGGATAACTTCTTGGCGGGAAAAAAATTCAATACCCGAGAGGCAGTACAAAATGCCTTTGAAGAATTTGTTGCCTCCCGTCCAGCTGATTTCTTTAAGAAGGGCATCAATAAACTGCCACTGCGTTGGCAAAGATGCATTGATTGCATGGGTGATTGCTTCGATTAATACAAATAAAAAATGCATGAAAAAAATTCGTTTAAATTTTTTCATACAAAACGGCAATTTCATAGGTAAAGACCTATTAACTTTTTGATAGAGCGAGCCACATGGTCTCGTCTTGGCAACATTTTACATAAAAATGTTTTTGGTGGGATTTCACTTCGTTTTGAAGTTGCTTGATGATTTTTTTTAAAAAACCTGAAACACGTATTTTTAACCGACTTCAAAAAAGGAGGCTTCTCAATTCGACCGTATATATATATATATATATACGGTCGAATTGAGAAGATATATATATATATATATATATATATATATAAAAAATATATACCACTAACCTATGACGAAACGGAGACGCTGCTGGAATAAAATATAACCCTACACATCTGATGCCTGCACCATCCATAACCTCACGCATACACTCTGGTTCATTCACATTTATCAATCACACACCTCACTCACACTCACATGTCACATTCACACACTCACATTCACACACTCACATTCACATTCGCACACTCACTCTCACTAACACACTCGCATGCCTGTGTACGGGCTGCGTATTTTTTTGTGTTTTTTTTTATTTAATTTTAGATTTAATTTTAATTTTCTTTATATTACAATAGAAAACAAGTAAATTAAACTAATTGATTTGGAAGAGCGGAGTCTCCTAATACAGGCTTATTTGCTTAAAAGGAGGCTCCAATCACTAGTTGTTAAGATATTACTTGTAAAAATAATAAACCATTTTTCATTTTTCATTTTTTTTTTTTTTTTTTTTTCATACCTATTTTTTTATGTGTGTTCGCGGAAAACTTCGTCGTTTATGAACAGATTATGAAAAAAAAACCCAAATCGCTATAGGTGTGCCTATACAATTTGAAGGTTTCCCTCGATATAGCGATTTGGGTATTTTTTTATAGTAACTCGTGCATTTTCTCCCGGAAAGCACCATTTAGTGAAGTGGGGCTGATCAGGAAGACCACAGATGGCAATCGGAACTACTCAATAATACGTATTTCACGGGTTGCGATTCGATTATTGCTAAGCAATTTATGCTCGTCACAATACATATGTTGAAGTGGAGCTGATGGTGACTTCACCATCAGTTCCAGTTCTTCTGGTTCCTTACCGGGAGAACTCCTCAACAATTAACGTCCTTGTATCGGGAAAAGCAATATTTTGTAAAAGGTGATGAGCAGTTGACATTAGGCTATTTTAACTTAGATAAATTACAAACTGACCCACTAAAAAGTGAAAAATAAAAACTTTTTTACAAAAAAAAAAAATAACCGACTTCCAAAAAAATACTTTAAAGTGAAAAATAACTTTAATTTCGGAAGTCGGTGGCAAAAAGCTAAAATACAGATCCAAAGACACCGACTTCCGAAATTAAAGTTATTTTTCACTTTGAAGTATTTTTTTGGAAGTCGGTTATTTTTTTTTTTTTGTAAAAAGTTTTTTTAATTTGTAATAATATACTTGTATAATTTTCAGATCTCTAGCATGAAATTAAGTTATTTAAGGGAAAACCCAAACAAACTTCCATCTCCTAATTTAAAGGGTGGGGGGTGATTTACTAAAAATCCTGAAATACATGTTTTATTAATTGTAACAAGGAGTCCCTATATCAATTTTCAGACCTCTATCATCAAAATTTGCGGAAGTCTTATACAAACTTCCATCCCCTTGTTTAAAGAGTTGGGGGGTAAAAGTTCCAAGTTTTAGAATGTTTTTGTTGTTTGTGTACTAATACTAGCTTACATACCAAATTTCAGCTTTCTAGGACTTCAGGAAGTCTTATTACGTTAACCGACGGGAGTAGTGAATTATTAAGGGAATTAATAAAGCTTCCGAAAAACAAATTAACTTCCGACGATCTGCAGTTGACTGTAATACTAACTAAGCTATGTTAAACTGAATTACCGAAAAATTAATACAAAATTTACCGAAAAAAAATGTTGTATAATTAACAAACAAACATGAGCTTATTCAAATTACAATTCTATTCAATTAATAAACTAAATTTCCAAACAAAATACCAAACTTCCGAAAAAAATACTAAGTTTCCTAAAACATATGTTCTGCAAAAATAATCGTTTTCTTAAGCTCTATAGAAACCAGCTTAATTTCTACTATTGGTCATAGAATAACTTTTTTAACTCTCAGTTTAAATGAAAATAACTGCCTACCGGTCAGCCCGCGCGGGCGCTTCGTGCGTAGGTACTTCGGGTGACATCGGTTGCGTTCGGGTGCAGAGCGATAGGCGCGCTCACATACGACTTATCATTTCGTTCGTTCGTTCATGTGAAAAGGCAAATTAGTGTCTATTCCGAATCTGACCCAAAAATCCTAACCCTGCTAGGTTGTGTAAGGTTAGGTTCCAAAATTCGGTTTGGTTAGGTCCCTTTAAACCCTACAGACAGAAACAGGAGCCCCGCAAAGCGGGGCTCCGTCGACCGGGATTGGAATAAAATTGAGCCCCGTGCCCTTATTTGCCTTTTCATTACCTGTAGCACTGTAAAAGAGTTACTTAATGTAGAAAAAAGATACGTTTTGCACACAGAACAGATAAAGAGATTTTGTGTATGGGATGCCTTGTGCGAAAGGCCCAGACCGTCTTTTATACTCCAATGTTGACATACCTACTAACAATTAGATTCAGTAGTTCATGTATAATATTGTATAATATATTCTTATGAAATTAATTCATAATATACTGGGTTACTTATAATTACGCACTCAACACGTTTATTTTATACATGTTCATTAGAATACAAATACCTTTACCTAGGTATACATTAATTGATTAGAGTGGCAGGTAAGTAAGTGTAAGCGTAATGAATGATATTGATTACAAGCACATTTTATTATAATATTTCTTAGGAGTATCTATGGAATCACTTAGAAAAGTATTTTTATAATGTCACAATAGTTTAACAAGCACCACAGTTTATAAAATGTGTAAGGTTAATTCTAAATTTATAATAGGCGAGTTACGATGAAAATGACTAACTGTAGGTTTCGGTGAAACGCAATTTAAGCCGGTGGAAAAATATTACGTCAGCAAAATGCTGTATTGATTTTTCGGAATTTTCAGTATTTTATTCGGTCGATTCTTTATTTGTATTCGCATATAAGCTGTCGGAAAATTTGAATATAAAGCAGTAAATTTCATATTTTCACTATTTTTTTTCGGAGTTTTTATTACTACCCAATTATTAATAACAACTGCTGAAAGTGATGAATTTCAATTTTATATTGACATTTACCAAATCATGAGGTAATTATTAATAATCATGGATAATTATTAATAATTTTCAATTTATCACACTTACCGTAACATACACCACCTACAGAGTATGCGATCTTTTGGTAAGTTTTAGCAAGTCGCGAGCGCAACATTCGCAACCAAGTACTTCCTACTTACTTTCACTTTACGAAGGTTGAAAATGATATAAAAATGCTTGTACCTATAGGTACACACAGCAATCAATGAGTAGTAGACTCGCCGCGCACGCGCACCGTTACATGAACCCAGGAATCCCATTTATCTGAGACGCAGTAGGTAATTAGAATTAGTTTGTTCAGTATTGATTAAAAGAATTGCCGTGTCAGCATGAGAGATGATTCTGGTTGTAATGATAGTTGTTATCAGCAGAAGGAGGCGCGCGGCGCGGGGCGAGGGGGCGGCGGGTGCGCCGCGCCGCGCGCCGTCCGCCCGGCGGTACTCAGTCCGTCGCCCCGCTGCGAGCAGACCGCGCGCGCAGACATGAGCGTCAGGCAGTTCACTCGGGAGGAGGTCTCCAAGAAGAGCAGTAAAACTGAAACCATATTCATCATCGACAATGTAGTGTATGACGTCACCAAGTTTCTGGACGAGCATCCTGGCGGGCACGAGGTGCTGGTGAATATGGTTGGCAAGGACGCATCCGAGGACTTCGACGACGTGGGGCACTCGCTGGACGCCAAGGAGCTCATGCAGAAGTACGCGGTAGGCGAGGTGGTGGAGTCGGAGCGCGTCAACGTGCAGAAGCGCCAGATGTCCTGGGAGGACAGCAAGCAGGACAGCGAGGCCAGCTTCACGAGCTCGTGGAAGTTCCCGGTGCTGCTGGGCATCGTGGTCACGGTGCTCTACACCTACCTGCTCGGGTAGCGTAGTGCCGCTCGGTCACTGGAGTGTGTGAACGCGAGTCGTGTCCGACCGCTACGGACTGCTGTTAGATAGTTGGTTTTGTGCATAATTTATATATTGTGATAATTTAATTAAAGTAATTTTATAACGTTGACGATTGTTGTTATCACTCTGCTGTGCACACCCGAAAACTGAGGGTGGCCGCGTCGGAGCTCCTCGGCCCGGCTTGGTGCGGTGAACCGGTCGCACGCGCCTGTGTGTCGCCACGCCCGCCTGTGTCAGCCAGTGTTCATTCCGCACGAGTGCTCCAACCACACACGACACACTCCAGCACCCCGCGCCGTGCCGTGTGCCCGAAACACAGATACCAATGAGTTGCTTCACCAAAACAACCATTTACCTACTTACTAACCATCGAGATATAAGTACTAACGTACGTACTTATATCTCGATGTTACTAACATATTATTATGTAATATTGTTTCCGTGCCGGCGCCCGGCGTTGCCGTTCCGCACTAAGTATCGAACGTGCATTTGTTAAGTAGTGCTGCCAACTAGCGCCACCACTGAGAAAAAAAAACCGGCCAAGTGCGTGTCGGACCACGCACAATGAAGGGTTCCGTAGTTGGGATGAATTTATGCCAAGAACAAACTAAACATTGTAGTTGAAAAACATGTTCTCCCATACATTCCAACTGTAAATGTAAGTTTGTACTCACAATATTGAGAGATTTACCATGTTATTTTAAGACCACATACTTCTTATAGGTTTTCCTGTAATCTCCAGGTAAAGATATATCCTGTATTTTATTTTCTAAATTTTAGGCTCGGTAGTTTCGGAGATAAGGGGGGGGGGGGGATGGTGAATTTTCGTCTATTTTCTTAAATAACTTTAAAATAATTTGTTTTAAAATTATAAACAAAATATATTTGAGACACTATAGACCCTATAGTAAGTCATGTCATTTGATTTGCAAACTATACCATGTGACATATAAAAAAAAAAGGAGAGGAGCTCGTGGCTAAGTAATAACAGCCGCACGGGTCGATCCATCAGGTTAAGCTACGCTTGCCGGGGTTAGTCCGTGGATGGGTGACCATCTTTACATACCGAGACTCCTCCGTGCCTCGGAAAGCACGTTAAGCCGTTGGTCCCGGCTGTCATTCGTGGATCTTTGACAGTCGTTACGGGTCGTCAGAAGCCCCAAAGTCTGACAATCAGTCTTACCAAGGGGTATCGTATTACCCAGTTAATGGGTTGTGGAGGTCAGATAGGCAGTCGCTCCATGTAAAATAATGGTATTCAGCTGCATCCGGTTAGACTGGAAGCCGACCCCAACATAGTTGGGAAAAGGCTAGGCAGATTGATTGTATACATTTATATCTATAAACGGCATTTTTTGTTGATCTGTTCCTTCTGAAACCATTCTGACTATCGCTAAATATATTAAATCTTTCACAGAAAGACTATAGGCGAGTCGTTATAGCGGTTTCTAAAACTTTTGAAAAGGTAGGCAAAAGTGCTATGGGGCGATAATTATTACAATCAGTCTGAGAATCTTTTTTGTGGATTGGTTTGATTACTGAGATCTTTAATAAATTGGGAACGGTTCTTTCAGTGAAAGATTGGTTTATTAAGGAAGCAAGTGGCATGGCAAGTTCTTTTGCGCATTTTTTAATTAATGAGGGTGGGAGTTCATCAGAACCGTAACTTCGCTTATTTTTAAGATTTCTTATATTTGCTTGTACTTCATAGCCATCTACAGGTTTGACAAATATAGAGTTATCATTTTTTGTAATGACATGTCGACCGGTTTGATTACTGGACTTTCCTCCAACTGACATAAAGAATTCGTTGAAGGCGTTAGCGACAGTGGTGGGGTTTTCTCTTAATGAATATTGAATATTTAGTTTGATGTTTTTCTTTGTTCTTTTAGGTGTTTTATTCGTGCGTTCTTTAATTGCCACACCGTTTTAAAAATATTGGTGCTATTTTGTATCCTTTTTACACTTTTGATTTTTTTCGATTTAGAAACTGCTTTTTTTAATAGTTTCTCGTATTTTTTGTAATACTTTAACAATACAGGGGCTTCATTTTGTGACAAAAATGTTTTAAGTACTTAGACGTTTGTGTTGGCATGACACTTTTAAACCAGTAGTTAGCCACGATTTCTTGGTTTTGTTCTTAATTTTAATTTTAGTTTTTGGAATACAGGCATTTAAAATACTTATTATTGTTATGTGGAAAGATTCATTAGTTTGAGTTTACGTCTTTGTCATCTGAAAATGTTGATCGCCAATTTATTTTAGTTAGTTGCGTCTTAAAGTTTTCCATAACTTTTTCGTTAAATATTCTTTTCGTTTTATACCACGTTTTCCGTTCAGTTAATGTTGTTTTATTGGGGACCGATAATGTTATGCCCTTGTGATCAGAAAGTCCGAAGTCCACAACAGAGGCCTTCAAGTGTTTTAATTTAAAGTTTGTGAATATAGATCTATACATGTGGCACTTGTTCTGCTGATTCTGGTTCGTTTATGTATTGCTCAAAGTTATGGCTAGTATTAATTAATTCTGTAGTGCTATTTGAATTTTCTAATATATTAATATTGAAGTCTCCTCCAATAATAATATTCTTTTTACTGTTTTTCATTATTAGCAATTGCAAAAGGTTTTTGAGAGAACCATAAAACACATATGTCTCCCTATTTTTCTGAGGCCAATATATAACTACAATGACAACATTTAGCTGGACTAATTCTGTTGCACACACTTCGAATACGAACTCAACAGACAACGATGTTATGTCTGGTCGCTCCAAGGCTTCGCTGTTTTCCTGTATAAAAATGCATACACCTTGTAACAAATCTATTGTAATAAAAGGGGAATAGACACGTAAACAATATATAATTTAAAGAAAGATAAAAAATACAAATTATAGTAAAAAACACTTCCCTACCTAACACACGCTCTCAGATTTTTATAATAGTAAACCCTCCTTTTGGGCTTCGCTGCAGTCGCTTGGAAAGGTGAAGTACGACCACCAGGGCAGGCCAGATATCAGGCCTCGTCAGCGCTGAAGATCAAATATTATCCTATCCTCGAGATCTGTTTCTGTTCCATTATAATATTCGTGTGGATAACAATTATTTTAGAATTATAATTTGAAGCGTTCGCAGAGGTTTCGTTCTGGTTCAGGTGCGTGTTTTTGTTTTGTAGCTCGGCTATTTCCGTTTTAAGTTTTGCATTTTCGATCTCAAGTTTTTGTATGGTTTCGTTTAAATAAATAATATTGGTGTTTATTTTTCTTTGCTCTAAAGAAAGTTGTTCAGTTTTCTGGTATATTTCTTCTTGGAGCTTTAATACAGCTATATTAATTTCTGATTGGATTGTACTTTTGATTTTTGTCAAAATAGATTGTTGCTGTAATTATAGTTTTGGGTGTAATAGATGGCTAATTGGTTCTAGAGTGATTGGCTCAATATGTAAAGAGATGGGTGATAAGATTGTAGCATTATCTATATTTGTTGTATTTTTCGGTTTTAACCTACCTGACTAAAAATGTTCCATATCTCCAGACTTATGATTTTTTTCTCAATAGTGGCGCTAGTTGGCGGCACTACTTGCGTAAGTATTAAGGAGCCACTAGTCAGCGGCTTGAACTCGTTGGTGGCGTGGCTAATATGCATGCTATTTAGTTACTTTATTTATTTATATACTTTTATTTATTTAATTAGCTTACGATAATCAGCTTATAATGTTCCCACTGCTGGGACACAGGCCTCCTCTCTGTGAGAGGGAGTGGGCCGTAATCCACCGCGCGGGCCCAGTGCGAGTTGGTGGATGTCACATGTCTTCGAATTTTTGTTCTAGGACATGCCTCATGATGTTTTCCTTCACCGTTTTGTGAGTAGTGGTGATGAAATAATTTACACAAAGTAAAGTGCCTGTCTGGGTTTGAACCTACGACCTACAACTCGTAAGTCGCGCTTACCACTGGGCCATCACTGCTCTCATTTTATTTATCTAGTGAAATAGACGATGATTTCTAACGAAAACAAGTGCGTAAAATTTCATGATCCATCCTTTGAGCGTATAGATATTTGAGCGTTTAAATATTATGAAAAAACTACTGGATGTATTTATTTAAAATAAAGTTATTTGAATTTTTGAATAAATTATCTATCCCTGTACGGACCCAATTTTGCCATTTTTATACTCCGGGAGCTATTTATTTACGCCCAAAGATGCGTTGAAATTAGTGTTGAAATATGGAAGTTTCGACGTTCATAACTTCTAAACCAATAAATTTTTCCGATTCTGCTTCAATACAGGGCTAGATAATGACGAGACAAATTAAAATAATTTTTATTTTTGAACGCATACCGTCAAACAGACGAGTAACCACCATACTACGTTTGTAAGGAAGAATGAGCCACTAGCGTGGCCAAAGTTTTGTGTTATCTAACAAAAACTCTGCTGTGGCGACAAGCATGTTGTTTGGTGAAGCTGAAGGTCGAACCCGGGCCTCCGGCGAGTGGTTTTTTACTCAACAGGAAAACAAATAATGATGTCATTAGTAGCCCTAAATGGATGTTGTTGAATGACATTACAGTATTATTTTGATATTCATGAAGTAAATAAAGACTTGAAACGTTACCGTGATGAGGAAAGACTTGACTTAAACATAATGAAGGTCGATAAAGCGTGGAGTCAGGACTTCAGGAGTCAGGGCTCCGAACTCAAACTTTTTAGCACCGCTTGGGATTCAGGACTTTCGTCAGGGATATTATCCGGCAGTCTGCCAGTGCAGCATTGTTTTACCTATTTACCTAATCGAATTAAAGAATCGTGGCGAGTGTGAACAATTTGTTTACCCACAGGTAGGTACCTACTGGGTAAATACATTGATAACTAGCTTCTGCCCCCGACTTCGTTCACGTGGAAGTCGTAAGACATCACAATTTACTTCTGCCCCGACTTAGTTCGCGTGGAAGTCGTAAGACATCACGAATTGGGTCGGATCTAGTATCGTTTGGCAGGAGGCGGGGTTAAAAGGGGTGAAAGCTGGTAGGGGTTGGATCCCTGATTATAACGCTACCACTTTTATTACAAGGCATAGGCATAGGCATATTTTTCGAGAAATTAATAAAAATTGTTTCTAACCTGAAATCAGATAAATAAGTGAAACGAAACTTTAAAATGGGTGATTGACAACCAAATCTGTACCAGTATATTGTCAGTGGTGTAAAATGTAGTGCAAAATCGATGAAACGAAACGTAAAAAAAAACTATGCCCTTCGCGTCTTGTGAAGTGTTCTGTGGTCATGTGTCAGTGTCGTAACTTTGTTTTATTTGTTTTTATATGGGATTAAATATAATGATTACCAAAAAAATTAAATGCTTACCAAAATGGATAAATGCTCACCAAACCTGTGACAAAAACCCTAACCCTAGACGGTCGACGTCAAGGGCATCCCGAAGTTTAGTTGGTTAGGTTCCTTTAAACCCTGTAGACAGAAATACGAGCCCCGCAAAGCGGGGCTCCGTCGATCTGCTGTCAGTTTTCTAAAGTTATAATTTCACAATATACCCCGACTCCACGTAGGCGTACCCCTAGAGTGTACGAGTATATAAAAAACCGGAGACGCGGAGGGAGGGCAGCCCCCGCCCGGTGTAACAAAGCCTAGGTACCATGGCTGCCTATCCTTGGTTACGTAAGAGCGAAGGGGCTGCACTTCCCGCAGCACCGCCCGGAGACGTTGCAGAAGCAACTTTAAAGTGTTTTGAGGTTAGGTTACAATAATTAGTTTTTCTCAAGAACATCGTAAGGAACGTAAGGAAATCCTATACAATGCGAGAACAACTTTTACTGGAAATTTAGAGCTTGATCCTTGCGTACCATGACAACCGATTTCCTCACAACTTTACAGTCACCGATGCCACTTTCAGACTTTCTCATATGTACCTAGGTACTCATTTATTATTCTATCCGTCCGTGTAACTGTAAACTGTAACACCACATCACTCTTGGCATTCTCATCTCAGCATCTCTTTTGTGAGCCAACCTTCTGATCCAGACAAGCTAGCAAAAAGCCACGGGCCAATTCTCGTACCTATTTAAAAACGACAATCAAATGTCAAAAAAGTAGGTAAACGCTATAAAAATTTTGACAGATTGACACTGAAATGAGGAGATTGCGAACACTGTTTAAAAATACGGGTATCTATCTAATCTCAGGTGTATTAACCAATGTTTTATAAATACGGGTATCTATCTAATCTCAGGTGTATTAACCAATGTTTTATAAATACGGGTATCTATCTAATCTCAGGTGTATTAACCAATGTTTTATAAATACGGGTATCTATCTAATCTCAGGTGTATTAACCAATGTTTTATAAATACGGGTATCTATCTAATCTCAGGTGTATTAACCAATGTTTTATAAATACGGGTATCTATCTAATCTCAGGTGTATTAACCAATGTTTTATAAATACGGGTATCTATCTAATCTCAGGTGTATTAACCAATGTTTTATAAATACGGGTATCTATCTAATCTCAGGTGTATTAACCAATGTTTTATAAATACGGGTATCTATCTAATCTCAGGTGTATTAACCAATGTTTTATAAATACGGGTATCTATCTAATCTCAGGTGTATTAACCAATGTTTTATAAATACGGGTATCTATCTAATCTCAGGTGTATTAACCAATGTTTTATAAATACGGGTATCTATCTAATCTCAGGTGTATTAACCAATGTTTTATAAATACGGGTATCTATCTAATCTCAGGTGTATTAACCAATGTTTTATAAATACGGGTATCTATCTAATCTCAGGTGTATTAACCAATGTTTTATAAATACGGGTATCTATCTAATCTCAGGTGTATTAACCAATGTTTTATAAATCTTCTTTATGGGGGATGCGCTAAGGTAGCCCGCGAAATTCAAATTTTCTTACGTTTTTTGCAATTTGCAGGTTAGTGTCAGGTTGTATGTTGATTAAAATATGAGACGCGGCCGTAGCTAATACATTACAGAATTATAATCATTAGAATCAGCTATGAAGTTCATAAGTTAGAGTTGACCTCAAATCTAGCGATTTCATGAAATTTGCGATTTCTGACTTCTAGTAGGTATGTACTCAAACCTCAGTGGGTCGATAGTTTTTTGATCCTTAACAATATCGCTTGGCATCAAAATATTTTTTTGTAAAAATAGCCCATTGTCTTGCTGTCTGTACTGTTTTTTGTAAAAATAGCCCATTGTCTTGCTGTCTGTACTGTTTTTTCAAAATCTGTCAATGCAAATCAAAATGTTTTAGAAAGTTAAAGACAGTCTCTTAAGACCTTTTTCTTGTTGCAACAAAGGTCAAAGTACCTACCCTTATTGCCCCAAAATCCTTCCTGTAGATATATGACATGATTGTGCAAATACCTACGGTTTAGTTTTCGCAATCATTATGTTCTTATAATAGTACACAACCACAGAACAGTTACAACAGAGGTGTGGCGCAGGTGCTGCGGTGTGCAGCCGACAAGTGTGGCGCAGGTGCTGCGGTGTGCAGCCGACAAGTGTGGCGCAGGTGCTGCGGTGTGCAGCCGACAAGTGTGGCGCAGGTGCTGCGGTGTGCAGCCGACAAGTGTGGCGCAGGTGCTGCGGTGTGCAGCCGACAAGTGTGGCGCAGGTGCTGCGGTGTGCAGCCGACAAGTGTGGCGCAGGTGCTGCGGTGTGCAGCCGACAAGTGTGGTGCAGGCGCTGCGGTGTGCAGCCGACAAGTGTGGCGCAGGCGCTGCGGTGTGCAGCCGACAAGTGTGGCGCAGGCGCTGCGGTGTGCAGCCGACAAGTGTGGCGCAGGTGCTGCGGTGTGCAGCCGACAAGTGTGGCGCAGGTGCTGCGGTGTGCAGCCGACAAGTGTGGCGCAGGTGCTGCGGTGTGCAGCCGACAAGTGTGGCGCAGGTGCTGCGGTGTGCAGCCGACAAGTGTGGCGCAGGTGCTGCGGTGTGCAGCCGACAAGTGTGGCGCAGGTGCTGCGGTGTGCAGCCGACAAGTGTGGCGCAGGTGCTGCGGTGTGCAGCCGACAAGTGTGGCGCAGGTGCTGCGGTGTGCAGCCGACAATTGTGGCGCAGGCGCTGCGGTGTGCAGCCGACAAGTGGGCCTTCATTTTAATTCCATTTTGAAAAGTTTCAATCCTATTCTTTGGTATGACAACAACAACTTCTTGCAGAATAATAAAGTGAACAATACTTCAGCTTATATATAACAAATTGGATGTTAACCTTTGCTCCGCGCTCTATGCTAACAGCTTTTTCATGGCTATTGGGCACCGCGAGAGCAATAAAAATATCTGCGAAACGCTCTGAAGCATAAAACAAATATTTTTGTGTACCTAAGTACTAAAAGTGAGGAACGAGAATCAATCTCAAAGCGTTCATATCTGTCTGATAATGATAAGTAGGTAACTAATGAGTGATAGAAAACTGATAACGTTGTTATTGTCGGAGCAGTGGCGTGTCATCGTGTGACGTCATGCTCACGGAGCTCGCTGCCGACGCGCGACGCGACGTCGGCGTCGCTCGTTTATCAATTGAGGAGGCCTGAGGACGAGCGACCGAATGATATTGTTGTTGATGTGTCAAGTCCGGCCAGTGTTTGGACATTCATTATCTACTAAACTTAACGAAGTACGCAGGATTTTAACTGAGGATAATAAAATGAGAATACCTACGTCTTGCCGATTTTGAGGCGACTTTTATTCTGAATAAGATATGTGTACATAGCTCGTCCGGTGGGCACAGACCGCTGAGCTTGCAAACGATAACTAGTTGCTAGAATGGGAATGGGAACATGTACTTAAGCTAGAGCAGACGGGTGAGGTGTTTCATAACTACTTACTCTTTAGTTTTTGAGTTCATTACCTACGGTAGCAGCTATTTGACAATAAAATCAAGTTAAAACTTACAATATTTATAAATACTAAAAATCATTAAAATCCGCTGTCACTTTATTATCTGAATGTAAAACGGAACAACCTCTGAATGAAATTCGTACATTATCACTCGCGCGTCCAAAAATTCAAAAATTGTGAGGAGTCATCTGGAGTATAATGCGGCCGTCTGGAGCCCTAGTGAAATTAAATACAAAAATATGCTCGAACGGATAGAGAACAAATTCATTAGATTTATTTATTTAAAGCTGTATGGGATATACCCGGGATACCCGTTACTGTATCCTACCTTGTTCTGTCTAGGCATGGTGGGCTACTACAAATTAGAAATCAGGCGTGAAGTGGCAGTGGCAACGTATCTTTTCAAAGTTTTAAGGGGTAGTATACAAAACTCGGGTATACTATCAGAAATAGGGTTTAATTTACCGGATATGTACGTGGCGCGGCGGCGCAAGCCGCGGCTGCTGGTGGTACCGCGTGCACGCACCAACTTGCTGGGGCGCGCACCGCTGACTCGCGCGCTGCGCACTCTCAACACGGTGGCGGAGGCCATCGACATATTCACCTGTGCACTGGGTGAGTTCACAAGGGCCACGTAGTGTGTGTAGCATGTAAGGTATAGATACCTAGTTAAGTAAAATTTTATTTTAAGTTACTTTGTCGCATTAGATTTATTGATATCTGTAATGGCAAAGGAAACGTGTGTGATAAATAAATAAATAAATAAATGTTAAGGTAGTCTTTGGCAACTCTATCACTGTCTTCTGGGTTAATATCTATATTCATATCACCTGTTAGTACAACATTTTTGTATAAAGTTAGTTTAGTTTTTGAAGTGCTTTATCCAACGACGCCACAAAGTTATCAGTTTGCTTAAAAGCACAAGGCCTATAGATAGCTACGAGTAGGAAGGCCCACTTTTAGTAATAATCTGCTACAATCTTGTATGGGAGGTTCTTCTACCAATATGTTTAAACTTTGTTTGGCATAAACAACTACACCGTCATTTTGATTATGAATGTCTTACTACTGAACATTTGGTAACCTGACAGAGATGGAAGGTTCTGTTGACATTTAGATAGCCAGCATTCTGTCAATACAATAATGTCACACTCAAAATCCAGACGTTTCAACAGAATGTGTAGATTGTCCATGTTTTTATGTATACTGCGAATATTTTGCGTAAGAATAGTAAGCGATTTAGAGGGATCAGGGAGATATTGCTTAACTTTTTCAATCTTGCATGATTTTGCCACTGATAGGGAGACTACATCAAAATCAGTAAGTAACTTATCCATAATCTTATTTACTTTAAACTCCTAGTATAAAATTAAAAATGTATAAATTAAAAACTACTTAATGATTAATGCAAGATATAAGAGTAGGGGCGGCGCTCTTAGGCGCCTTCATTATAATCTATAGAGTTAATGTACCAGCTTTCAGCAATTTTCCTTGCCGGGCATTCCAGATCACCTGTTTTGTGGTTGCAGGGTTTTTTGAATCGAAAACAAGTTGCACACTGTGATGGTTCAGCACTCTTAGTACAATCGTTAGACTGGTGACCTTGTTGTCCACAATGTCCACACGTGTGGGTAGCCTCCCGACAGTCCTTGCAGCATGGCCGTACTGTTGGCATCGTCACAAGTGTGAAATCCCTAACTGGGCAGGATGTCCAATTTATAAATACTCGATCCTGGTTAATAAGGGCTTTTCTTATGCTGGCAGGTACTTCTAAAATAAAATTGCACGTAGGTCCTTCTTTTTTACCCGACTTGTGACTTAATTTTAAAGAGGCCAGAAAAGAGTCACGAGTCAAATTAGGCATCTTGTCGGATAGGTTTTGCTTATATATGTAGTCAAAGACTTCTTGGTCAGTAAGGGCTGAGGGTACTCCTATCACTATAATTCTTGGTCTTCTCTTATGGGGCTCTTCCACTTTCAGGCCAGAACTACTTAGCTGTGATGAGTTTCGTAGTTTTTCTATGTCATCCTTTGTTTCGGTGCTGATAATAACTCCTCCGTTTTTGGTTTTACGCAATCCTCTAACGTGCAGTTTCATTTGTTCTGGGCATATAATTTTCTGGACAAGAGATTTAGTGTCGTCACTAGTTTTTAATTTATCATCAGGATAAATTGCGATAGAGCTGAGATTACTGGGGCGCAAGTAATTATTTTTGTTCATCTTTACCATATCAGCAAAAGAAACATTTTCTACATTTGTTGATTGGGCGCAATTTTCTTTAATGCTGTCTTGGATTGTTTTACGGAAGTTATCAAGGCAGTACGTGAGGTCTCGTTTTTCTCTCAATGCTTGTAGTGAGTTTTGCACTTCTCTGGCCCTTTGTTTTAAGTCCTGGTAGAATACTGCCATCTGGGATACGCCATTTCCTACCTTGCGCGATAGGGAATTGATCCTTAGTTTTTGTTCAGAGTTCAGTTTTCCATCCTGAGCAATGGTACACACTTCATTCAGGCATTTTTCTATTGAGGTCATCCAGTTACTAATTTCATTAGTGTCCAAAGACTCAATTTTTTCTTCAGCCGCGTGGTGTTGGTCCTGTCTTGGTTTTTGGGGCGATGTAGGAGCCGGTGTCGGTGTTGGTGGAGGGCTGCGCCGTATCATCGTGCACCGATTAAAGGGGCTGCCTTCCATTTTTAACGTTTATTTTATTCAGTTAGTCCATAATTTTAACGTATCACAATGTTTATTTGTATAACGCGCAAATACACTAAAACTAGGTCACTGTTTATTCAAGCGTTAATTTATTTTATTGTTATTTTGCATTGATGAGCACGTCTGTATGCGTTGAATGCGAAATGCGAAATCAAAACTGTAAGCTAGTTGGCTGCGACATAAACACTACATGGCTACCTACAGTGTTCATACTGTTATCACTGAGGTAAACAGTCTCTGCGCCTGAGGCGGGCTCTAAGTTGGCTGCGACATAAACACTACATGGCTACCTACAGTGTTCATACTGTTATCACTGAGGTAAACAGTCTCTGCGCCTGAGGCGGGCCCTAAGTTGGCTGCGACATAAACACTACATGGCTACCTACAGTGTTCATACTGTTATCACTGAGGTAAACAGTCTCTGCGGCTGAGGCGGGCCCTAAGTTGGCTGCGACATAAACACTACATGGCTACCTACAGTGTTCATACTGTTATCACTGAGGTAAACAGTCTCTGCGCCTGAGGCGGGCCCTAAGTTGGCTGCGACATAAACACTACATGGCTACCTACAGTGTTCATACTGTTATCACTGAGGTAAACAGTCTCTGCGCCTGAGGCGGGCCCTAAGTTGGCTGCGACATAAACACTACATGGCTACCTACAGTGTTCATACTGTATCACTGAGGTAAACAGTCTCTGCGCCTGAGGCGGGCCCTAAGTTGGCTGCGACATAAACACTACATGGCTACCTACAGTGTTCATACTGTTATCACTGAGGTAAACAGTCTCTGCGCCTGAGGCGGGCCCTAAGTTGGCTGCGACATAAACACTACATGGCTACCTACAGTGTTCATACTGTTATCACTGAGGTAAACAGTCTCTGCGCCTGAGGCGGGCCCTAAGTTGGCTGCGACATAAACACTACATGGCTACCTACAGTGTTCATACTGTTATCACTGAGGTAAACAGTCTCTGCGCCTGAGGCGGGCCCTAAGTTGGCTGCGACATAAACACTACATGGGTACCTACAGTGTTCATACTGTTATCACTGAGGTAAACAGTCTCTGCGTCTGAGGCGGGCCCTAAGTTGGCTGCGACATAAACACTACATGGCTACCTACAGTGTTCATACTGTTATCACTGAGGTAAACAGTCTCTGCGCCTGAGGCGGGCCCTAAGTTGGCTGCGACATAAACACTACATGGCTACCTACAGTGTTCATACTGTTATCACTGAGGTAAACAGTCTCTGCGCCTGAGGCGGGCCCTAAGATGGCTGCGACATAAACACTACATGGCTACCTACAGTGTTCATACTGTTATCACTGAGGTAAACAGTCTCTGCGCCTGAGGCGGGCCCTAAGTTGGCTGCGACATAAACACTACATGGCTACCTACAGTGTTCATACTGTTATCACTGAGGTAAACAGTCTCTGCGCCTGAGGCGGGCTCTAAGTTGGCTGCGACATAAACACTACATGGCTACCTACAGTGTTCATACTGTTATCACTGAGGTAAACAGTCTCTGCGCCTGAGGCGGGCCCTAAGTTGGCTGCGACATAAACACTACATGGCTACCTACAGTGTTCATACTGTTATCACTGAGGTAAACAGTCTCTGCGCCTGAGGCGGGCCCTAAGTTGGCTGCGACATAAACACTACATGGCTACCTACAGTGTTCATACTGTTATCACTGAGGTAAACAGTCTCTGCGCCTGAGGCGGGCCCTAAGTTGGCTGCGACATAAACACTACATGGCTACCTACAGTGTTCATACTGTTATCACTGAGGTAAACAGTCTCTGCGCCTGAGGCGGGCCCTAAGTTGGCTGCGACATAAACACTATATGGCTACCTACAGTGTTCATACTGTTATCACTTAGGTAAACAGTCTCTGCGCCTGAGGCGGGCCCTAAGTTGGCTGCGACATAAACACTACATGGCTACCTACAGTGTTCATACTGTTATCACTGAGGTAAACAGTCTCTGCGGCTGAGGCGGGCCCTAAGTTGGCTGCGACATAAACACTACATGGCTACCTACAGTGTTCATACTGTTATCACTGAGGTAAACAGTCTCTGCGCCTGAGGCGGGCCCTAAGTTGGCTGCGACATAAACACTACATGGCTACCTACAGTGTTCATACTGTTATCACTGAGGTAAACAGTCTCTGCGCCTGAGGCGGGCCCTAAGTTGGCTGCGACATAAACACTACATGGCTACCTACAGTGTTCATACTGTTATCACTGAGGTAAACAGTCTCTGCGCCTGAGGCGGGTCCTATCCAATATCACGTACTGCGCAATGTTTTTTACCGTTTAGGATTATTATTAAAGATTGCACAATGATTGAACAAAAGTATATGGTTTAATTTTGATTGCACCGTGTATGGGTAAGTAAGTATTGCGCAGGTCTTGCGCACACGAACACATTCGAGCTTCCGCTGGCCGCCGTCAATGTTACTGCGTAAAAATAATAAGGCTCTCGCAGAAAACCCGACGCGAGCAACGCGACGTCCGACAGTGCGACGCGACGTCCGACAGTGCGACGCGACGTCCGACAGTGCGACGCGACGCGATTCTTGTCAAACAATTTCCTTGAAGTACCTATTCATAGAAATTTTCTACTAGAGTCGCGTCGCACTGTCTCGTTGTGCCTGTCTGCGGGAGCCTTATTGGATCGTTTGAGTGCAAGGACTGATTCAATCATATTGCACAAACTTATTGTAGATGTAGGGGCCGCCTCATGCGCATGCTCGTCGTGACGTGATGGCTAGATTTATTTTATTTATTTTATTTTATTTTATTTATTTGGGACAAAAAACAGTTATACATTACAGCATTAACAAAGTAGTTAAATTATACAATCGAAAAAAACGTATAACCCACACTATTGTCCACGAAATAACATTGAAGTATGACAGCGAACACATGTTAAATAAGAAAATAATAAGCAGTACATATTTATAAGAAAAAACACTATAATTATACCGACGAATCGAAGAAAGCGGATAACATAAGCAACCGTCTTATTGGCGACTTGCAAGAGATTGTGAAACCAGTCTTTTAGATTTTTTTTTAGATTTATACGAAAAAACACAAACAAGGTTATAGCCACGATTATATTTATTGTGGTTATAGGTACGTTTGTATATACCTACGGTAGTTGTAGGTACGTTATAAGTACGTCCGTATATACGGAAGTTTGCATGTAGTTGTAGGCACATTATAGATACGTCCGTATATACGGAAGTTTGCATGTAGTTGTAGGCACATTATAGATACGTCCGTATATACGGAAGTTTGCATGTAGTTGTAGGCACATTATAGATACGTCCGTATATACGGAAGTTTGCATGTAGTTGTAGGCACATTATAGATACGTCCGTATATACGGAAGTTTGCATGTAGTTGTAGGTACGTTATAGATACGTCCGTATATACGGAAGTTTGCATGTAGTTGTAGGCACATTATAGATACGTCCGTATATACGGCAGTTTGCATGTAGTTGTAGGCACATTATAGATACGTCCGTATATACGGAAGTTTGCATGTAGTTGTAGGCACATTATAGATACGTCCGTATATACGGAAGTTTGCATGTAGTTGTAGGTACGTTATAGATACGTCCGTATATACGGAAGTTTGCATGTAGTTGTAGGCACATTATAGATACGTCCGTATATACGGAAGTTTGCATGTAGTTGTAGGCACATTATAGATACGTCCGTATATACGGAAGTTTGCATGTAGTTGTAGGTACGTTATAGATACGTCCGTACGAGTATATACGGAAGTTTGCATGTAGTTGTAGGCACATTATAGATACGTCCGTATATACGGAAGTTTGCATGTAGTTGTAGGCACATTATAGATACGTCCGTATATACGGAAGTTTGCATGTAGTTGTAGGCACATTATAGATACGTCCGTATATACGGAAGTTTGCATGTAGTTGTAGGCACATTATAGATACGTCCGTATATACGGAAGTTTGCATGTAGTTGTAGGCACATTATAGATACGTCCGTATATACGGAAGTTTGCATGTAGTTGTAGGCACATTATAGATACGTCCGTATATACGGAAGTTTGCATATAGTTGTAGGCACATTATAGATACGTCCGTATATACGGAAGTTTGCATGTAGTTGTAGGCACATTATAGATACGTCCGTATATACGGAAGTTTGCATGTAGTTGTAGGCACATTATAGATACGTCCGTATATACGGAAGTTTGCATGTAGTTGTAGGCACATTATAGATACGTCCGTATATACGGAAGTTTGCATGTAGTTGTAGGCACATTATAGATACGTCCGTATATACGGAAGTTTGCATGTAGTTGTAGGCACATTATAGATACGTCCGTATATACGGAAGTTTGCATGTAGTTGTAGGCACATTATAGATACGTCCGTATATACGGAAGTTTGCATGTAGTTGTAGGCACATTATAGATACGTCCGTATATACGGAAGTTTGCATGTAGTTGTAGGCACATTATAGATACGTCCGTATATACGGAAGTTTGCATGTAGTTGTAGGCACATTATAGATACGTCCGTATATACGGAAGTTTGCATGTAGTTGTAGGCACATTATAGATACGTCCGTATATACGGAAGTTTGCATGTAGTTGTAGGCACATTATAGATACGTCCGTATATACGGAAGTTTGCATGTAGTTGTAGGCACATTATAGATACGTCCGTATATACGGAAGTTTGCATGTAGTTGTAGGCACATTATAGATACGTCCGTATATACGAAAGTTTGCATGTAGTTGTAGGCACATTATAGATACGTCCGTATATACGGAAGTTTGCATGTAGTTGTAGGCACATTATAGATACGTCCGTATATACGGAAGTTTGCATGTAGTTGTAGGCACATTATAGATACGTCCGTATATACGGAAGTTTGCATGTAGTTGTAGGCACATTATAGATACGTCCGTATATACGGAAGTTTGCATGTAGTTGTAGGTACGTTATAGATACGTCCGTACGAGTATATACGGAAGTTTGCATGTAGTTGTAGGCACATTATAGATACGTCCGTATATACGGAAGTTTGCATGTAGTTGTAGGTACGTTATAAGTACGTCCGTATATACGGAAGTTTGCATGTAGTTGTAGGTACGTTATAAGTACGTTTGTATATACGGAAGTTTGCATGTAGTTGTAGGTACGTTATAAGAACGTTTGTATATACGGAAGTTTGCATGTAGTTGTAGGTACGTTATAAGTACGTTTGTATATACGGAAGTTTGCATGTAGTTGTAGGTACGTTATAAGAACGTTTGTATATACGGAAGTTTGCATGTAGTTGTAGGTACGTTATAAGTACGTCCGTATATACGGAAGTTTGCATGTAGTTGTAGGTACGTTATAAGTACGTCCGTATATACGGAAGTTTGCATGTAGTTGTAGGTACGTTATAAGTACGTTTGTATATACGGAAGTTTGCATGTAGTTGTAGGTACGTTATAAGTACGTTTGTATATACGGAAGTTTGCATGTAGTTGTAGGTACGTTTGTATATACGGAAGTTTGCATGTAGTTGTAGGTACGTTATAAGTACGTTTGTATATACGGAAGTTTGCATGTAGTTGTAGGTACGTTATAAGTACGTTTGTATATACGGAAGTTTGCATGTAGTTGTAGGTACGTTTGTATATACGGAAGTTTGCATGTAGTTGTAGGTACGTTATAAGTACGTTTGTATATACGGAAGTTTGCATGTAGTTGTAGGTACGTTATAAGTACGTTTGTATATACGGAAGTTTGCATGTAGTTGTAGGTACGTTTGTATATACGGAAGTTTGCATGTAGTTGTAGGTACGTTATAAGTACGTTTGTATATACGGAAGTTTGCATGTAGTTGTAGGTACGTTATAAGTACGTTTGTATATACGGAAGTTTGCATGTAGTTGTAGGTACGTTATAAGTACGTTTGTATATACGGAAGTTTGCATGTAGTTTTCAAAGCTAAACTTAAAGCTTTCCTGTTAAAGAAATGTTTATATTCCATATCTGAATTGTGACAGATGATGGTGAATAGTTTTTATATTTAGTACTTTACCTTCTTGAATCTGCCATTTACTTATGACATTAAAAATATATTCAACACACTATTAGACATTTATAATAATTTGACATAATAATTTACAATCTTATAATAGTCTTATAACCTATGAAATTGCCGTTTTGTATGAAAACATTTAAACGAATTTTTTTCATGCATTTTTTATTTGTATTAATCGAAGTAATCACCCATGCAATCAATGCATCTTTGCCAACGCAGTGGCAGTTTATTGATGCCCTTCTTAAAGAAATCAGCTGGACGGGAGGCAACAAATTCTTCAAAGGCATTTTGTACTGCCTCTCGGGTATTGAATTTTTTTCCCGCCAAGAAGTTATCCAAATTCTGGAAAAAGTAGTAGTTTGTTTGTAGTAGTAGGCGCAAGGTCTGGTGAGTAGGGCGGATGACGGAGAGCTTCCAACCCCAGTTCTTGCAACTTGGAGACCGTCTGCTGTGCAGTATGAGGTCGCGCGTTGTCGTGCAGGAGCAGCGGAGACGAGCGATTGACCAATGCTGGTTGGAGATGTGCCAGCTTCTCCATCATTGTGTTCAGTTCTTCATAGTACACATCTGAAGTAATGCTCACCCCGTTTGGTAAGAAGCTGTGATGAATCACACCGGCGCTAGACCACCAAACAGTGACCATCACTTTTCTAGGGGTAAGTTTTCGTTTAGGGCATTGTTTAGGTGCTGAACCAGGATCCAACCAACTTGCTGAGCGCTTGCGGTTATCAAACAGAATCCATTTTTCATCGCAGGTAACAATGCGGTTCAAAATTCCTTCATTTGTGTGTCTGTTGAGCAGTGCAAGGCACGTCTCGACGCGTACTTCGCGCTGGCGATCATTGAGTTCGTGGGGCACCCATTTGTCAAGCTTTTTTACCTTGCCAATTTGACGCAAATGGACCAATATTGTTTTGACGCTAACGTCGAAAGCTGCTGCTAATTCAACCGTAGATTATGTATCATCAGCTTCCACAATCGCCTTTAATTCGTCATTGTCGACCAAAGTCTTCGGACGACCGCGAGGTTCATTTTTCAGGTCGAAATTTCCAGAACGGAAGCGAGCAAACCAATAACAAGTGGTGCGTTGGTTTGTAGTGTTAGCTCCGTAAACGTCGTTGATGTTGCGTGCCGCTTGTGCCGCGTTGCTGCCACGACGGTACTCATATTCCATAATTACTCGAATTTTTAACGTATCCATGATGACGAAAAAGATTGAAATGCGATGAAAATGTAACACTAATCAATAAACAAATGACTACTTTTGGAAAAAAAATACATGTTTTTAAAATAAAATTAATTTGAAATTAGAATTCTTAGCCAAACAAAAATTATTTTGATTTAAAATGGCCAGTACTGCAGAACGGCAATTTCATTGGTAAAGACCTAATATATAATAACTATTTACAATCTTTATACATAATTTTATCGTAAGTTATTGATTATTTTTTTTTAGCGAAATTTACTGTTTGAAATTCATATGTTACTATTTTTAGCTGTAATAAATTAATTAATGTACTATTTCAAACACAATGCGAATTGTTATACAGGGTGTCCCGTAAATAATGGATCAAACGTAACGGGTAGGTAGCTTACCTAATTTCCAACAACTAATTTGAATATTAAAAAAAAAACCGTTACAGTAACCAGGATATTAATTTTTTTTCGAATTTTACGATTTTGTCTTCCAGAATTAAGCTTTTTTAATGCTGTCGCTGCAAATGATGACATTTTTAGGTATGATTTTTATTTAACATTTCTGAATAGCTTACTAATGTTATAAGATACCATTTTTTTGAATACCGTTTTATTTGCCTTAGAAAAAAATCTTGAGTTGAAAAGTTTTTTCTTTACGATGTTAGGACCAAAATTGAAAAAATTCTCCTGTAAAAAAAATGTATGACATCGAAAACCACCATTATTTTAAAAACTTGTACATTTAATAAGGTTTGCAAATTGGTGTAAAACTTACGTCTAGTCTTTATCGTTACAAAGATATTGCTATGAATGTGATGAAGACAGAAAATAAATTAAATTGGTACTATTCCATTTTTTCATTTTCGTAATGGCTTATGCTTGAATGCTTGTAATCGAAGCAGGTAGTTAAGCGGCTAGCATATTCCGACCCGATGACGTCATCTGTCCGGAATTTGGGACCGCTACTTGTGGCGGAGTTGCACCTCAGTCAGCGTGAAGGGGATAGATAGCGCCGCTTTTGTATTTTTGGTAAATTGGTATGAAGTTGTACATTCTAGTCCTTGTCGTTACAAAGATAATTGCTATGAATCTGAGAGGTGCTCCAAATCAACGTTAATAAAAAAAATAAAAAAGTGTGTACATTTAAACTTTTTCTTTAAAATGTGTAACTGTAGTATTTCAGAGGCAATGTTCATTGAATTATTGAGGCGTATGAAAAGAATTAGGAGGCCGTACTAAAAAAAAACAGTTAGTTCAAATAAATCGTTTTATTTGGTTTTTACAATAAATGTTCGAATTGCCTTCCCTCTACAAGAATGCAAAGTCTGCATCTCCTAATAAAGGAAGCCCTTATCCGACGGACAAAACGGCTTTGGTTTATTTCTGATACAGCAGATTGGATGCGCTGTCGTAATTCTTCTTCCGACGTTATTGGATTCTTGTAGACCCTGTCTTTTAAACATCCCCAGTAAAAAAAATCTAGGGGATTTAAATCCGGAGATCGCGGAGGCCACAAAATTGGTCCTAATCGGCCGATCCATCTGTCCGGATAACTTTCATCAAGGTGCGCCCTTACTGCCGTCGCATAGTGAGCGGGGCACCCATCATTTTGCAACCACATTGCTTGCCGTACGTCTTCTGGAACGTTTTCTAATAACCTTGGCAACTCATTCCTTAAAAAATGGAGATAATATTCGGCGTTTAGAGTAGCTGGTAGTTCAAAGGGCCCTATTATTTGCCCATTGATTATTCCCGCCCATAAATTTATTTTAAATTGATGTTGGCTCCTGTCTTCTCGCATCAAATATGGGTTTATCAGCTGCCAACTGTGCAAATTATGCAAATTTAAATATCCATCTCGGCGGCATGAAGACTCGTCACTCCATAAAATCTTGTTAAAAAACTGCGGGTCCGCCCGAATCATTCTAAGCATCCTTTGGCAAAATTCTATTCTTGGCTGGTAATCACGCGACGTCAGCGTTTGAACACGTTGCACGTGATATGGGTGCAATCGGCACCGTTGTAGCACTCGATGCACCGTCGATCTAGAAATTCCTACGCGTCGCGCTATGACGCGAACGGAGACTGACGGATCTTCCTCGATTTCTCGAAGAATGACTTCGTCATTAACTTGTCGCGGTCGTCCTTCACGGGTACCACCAACTCCGGTGCCAAGAATTCTTCCCTCAAGAAGCGCGTTATGCACTCTAATAAAGACGCGATAATCGGGATAACGAACCAGGTTCGGGTATCTTTCACGGTACAATCTTGCAGCCGCCCTGGCATTACCTCTTGCTTCTCCGTAGATAAAATGCATTTCGGCGTACTGCCGTGGCGTGTACTCATAACGAGGCATTGGGCTGAATAAGGTTTCAGCGCTACTGCACACACGTACAAGCACACACAAACGAATGTTTTCGGAGTCCGTAGGATCGCCAAGTCGTTTGTCCAATACGCAAAGAGTTCCAAATCGATAGGCAAAGCAAAGTCCAAAAACACAGCACAAGTCAAATTTTACAGAAGAAAACACCGAGCCACTGACCGGGAGCGAAAGTTGTCTGACGTAGCAACTCGAAGAGAGACTAGTTACAACTAAACTAATAAAATCAAGCAACAATGAAGCCTGTACGAGTGAAGGGCGCAGGAAAGAACAAAAGAACCTGCGCAACTTCATACCGATTTAACCGATTTACCAAAAAGCGGCGCTATCTATCCCTTTCACACTGACTGAGGTGCAACTCCGCCACAGGTAGCGGTCCCAAATTCCGGACAGATGACGTCATCGGGTCGGAATTATGCTATCCGCTTAACTACCTGCTTCGATTACAAGCATTCAAGCATAAGCCATTACGAAAAGGAAAAAATGGAATAGTACCAATTTAATTTATTTTCTGTCTTCTTCATCACATTCATAGCAATATCTTTGTAACGATAAGGACTAGACGTAAGTTTTATACCAATTTGCAAACCTTATTAAATGTACAAGTTTTTAAAATAATGGTGGTCTTCGGTGTCATACATTTTTTTTACAGGAGAATTTTTTCAATTTTGGTCCTAACATCGTAAAGAAAAAACTTTTCAACTCAAGATTTTTTTTCTAAGGCAAATAAAACGGTATTCAAAAAAAATGGTATCTTATAACATTAGTAAGCTATTCAGAAATGTTAAATAAAAATCATACCTAAAAATGTCATCATTTGCAGCGACAGCATTAAAAAAGCTTAATTCTGGAAGACAAAATCGTAAAATTCGAAAAAAAATTAATATCCTGGTTACTGTAACGGTTTTTTTTTTAATATTCAAATTAGTTGTTGGAAATTAGGTAAGCTACCTACCCGTTACGTTTGATCCATTATTTACGGGACACCCTGTATAAATAAATAAATAATGTTGTAGGTACGTTATAGATACGTCCGTATATACGGAAGTTTACATGTAGTTGTAGGCACATTGTAGATACGTCCGTATATACGGAAGTTTGCATGTAGTTGTAGGCACATTATAGATACGTCCGTATATACGGAAGTTTGCATGTAGTTGTAGGCACATTATAGATACATCCGTATATACGGAAGTTTGCATGTAGTTGTAGGCACATTATAGATACGTCCGTATATACGGAAGTTTGCATGTAGTTGTAGGCACATTATAGATACGTCCGTATATACGGAAGTTTGCATGTAGTTGTAGGCACATTATAGATACGTCCGTATATACGGAAGTTTGCATGTAGTTGTAGGCACATTATAGATACGTCCGTATATACGGAAGTTTGCATGTAGTTGTAGGCACATTATAGATACGTCCGTATATACGGAAGTTTGCATGTAGTTGTAGGTACGTTATAGGTACGTTTGTATATACGGAAGTTTGCATGTAGTTGTAGGTACGTTATAGGTACGTCCGTATATACGGAAGTTTGCATGTAGTTGTAGGTACGTTATAGGTACGTCCGTATATACGGAAGTTTGCATGTAGTTGTAGGCACATTATAGATACGTCCGTATATACGGAAGTTTGCATGTAGTTGTAGGCACATTATAGATACGTCCGTATATACGGAAGTTTGCATGTAGTTGTAGGTACGTTATAGATACGTCCGTATATACGGAAGTTTGCATGTAGTTGTAGGTACGTTATAGATACGTCCGTATATACGGAAGTTTGCATGTAGTTGTTGGCACATTATAGATACGTCCGTATATACGGAAGTTTGCATGTAGTTGTAGGTACGTTATAGATACGTCTGTATATACGGAAGTTTGCATGTAGTTGTAGGTACGTTATAGATACGTCCGTATATACGGAAGTTTGCATGTAGTTGTAGGTACGTTAATCAATCTGCCTATACTTTTCCCAACTATGTTGGGGGCGGCTGCCAGTCTAGCCAGATGCATGTTAGTATCAGTATTTTAAATGGAGCGACAGCCTATCTGACCTCCACAAGCCAGTTACTAGGCAACACGATACCCCTTGGTAAGACTGGTTATCAGACTTGTGGGTTTCTGACTAACTGTAACAACTGTCTAAGATCCACAAATAAAATAAATAATAAATAAAAAAAAAACTTTATTTCACCAAAAAAAAAGCCCTTAACACTTATTACTAACACCTTATGACTAACACTTATTATGGCTTAATACAAAGGTCAATATTTAAACACTCTCGACTCCTAAACTAGGTGTAAGTTCCTGTGAAATGACAGCCGGGACCCGGGACCAACGGCTACGGTTGTTAGGATTCTTATTTAAAGTTTGTCAAAGAACCTCGATATTCCTGAAATGAGAATATTCGAATCACCATCGCTGATGAGTTGCGTCAGTTGGGTCATCGGGCAAGCTGCGACGAGTTTCACGGACTCAAACATTTTGTAGTGTCTCCGTGACGTGAGTGACTTTTTTACTTGGGTACCTACATATTTCATGTTAATGTCACTAAACGTTACATTTATTCGTGATACCTCCGCAGACCTTCTAGAATGTAGACAGGAGCAACATGTAGGACCTGTTAGACCTGGACCCGATGTGAGCACCGCTCGTTGTGTCACGCTGTCACGCACGAGACGATCGACGCGACCGTGTCGCGTCGCGGTGCAAAGTGCGGGTGTGCGCCGGAGTCCGAAGTCCCGCGGAGACGGTCGGGGTTTACTCATCAAGCGCGCCGCGCGCTGGAGTCCGAAGTCTGTAGTGACGGTTGGGGTTCACTCATCAACCGCGCCGCGCGCTGGAGTCCGAAGTCTGTAGTGACGGTTGGGGTTCACTCATCAAGCGCGCCGCGCGCTGGAGTCCGAAGTCTGCAGTGACGGTCGGGGTTCACTCATCAACCGCGCCGCGCGCTGGAGTCCGAAGTCTGTAGTGACGGTCGGGGTTCACTCATCAACCGCGCCGCGCGCTGGAGTCCGAAGTCTGTAGTGACGGTCGGGGTTCACTCATCAACCGCGCCGCGCGCTGGAGTCCGAAGTCTGTAGTGACGGTCGGGGTTCACTCATCAACCGCGCCGCGCGCTGGAGTCCGAAGTCTGTAGTGACGGTCGGGGTTCACTCATCAACCGCGCCGTGCGCTGGAGTCCGAAGTCTGCAGTGACGGTCGGGGTTCACTCATCAACCGCGCCGCGCGCTGGAGTCCGAAGTCTGTAGTGACGGTCGGGGTTCACTCATCAACCGCGCCGCGCGCTGGAGTCCGAAGTCTGTAGTGACGGTCGGGGTTCACTCATCAACCGCGCCGCGCGCTGGAGTCCGAAGTCTGTAGTGACGGTCGGGGTTCACTCATCAAGCGCGCCGCGCGCTGGAGTCCGAAGTCTGTAGTGACGGTCGGGGTTCACTCATCAAGCGCGCCGCGCGCTGGAGTCCGAAGTCTGTAGTGACGGTCGGGGTTCACTCATCAAGCGCGCCGCGCGCTGGAGTCCGAAGTCTGTAGTGACGGTCGGGGTTCACTCATCAAGCGCGCCGCGCGCTGGAGTCCGAAGTCTGTAGTGACGGTCGGGGTTCACTCATCAAGCGCGCCGCGCGCTGGAGTCCGAAGTCTGTAGTGACGGTCGGGGTTCACTCATCAAGCGCGCCGCGCGCTGGAGTCCGAAGTCTGTAGTGACGGTCGGGGTTCACTCATCAAGCGCGCCGCGCGCTGGAGTCTGAAGTCCGCAGAGACGGTCGGGGTTCACTCATCGACCGCGCCGCGCGCTGGAGTCCGAAGTCCGTATTGACGGTCGGGGTTAGCTCAGCATTTCATCAAGAACAAGAACAAATTTTGTGAATGTTTGCTACAGTCGTACGATGGTCATACGTGTCGACGCGTGTCGCGTGTATGTAACTTACTTGTTGCTGGTGCACTGGTAGATTGTCGTTGTCATGTTGTTTTGTTGAAATCAAAATTTACTTTAAAAAAGTAAAAACCGACTTCAAACAGCTTCTGAAGTCGTTGTCTTCAATTCTTCAATGCACCTTAGCTTGGCAGCGATTTCAGAAGCTGTTAAGTTTTTTTATAAAAGTTATTTTATTCGTTTTAGGTTTATGAAGTCTGTTTTTACTTTTTTAGGGTTCCATACCTCAAAAGGAAAAAACGGAACCCTTAGTCTGTCTGTCTGTCCGTCTGTCACAGCCAATTTGCTCCGAATCTAATAGACCGATTAAGTTGAAAGGTACACATATGAATTTCTGTGACCCAAACACGGACGACTAAAGTAAATAAATGAACTTTGAATATGGGGGTCACTTTTGGGGGACAAATAAGAAAATTAAAAAAAAAGTTTTGCAAACTATACCGTGTGACATATCAAATGAAAGGCTATGAGGGTCTCAAATATATTTTTTTTATAATTTTAAAATAACTTGGTGTTAAAGTTATTTAAGAAAATTGACAAAAATTTACCGTTCCGTAAGTGTAAGTAAGTAAAAGACGAGTACTTGTTACAGCTGACCCAAACTCCGTGCAACAATAGCAATATTAGAATGAAACAAATAATAATACCAGGTAGTAATAAACTATTGAATTGTGAAATATCCACAAAAATTGTTAGGCCATACTTGACAGAGAATTTTAGGCAAATTGCTTTCAGGAGTGTCCATGATTTAAATCATCCAGGGACACGTACCACCCAGAAGATGGTGTGTAGGATTTTTTTTAGGGTTCCGTACCTCAAAAGGAAAAACCGGAGCCCTTATAGGATCACTCGTGTGTCTGTCTGTCTGTCCGTCTGTCACAGCCAATTTGCTCCGAATCTAAAGGACCGATTAAATTGAAATTTGGTACACATATGAATTTCTGTGACCCAAACACGGACGAGTAAAGTAAATAAATGAATTTTGAATATAGAGGTCACTTTTGGGGGGCAAGTAAGAAAATTTAAAAAAATAGTTTTGCTGGTGGTTTTGGTGGTGGTCACCATGTGGCATGCCAAATGAAAAGGCTTACTATGAGGGTCTCAAATATATATTTTTTATAATTTAAAAAAAAATTGTTTTAAAGTTATTTAAGAAAATAGACGAACATTGACCATTCCCCCCCTTATCTCCGAAACTACTGAGCCAAAAATTTTGAAAAAAATACAGAAAATAGATCTTTATCTGTAAATTACAGGAAAATCTATAAGAAGTCTGTGGTCTTAAAATAACATGGTAAATCTATCAATATTGTGAGTACAAACTTACATTTACAGTTGGAATGTATGGGAGAACATGTTTTTCAACTACAATGTTAAGTTTGTTCTTACGATAAATTCATCCCAACTACGGAACCCTTCATTGTGCGTGGTCCGACATGCACTTGGCCGGTTTTTTGGCAAGGTATGAATAAAGATGTACGTCACTGGGCTAAAACATGTGTGCGATGTCAGAAAACGAAAATTAGCAGACATGCTATTTCGGATGTGGGAAGTTTTTCAGAAGCAGGAAGTTTTGAACACATTCATGTGGATATAGTTGGGCCGCTACCAACATCTCCAGATGGATTTAGGTATTTGGTAACCATTATTGACAGATGCTCGCGTTGGCCAGAAGCATTTCCAGTAAACCAAATAACAGCAGACGAAGTCGCAAGGACAATATATGAAGGTTGGATAGTACGTTACGGTTGCCCAATGAAAATTACCAGCGATCAAGGACGATAGTTTGAGTCAACTTTGTTTCCTAAATTGATGTCATTTTTAGGAATGACTAAGATTCGAACTACACCTTACCATCCACAAAGCAACGGTGCTGTCGAGCGTTGGCATAGGTCATTAAAATCATCGTTAATGGCACGATTGGATAGTAGTACGTCTTGGGTTAAGGAATTGCCCATGGTTTTATTAGGTCTACGAGCAGCGTCGCGCAGCGACAACGGAGTAAGCGCAGGAGAATGAGCCTTTGGTAAAACTTTACTTTACTTAATTCTACGACAGCCAAACGAAGCAGACAGTTCTGACCCGTACAGTTTAATTCAAGATATTCGCAATGTAATCGCCTCGTATCGCCCTACGCGTGGTAAACAAAGTCATGCAACGTTTATACGCGGAAACGCGGGACTATAATAACACGGAAGCTGTAAAATCTTTATATAATGCGTTGGTTAGGAGTAGGTTGGAAAGCAGTGCTATTATCTGGAACCCCCATGAGGCTAAATATAGTCTCATGGTGGAAAAAATGCAGAACAAATTTACCCGGTATTTGTACTTTAGACAATATGGTGTTTACCCTTATTATCCGCTTCATAACATCATCATCATTCTTCTTATTATTCATAACATATAAATTAAGACACACTCACGCACACACACACATACACACACATACTCACATACCTATGCAAACACCCACACGCACATAATACATTCGCTCGTACCTACACATATTCACATTTTTAACCTATTATTCTAGTTTATAATCTATCTCCTGTGTTTAGTATAAATTCTAGAACGCTATCGTCCTTTTCCTGAGGTGGGCGTTAATTCCTACGACACAGTATTTTACTAATGTATGTATTATCGCACTAAATGTTTTTGTCATACTGTGTTTTTGTTCAATAAAGAATTTTATTTATTTTATTTATTTATTTTTATTTATTTTTATGTATCCAACCCTCTTTCTTATAGGGATGGTTGGATACTATAAGTTGGAGGTAAGGCGTAACTTAGCGTTAGCCAAATATATATTTGAAGTGTTTCGTGGTAGATTAAATAACCCTAATATATTAGACTCGTTGAGGCTGCTTGTTCCAAACACCAGGTTGCGGCAGGCGCCGAGGGCACGGCTTTTCGACGTCCCGGTGGCTCGCACTAACGTAGGCAAATTCGCACCGGTTGCAAGAGCCATACGGTTAATAAACAGCGTCTCACAAAGGACTGATATCTTTAACTGTACATTGGCGGAATTCGTGAGGGTGACTCTCGATTTATTAAGTAATAAGTGATAATCTGTAATCACATTATCGCATTGGGTGTGGACCTGTTAAGATAATGTAAAATTGGATAAATAAATAAATAAATAAATAAATAACATTCGGACCAAAAGGACTGCGATTATGTTTTTGTTCGTGACGATACCGTTAAAAAATCATTGAAACCGTCCTATGATGGACCATACAAGGTCATTGACAGAGATCCAAAGGTATATCGTATACAGTTACCCGGACATGAAGCCCGAATTTCAATTGATAGGTTACAACCAGCCTTTTTGTTAAATGACACTCCAGCTGCAATGAATAAAACCAGTACTTCACACAGTAACAATCCAGTACCGAGCACACAGATAACCAACCGTCTACGCGTCAACAAAAGAACAGGGTGTAAAGTTCACTCATCCTCCATAGAAAAGGGAGGATCCTCCAAACAGACGGGTGTTGTTTCTGGTGGGCCACTGCCCGACGGTTGATGTCGGGACCTTGTATAATATATGCTAGTCGCGTGCTAAACTCTGATTGCGCGATGCAGGATTGCGCGACGTCAGTTGACGCGTAGTTCGTATGTGGAGATGTAGATTCCGCGGAATTCCTTCCGCCACATCACTCCCCTCCGGAGACCGGAGGTCGATAGTGGGCTGAGTCGTGTATCCTGCGATGTTTGCCAGTGCCAGTTGTGGTTCCAGTGAGTCGGAACCGGGTGCCGCATAGTTCACGGTGAGTCGGAACTGTCTGCGGTGATACCCCAATGAGTCGGGGTGACATACTCTCAACCGCCAGGGCACATTCAAGTCAGTGATAGACATACCCAGTAAAAGGTAGCTTAAATAGCTTGTAACCACCAGTCACCGTCACCATGCGGCGCGGGCTTGAGGCGACAAGAGTCAGATTGTAACCAGCAGTCGCCGTCACCACGCGGCGCGGGCATGAGGCGACCAGAGTCAGATTGTAACCAACAGTTGCCGTCACCATGCGGCGCGGGCATGAGGCGACAAGAGTCAGATTGTAACCAGCAGACGCCGTCACCACGCGGCGCGGGCATGAGGCGACAAGAGTCAGATTGTAACCAGCAGTCGCCGTCACCACGCGGCGCGGGCTTGAGGCGACAAGAGTTAGGTAGTTAGCTTGCGCAGTACCAATCAGCTGAGCAGATAAATAGGAATGAGTAATACCTAAGTTCAATCTACGGGTATGCAAAACATTACAAAATGCAAAAAGTAAAGTGCCGCTCGTACGGCTGATCTATTAGTAATAATTAGGTTGGGGAAAAAGACTTTTCGTATTATAGTATGTATGAACTTAAAATAAAATCTCTTTGGCTATACTATTTGTATCTGGCTGGTTTTGGTATCATTGAAAGTTTAAATTTTAAAGAACATAATTCCAAATTCAAATTAGGAAAATTTGTGATTTTCATTTGTTTTTCGTACTGTCAAGATGAGTGAAGCTAATGAAGAAATTCGATACATTTTAAAATTATACTACAAAAAAGGTAAAAATGCAACGCAAGCCGCGAAAAAAATTTGTGATGTTTATGGACCCAGTGCAGTGTCTGTGAGAGTAGCACAAATTTGGTTTAAGCGTTTTCAATCCGGAAATTTTGATGTCAAAGATGCACGTCCCTCTGGTCGCCCTATTACGGATAAAATGGATGCCATTTTTGAAAAAGTGGAGCAAGATCGGTATATCAGTAGTTACGACGTAGTTGAAGAACTGGGAATTGACCACAAAACAGTTTTGGAGCATTTGAAAAAAACTGGGTACACAAAATAGCTCAATATTTGGGTACCTCACGAGCGAGTTTGTGGTTCTTTATTACGACGTAATGAAACCGAACCATTTTTGAAGAAGCTGATAACTGGTGATGAAAAGTGGATCACGTACGACAAGAATGTACGAAAAAGGTCGTGGTCAAAGGCCGGTCAGGCTTCACAGACTGTGGCGAAACCCGGGTTAACTCGCAACAAGGTGATGCTGTGTGTGTGGTGGGATTGGAAGGGCATTATTCATTATGAGCTGTTACCACCAGGCAGGACCATCGATTCTGAACTCTACTGCTAACAACTGATGAGATTAAAGCAAGAAGTTGAGAGAAAGCGGCCGGAATTAATCAACAGAAGGGGTGTGGTTTTTCATCATGATAACGCTAGACCTCACACATCTTTAGTCACTCAGCAAAAATTAAGAGAATTTGGCTGAGAGGTGTTAATGCATCCGCCGTATAGTCCTGACCTTGCACCTTCAGATTTCCACCTGTTTCGGTCTCTTCAGAATTCTTTAGGCAGTGTCAGGTTAACATCACGAGAGGACTGCCAAAACCACTTGTCGCGGTATTTTGATCAGAAGTCCCAAAATTTCTATAGCAATGGGATCATGTCCCTACCTACAAGATGGCAAAAAGTTATCAAACAAAATGGTACCTACATACTTTAGATAAATGTAAATAATGTATATTAAAAAATGTTTTGAAATTTCTTAAAAAATGCGAAGAAACTTTTTCCCCAACCTATTAGGTCAGCAGTATAAGCGGCATCGGCACTGTGGTTGCATTAGTGGCTAATGGTGGGCGTCAGTTTAGCGACCCCCTGACACTCGACACACGACCAGCGTCAGCTTAGCGACCCCGTGACACTCGACCTACGACCAGCGTCAGCTTAGCGACCCCGTGACACTCGACCTACGACCAGCGTCAGCTTAGCGACCCCGTGACACTCGACCTACGACCAGCGTCAGCTTAGCGACCCCGTGACACTCGACCTACGACCAGCGTCAGCTTAGCGACCCCGTGACACTCGACCTACGACCAGCGTCAGCTTAGCGACCCCGTGACACTCGACCTACGACCAGCGTCAGCTTAGCGACCCCGTGACACTCGACCTATGACCAGCGTCAGCTTAGCGACCCCGTGACACTCGACACACGACCAGCGGCAGCGTCAGCTTAGCGACCCCCAGTGCCGTGACACTCGACTTACGACCACTATTATGTATAGAAGAGACAATCTACTCTCTGTAATGAATAGTAATGATGCAGACACGCGGTAAAAACATTTTGTTATTGTCAACATTTACATTGTTCTCGAAGCTTGTTCTATTATGCCGCGGCCACATTAATAGACATCGCCGTTGATTATCGCGTAGAAGGGCGATAACCGTAGGTGTAGCCACCACTTACGATAACCGTAGGTGTAGCCACCACTTACGATAACCGTAGGTGTAGCCACCACTTACGATAACCGTAGGTGTAGCCACCACTTACGATAACCGTAGGTGTAGCCACCACTTACGGCGATAATTTGACCGAATCTTGACCGAATTTAACTATCGCGATTACTAAAGTGTTTATGGGTATCGACGTTGACGTTGTCGTGTGGCGGGGGCATGACGTGAGAGGTTTCTGACGAGTGTAATATAATAATATTTAATTGATGTAGGTAGTACAAGGTAGGTACGTACAGGTACTGCGTAGAAGGAAGCGATATCGCGGATCACGGCTGGTAGTTTTTATAATTTAAAGGATAAATGCAAACTGCCAAACTTTTTGTTAACATTTTTTTTTGCGTCTGGTGTTGAAAAAAATGTTAAAATACAAAGTTTGAATTTCTGAACAGTTTTGTCTTCAGTTATACTTTTATAGGAAGTGTTAAGTTAAAGATATTCCAATTTGAAGTTCTAGAGGAGAACAACAATAGACCATAATCGAAAAAGAAATATAGAAATACCTCCTTACCACGTAAAATATCATTGATAGAAATGCATTTTTACAGCAAAATAAACTACGGACTACGTATAAGTCTAGCCGACCGAGACGTGCGTAGGTCTGCCACATGGCCCTACATGTGGCGTAAGTAAATAAATGTTCAGAAGAATACTTATCTAATAATCTTAGCCATCATCTTATACAGTCTTCAATGTTCCCACTGCTGGGACACAGACCTCCTCCCGGTGAGAGTCAGGCCAGGCCAGGCCAGGGGCCCAATTCTGTAACTTGCCACGAAGCAACACGCCATTGACACTCTATCGACACACTACAAACATTGTTTCGCCACTGTTGCAAATTTGGTATTCTGTAAAAACTTCAGTGGCGTTTCAGTGGTGTCTCAGTAGTGTGTCGGTGGTGTGTCGATAGAGTGGCAGTACAATAGTTTTCAGTGTTGCTCACAGAAATCTACCATGCGATCATAGAGGTACACCAAACCTACCACTTTTTGAAATCCTATTTTTATCAATCAAATCTTTATATTATGGGTTTTTTTATTAACATACAAACGTTTTATTATCAAAAACATCATATTTCACTAAAAACGTGCATTTTTTGTTAAAAAATAAGATTTTTATCACGACATTTGTCTGACTGTCACAAGTCTTTGCCTTTCTGAAAAAAAAAACCAACAACTGTCAAATGCATCGGCCAAACCAAACTATATATTTATTATTGATTTGGTTCAATGCATCGGTGACTTGTTTCACAGCTCTTGACACAGTTGTCTGTGAAACATTATGCAATGCGCTTTGGCCAACCAGTGTTTGGTATGATCCTGTGGCGTAAAAGCTCAGCGCAATAAGTATCTGAAATGTTTAAATTTTTTTTATATGAATTTTAAGGAACAACTTCGGCAATTCATAACTGTGCTGATATAATTTTAACATTTACATAATTATTCACATCAGTTTTAAATGTTGGGTCGGAGTGTCAAGTTAGGTACCTTCACATACAAACCTTTAATTCAGCAGAGATTCCATTCTGCCGTCGCCGTCTCTGGAGAAAGGGAATGAGCTCGCCAATTAACTCCCTTGCTTGCTCCTTACCAAGCCGAAACGTTTTGACGAACTCCGCCTCGGGAAGATCACGAAAGGCATTCACTTGCAGCCTCATTAGTGCGTGAGATTTGCGGCGCTGGCGCAAAAGCAAACGTCGGCGGTCGGCACTATTAGCCAATGCTAAAAGACGCCACCGCAAAGAAGGTACACAAGGCCTCATTGTGCCGAAACGGAAAAACTACGTCCACTTGCAGCACTTGACGTGACACACACACGGGTACTTTATTTTAAATTGACAAAAAATAAACAAATTGAAGTAAGTACATAAAGAAACACACACACACACACAGTAAACAATATAATACACACATCAAAAGTGTCTAGGGATCAAGCATTTTTATGCGGATTTCTTGAGATTGAGATGTGGCTTTGTAATAAATTTATGATTTTATAAATTTATATGGATCCTTTTTGGTGCATTTCATAATTTGAATCAGGAACTGTGAATCAAATTCGAGTAAAAGATGAAAATCAGTAATCAATATTTTCCCTATAAAAACATACAACGCATTGAAGACATTATTAGTGCTACTGTTTCCCTACTACTGATTAAAACCAACGTTATTATGGAGCGGCGACGTCATTTAAGCAGGGAAGAAATGCTCAGAGCCGTGGGAATGATAGAAGCTGGTTCCCGGCAACGTACTGTGGCTTTAGCTCTGAATACAAGTCAGAGTGTTATCAGTCGACTTTGGACACGTTACCGAAGCACTGGTACCGTGGCTGAGCGCCATGGAGGACGGTATCGCTGCACCACACGGAGACAAGACCGATACATTCAAATCTTAACTCGAAGAGCTCCAACTATAACCGCCATGATGTTAGCCGTGAGGCTTCATCACTCTTCAGGGAACTTAATTAGCGACCAAACAGTCTGAAACCGCTTGCATGAAGTGAACCTTCATTCCCGAAGACCGCTACGGGTACCACCTATAGCAATGCACAATCGTAGGATTCGATATCAATGGGCTCTTGAACACAGAAATTGGGCAGAAGAACAATGGCGTTTCGTGTGCTTTTCTGATGAGTCTCGTTTTGGTATGAGACCGGATACAAGACGTATACGACACTGGAGAACCCCTGGACGCCAACAGCGATTAAAATCCTGCCAGGAAGTCCATCCTTATAGTGGTGGAACCATCATGGTATGGGCGGGTATTTGGATCGGCGGAAGAACTGAGTTGATTTGGATCAGAGGCAACCTCAACGCTCAAATTTATGCTGAGACGATTGTATCAGACGTCATCGTTCCTCTACAAGTGCAAATCGGTCCCTTATTTCAGTTAATGCATGATAATGCACGACCGCACACCGCAAGAGTTGTAAGACAGACTCTCGCCGCAGCTAACATCAATGTCCTGCCCTGGCCTGCTCAGTCGCCAGACTTGAACCCGATTGAGCATGCATGGGATATGCTACAGAGAAGAGCTCTGCCGAATATGGAGGGTATCCAGTCGCAAGAAGACCTTTTTTTGTTGTTGCAACGAACATGGGCGGCCATTCCACAGCGTGATTTGGATGAACTCATTTTGAGTATGCCAAACCGATGTTCTTGTGTTGTTAGTGTTCGCGGTAGAAACACGGATTATTAATTGTTTAGTTACCCAATAAAATTTTAAAGAAAACTGTTATTTCAGTCTTTTTTTCGAACTTTAATGTTAGTGGTTCAAATGTCAAAAATCCCTTTATTAGGAAAATGGCAAATTTCTTTATTAATGCAAAGGTGACTTGGTTTATCGTTACTGTGACAAACGAAAACACTTTATTTGATGAATCCTTAAAGAAAATTTTAATTAATATCAATCAGGAGAAAAGTTATTGCAAAAATATATGTTGATCCCTAGACACTTTTGATGTGTGTATAAGTACATAAAACAAAAAGTATAATATTAAATCACGTAAGTATATTAAACACGTATTACTACTTAATGAACCACTATTGGGAAAGAGGTGTCGTTGTTCAATGGCTTCACAATGGCGGTTTGATGGGCATAACACTATTCAAACACGATAGACAGAACTGTCAAATACACTTAAAATAATTACAGACTACCTTATCTTTGGCCATCACGATGCCATTGACACATTATAGTGGACCAGACTACCAATATTACAATAGTCTTACTATGGCGTTTCAATGGCACTACAGTGGCAAGTCAATGACCATAGATAATTTGTGGAATACCAAATGTCAAAAACTATTCTATTGAGACACTACTGACACACAACCGACACACTATTGACAAGTTGCTTACTTTACAGACTTGGGCCTTGGCCTTTATAGCTTGATCTGTAGCCGTGCGTACTAACAGAAATCAAACACAATATTTTCAAGTAGGGTAATAATAATCTTGTAATAGTACAAAAAAAAAAAAAAAACAAAAAAAAAAACATAAAACTGTATATCAAGTATAGACTTGATATACAGTTTTATGCAAAGAAGATCACTATCTTGTAACTTGACTAATAGTTGTCAGAAATACTTACAATTTGAGGGTATACCCAGCTGCAGATGTAAAGTAGTGACTCTCAAGTCAAGTCTCAATGCCGGGGTATTGGCACAATTTATGACACATATTAGGTGGATTTACCTATGAAATTGCCGTTCTCCAGTACTGGCCATTTCAAATCAAAATAATTTTTGTTTGGTTAAGAATTCTAATTTCAAATTAATTTTATTTTAAAAACGGATTTTTTTTCCAAAAGTAGTCATTTGTTTATTGATTAGTGTTACATTTTCATTGCATTTCAATCTTTTTCGTCATCATGGATACGTTAAAAATTCGAGTATTTATAGAATATGAGTACCGTCGTGGCAGCAACGCGGCACAAGCGTTTTATGTAACTTGACCCAGATTTTTATTACATGACAACATTAAAAGTTCAGCTTAGCCTAAAGTCATGAAGTCAAGCCAGAAAAAGAAAACGGAAGCCATGATTATTTTTGTTATCAATAAACTAGTCAACTAAGTTTTAAATTATGACGATTTTTTTTTCTCAACTTAGATAGGTCCTATGCTTGATTTAAGTAATAAAAACTTGGTAAATTATTTCGTCGGTATCTATCACGGCGAAATAAGTTGACGCTTAATAATTCCATCAACAATTTTCACGCCTTTGTTCTTTCATAATTGGAATTCAGAAATCAGAACACGCATTATGTCAGAAAGTGATAAGGATAACACATGATAACAGTATAATAAAGTTACAGTACTGCGTCTCGACAGTGACCTTGGAAATAATTACCTCCGCCCGCCCGCTCGGTATATAAACACGTACTACTAGGGTTGCCCACTGACTGTGTCTCTTGGGTGACGTAGTTATTTGATAATGCGATGTTAAATTGTCATATTATTATCTTTCATTATTTCTGTTTGTTTTTGTTGAATTTATTCTTTCCTTGTTAGGGTTCCGAGGGGTACCAAACGGAACCCTATTACTAAGCCTCCGCTGTCCGTTCGTCCATCCGTCTGTCTGTCACAGGTAGCGTTGCAAAACTTCGGAAGTATTCGCAATAATTTGCAAATATTCAAAAGAATACTTCGATTTGAAGGAATACTACTAGTAAAAACTTATTACGTATGTACTTATCTAAGTAGATGAAAAGAAATATTCAGAAGTTTTCAAATCGAATAATACTCAGATTTATGAATGTGCGTTCATTCATAAATCTTATTTTTTTTTTGGTACCTACATTTTGATGTTTAGGGGTTTATTGGTTTTATAAAGAGGGGCCAAATTTTCATTATTTTTGCGATAGGACACACCGTTTTCGAAATATAAGCAAAAAAAAAAACTATTTTATAAACTCAGTAATCTACCTACCTATGTATTTACCTCTCTATCACTTTCACACCTAAACCGCATACAAAAACTTATTACGTAAGTACTAATCTAAGTAGATGAAAAGAAATATTCGGAAGTATTCAGAAGTTTTCAAATCGAATAGTACTCAGATTTATGAATGAACGCGTAGTAACATAGTCTCTGGCATTAACTTTAATAATAGATAAGTACTCTATGCGTGACCCGAACATATAATTAGCTTGGCGAATAATTGCGAATACTACTCAAAACTTCCGAATGCTTCCGCGAATAATAAGACGGGAATACTTCGGAATATTCCTCTCCGGCAACGCGTCACAGGGCTGTATCTCTTGAACCGTAATAGGTAGACAGTTGACATTTTCTCAGATTGTGTATTTCTATTACGGCTATAACAACATAACAACAAATAATAAAAATAAAATAAAGTTATAAAGTAAAGGTGACCACCTTTACTTTATAACTTTATTTTATTTTTATTATTTGTTATTATGGGATAAGGGCAGGAAGATGATATTTGTTATTTGTTGGTATTTTGGGACCCCAAAATAATAAACTTTTCGTTTGAAAAAAAAATGTAAGTCATTGTCACTCATCGAGTAGAGTACAAATATATATATTTTTTTATTTTCAAAAATGAAGAAATAGGGGGGAGGGGGGGGGGGGTGTTGCAAAAGTAGACCATTTTTGTACGAGCTCTAACGCAACAATTAAATAAACATAACAAAAGTCGAAACTGAAACTGAACTGTTGTAGAATTTGAAAGTTCTGTATATCATTACTGTATTCAATCAACAAATATTAAAAACGCCGACTCATAAAATATTTTGTGTAAATACGCCCCAACTTTCTGTAACTGCAAAAAATAATCTAGTAATTCACAGTAGCATTATGAAATACAAAGTTATCTTTGCGATTGTTAACTTAAATGGTACGGAACCCTTCGTGTACGAGTCCGATTTTTTTATCTTTTTCTTTTCTTTCATTTTGTTTGTTAAAATGTATTAACTACAAATGTATTAACTACACATCTTGCAAGTTTACATTTTGACCAGACGACGGCAATGCAAAATGAGGGTATGATGGTGACAGGCTATGTATGTACGCAGTACCAACGCACGTGTTTGTTTCGTTCGCTACCACTGACGCGAATTTTCGTTCGAGCAGCCACTACAGTGCCCACACCATTATATTTCTATGGCGACATAATCCGACATAATGTAGTATAGGTAGGTGTGGACCTACCTATACTACATTATGTCGGATCCTGAAGAAGACCCGATGTTTCGCATCGCAGCCACCAATTAAAATTTTATGCAGATAAAAATTGCATTTCGAAAGTGGTACCGGTGACTGAAAAGTTGTGCGAACATCGGTAGTCATAGTATGGGCATGTGATGCGGAGGAATGAGGAAAATGTCGTTAGGAAAGTTTTGAGTATGAATGTGGATGACTATACGAGTAGGGGAAGACCAAAGAAACGATGGATGGACTGTATAAAAGATGACATGGCTAGAAAGGGGGTGACTACCGAGATGACGGCTAATACAGAAGTATGGAAGAGATGGTCATGTTGCGCTGACCCCAAATAAATTGAGATAAGGGCACGAGAATAATGATGCAAAAATTGCATTTTAGCGAAGTAAACATTTTCACTTCGGTACCTTTTTGAGAAACTGTACCTATCTAAAATTATATTTATAGTTCAGAATCGTACCATGCACATCTATCAGCAATTTGGGCAAAAAACATTTTATGAATGCAAAGCATTTTATTTAATAAACATACTATTGTGTAAAAAAGTAATGATTTGACTACCCACTTGTAATAGCGTCCTTAACAATAGATCCAAAAAAAAAATTTTTTTTTATGTCATAAACCTACAAATTAACAATTTTCGGACTTGTTTTTACTTGTGCTGGGAGACCTTGCTTCTTGCCACATTTCATTATTCTAGGTCAACGGGATGTCACGTGATTTACTTGCGACAGTTGCGAGTATCAAAATGTGTCGCAAAATGGCCATATTTTTTTATTACGTTGACTTAGAAGCTTGATTTTTTTAGAACTCTAACGGATCATAGACTTACGTATTCGATATAAATTTCAACTTGATATCTCCACGGGCCCCTGAGAAAAAGGGTCTTGACAGACTGACAGACTTGACATTTTTTTTATATGATGAATTACAAATTAACAATTTTCGGACTTTTTCCTTTATTTTTGCTATAAGAACTTGCTTCTCGCCAAATTTTATGATTCTAGGACAACGGGAAGTACCCTATAGGTTTTGATTTACTTGCGAGTATGTGAAGACGCAAGTGATACCCGCACTTTACGAAGACGTCGCTGAGCTGTCATCAGTCCTCCCGTGACCACGATCGCTGCGAGGCGTTTGAAACGTCGGGAAACAAGATACTTGTTTACCTAAAAACCAAAAAAAAAACAAAAAAACCAAAGCAAAAAAACCTTTTTTTAAAAAGCTTTTATTTAAATGCTCTAAAAAGAAGAAAAAAAAAAATTATTTTAAATTTTTATCTATCAACTTATAACCTCATTATACACAATTTATATGATCTATAAGCTTGTCGCGCGATTTACTTGTGTAAATAAACTAGTACCTATTTAATTGAGTAACTTTACTCTGCTAAGTATATTTTTTTTTTAAATTTCAGTTTAATTAAATACTTATAGGTACTTACGTAAACCTCGCGACAAGCTTTTATGATCATATAAATTGTGTATAGTGGGGTTATAAGTTGATAGTTAAAAATCTTAAAAGAAAAACATATTTTCTTCTTTTTAGAGCATTTAAATAAAAGCTTTTTTTTTTTTAAAAAAAGGTTTTTTTGCTTTTATATTATTTGTTGCTTTTTATTTATCGCTGGCTAGGTTTCTGAGTCTCTCATTTCATTCAACGCATCATTGTTGCAAGGTCGTTTGCCGGTTACTTTAGGAAGGCATATAAAACTTCAAAAGTCCGCCATATTGAATTAAGAGTGATGTCAGAATATTTTTCTAATTATTCGCGGCAAGCCCTTTCATTTGATACCCATATTGCAGAAGTGCATAAAAAATAACTATTCCGCCATCTTGGATGCTCCGCCATATTGGATTTAGAATGACGTCACATTATTTTTCGAGTAACTGTCAACAAGCCCTTTCATTTGATACCCATATTATAGAAATGCATTAAAAATAATTATTCCGCCATCTTGGATGGTCCACCATATTGGATTTAGAATGACATCACACAGTTTATCGTGTATTGGCATCCAAACTAAACGTGTATACAAAATTTCAGCTCAATTGGTTGAAGATATCTGCTTCAAAATTAAGTAGCAAGATTTCACCCGAACAAACATACATACAATGCAAGTTAAATAAAAGCTTTTAAAAAGGAATATCGCGATGCCGATGCCCCGTTCTCGATGTTGTTTTCTAATGACTCGACTTTATTGTAGCAGGCACGAGGACGCGAAGATTGCCAACTAAACATCAATCAATCAATCTGCCTAGCCTTTTCCCAACTATGTTGGGGTTGGCTTCCATTCTAACCGGATGCGGCTGAATACCAGTATTTTACATGGAGCAACTGCCTATCTGACCTCCACAACCTAGTAACTGGGTAATACGATACCCCTTGGTAAGACTGGTTGTCAGACTTTCAGGCTTCTGACGACCCGTAATGACTGTCAAAGATCCACGAATGACAGCCGGGACCAACGGCTTAACGTGCTTTCCGAGGCACGGCGGAGTCTCGGTATGTAAATATGGTCACCCATCCACGGACAACCCCGGCAAGCGTAGCTTAACCTGATGGATCGACCCGAGCGGCTGTTATTACTTAGCCACGAGCCATCTAAACATGACTCGATTTTATTGTAGCAGGCACGAGGACGCGAAGATTGCCAACTAAGCATGACTCGACTTTATTGTAGCAGGCACGAGGACGCGAAGATTGCCAACTAAGCATGACTCGACTTTATTGTAGCAGGCATGAGAACGCGAAGATTGCCAACTAAACATGACTTGACTTTAAATAATGAAACTCAACATGAACGAACATGAAACATACATGTATACAAACAACTGCGACTTTAGTATTAAAAAAGAGGTCGAATTAAAACTGCTTAATTGTCGTGATTAATTAAATGTTTGAATCATGTAGGTAGATATGGACTTGCTATGTACATACAGAATCATTAAACATTATGTTATCAAAATACGCAGTTATTAATTTAATCAGTGGTGTAGGAGCGCGACCTAAGTGGTACCTGGCGGGATTCGCTACGCTACTAAGTTAAACACTCAAATAACTTACGAAGGTTTACTGCTGATAAAGGGAGTTAACAAGGTAACGTTTAGGCTAAGCTGTCGCTAAAATGAAAAAGTGATGGAAATTATTGTAGGCGAATGCACCCGGTTGGTGTCCGAATATGCACTGAGCTCGCGGCGCATTTAGTGCGACCGTGTTGTATCGCTAGGTCAGCAAACGTGGTCGATTGCAATTATTGCATCGAACATGCTCCCGAGGAGAAGAGATGAGTTAATGAGATAAGCTTGTACAAAAATAAAGAGTTGAGTTGAGTTGAGTAGAGTATGTGCTTAAACGCTAAGGAGTTAAGACAATATTAGATGAGAAATTATTGACAAGGTGATCAAGGTAAATCAAAGGTAAGGTGAATCATAACATGATATTATATCTAGATATAGATGCTCAAACGGTTGAGTCACCAATTGAAAATACTGATTGCCTTTTAGTTATGGGAGACGTCGACGTGTCTCGCCTCTTTGAACGCAAACTAGACCACCGTTTAGGAAAATAAGCTACGCGCGCACTATCACTGGCACAATGGCCCCTGCTCGGGCAGGGGTTGATTTCGCGCACTTGCACGAAGCTTTGCTCTTGCTCAGATTGATTTATGCACACACTCACACTCGCTGGTACATTCTCGTTCCGCTCTTGGGTGGGCGGACCACCGGCTCGCTGACATCTCCTCCTCAGGAACCATAGGACCGCTGCGACAGCTGCTACTAATAGGCTATATGACAACGCATACTGATGTATGTCATGTGTCGTTAAACCTCTATCTGTTGGACTGTCCTTCATTGATTCAATTTGTTCACCGAGATACTTGAATGAATCGTTTATCGGTGTTATATCTTCGTTGATCTCGTAGTCTTGGAAATTTTGGATAGGTAGCGTAAGATTACTAATCAAACGATTTATGGGAGTTAATTTAGTCTCGAGTATATTTGGTTTAAGATTATGCGTATTCTCTAATTGTTGATGAGAATAAAGTGCTACATCATGACCCTTCACAATGCATTGCTTAGTTACTTGAATAAGTCTAGCCTTGCTGACTTCGCTCGCTTGTAGGTCGTCGTCGCATATGACTCTCAAAGAGTCACAACAGAAATACAAATACGAGGGGGGATCAAAAAGTAGTGAGAATGAGATAGATTATAATGACTATTGATAACTTAATAATTTATTTTTCTACATAGTCTCCGAGTCTCTCTACACACCGAGTCCAGCGCTTTTCCAAGACTTCAATCCCTTTCAAAAAAAAAGTTTTGTCTTGGTCCTGCAAAAAGCTCTCCACGGCATCCATCACCTCGTTATCGTCTTCGTACCTGTTTCCCCTTAAGTATTCTTTCAATTTGGGGAACAGATAAAAATCGTTAGGCGCCAGATCTGGTGAATAAGGGGGGTGGTCAACTAATTCGAAGCCAGCTTGCTGAATGGCAGCCATCGCAACTGCCGACCTGTGCGCGAGTGCGTTGTCGTGATGAAACAGCACGCCCCTTCGAAGTTTCCCTCTCCTTTTCTCTTTGATGGCATTCCTCAACTTAGGAATTAAAGCTGCATAATATTGGCCTGTAATAGTTGTTCCACGCTCCAGGTAATCAATCAACAATATCCCTTCTGAGTCCCAAAATATTGAGGCCATAACCTTGCCAGCCGATGCCACGGCACGAAACTTCTTCGGGGTCGGTGATGATGGCCGTTCCCATTGCGAAGATTGCTGTTTTGTCTCGGGATCAGAATGATGGACCCATGTTTCGTCCATTGTTACGAAACGAGACAAAAAGTTTTCAGAATCTTCTTGAAACTTGTCCAACAATGTCTTCGAAATGTCAAGTCGATTTTGTTTCTGACTGTCGGTTAACATTCTCGGCACCCATCTTGCGGAGACTTTTCTCATATTCAAAGATTGTTTCAATATGGATTGAATACTTCCATATGAAATGTCCGTTTCTTGAATTAAGTATCGGATGGTAACTCTTCGATCGCTCAATACAATTTTCACGACTTTCGCAACATTTTCTTGGGTGACTGACGTCGATGGACGGCCGCAACGATGTTCGTCTTCCATGCTCGTTCTCCCTACTCGAAATTGAGAAGCCCACCTTGCGACAGTGGAATAAGGCGGAGCAGACTCTCCTAATGTTGCCTCCAAATCGCAATGAATCTCTTGCGTCGTTAACTTTTAACAGAGGTATTTAATAACGGCTCGTTTTTCTCCATTTTCGAGAACACGTTCCGACACGAAGCAAACAAATGACTACATTCAGAAAAAAACAATAGAGAATCGAAGATTTTTTTCTTTATTAATATTACAAATATGTATCTGAGCTATGCCTGCCAGTATTTATTTTTTTTTCTTACCAAGGAGTATATCGTTCTCACTACTTTTTGATCCCCCCTCGTAGGTAGAAAGGTCGTGTAATGGAACCCATTTGTTTTCACAGCTAGATTTGATGATCCTGCAAGTAGACAACTCCTTTTTCTCGCAGAATTGTTCATCAGGACCTAAACTCTGGACAGGTCCTCGAAGACGACAAAGGTAGGTTTCCGCTTGATATTCGCAATCTTGAAGATCGCTGACGCTGGCTGTTAAGTATGAATCTCTTCTCAAGTTAATTGCAACGTATTCGGACGCTGGCTTGATGCTGATCATACTTTCGTTAATTTTAACCGGCACTGGTATCAAATTGTATAGCTGGAACGTATCTCTTCTAATTAACGGTAAGGTAATTTCAAATATGAAATATTCCTCCGTCATCCTTGCTTTAACTTTTAACAATTTGTAGATCTCATACAAGTTGAACTGAATGTCATCTACGGGTAACGCTAGTTCTATAGAAATTTGACTAGCTGCAATCTGTAACTTCCCACGGAGCTGTTGTGGAGTCAAGAGATGCAGATTGATCTGACCATGATAGATCTCAGTCATAGTATCAAGAAAAGTATCCTAAGTCCGCTTTCAATTCTGAATCATACTCGTATTTAAGGTCGCTAATGCTGCTAAAGAGAAATATTTCTGTATAGACATTAACGTCGATCTCTTGCTGCAATGTTTTGGTGATGCTGTAAATAATTCAAATGCTTATTAATTATCTTATGCTGCTTTTTAATAGTCACTTCTGTTCTCTTTAAGATATTAAACTCCGCTTCTATGACCGATGTCTGATTCCTGTACAGCTGACTAAGGTGGAATGTATTCTTACGTATAAGGTCAATGTCACGCTTGTATTTTTCTGTGAATTCCTGATCCAGTACTCCGAACAATGAATTAACTATGGAGCCGACAACGTCGATAAGCCCGCGTCGAGTTCGCGGACGCGCTCCAAAATGCTGATTGAGCAACAGCTGATTATAATATTGTAGTTCATCGTACTCGTGTTGTATTTGCAGGATAATAATTTTACAATGGCTCTGCTTTTGAATTTTCCCGCAAAAAGGTTCGGACACAGATAATCTATCACAGTAAATGCATGGAATTGGATATTACTACTTAATAGTGGTGGAACAAGGTTAAAAGTAACGCGGTGGCGCAAGTGGATATCAGAGTTAATGTTGGCATTTTTAAGACGTCCCCCGACTCTTAATATGCCGCTTTCATCTAAAAATGGTTGCTGATTTAATAATTTGCTACCGGAATTAGGTTTATTATTCATCAAACTCTCGATATCCGACCCAAATTCACTGCGCTGTATAATGCATACAGTAATTATAATTAATTTTGCTTTCCTTAGCTCTTGTAATGTGAGATATGACGGCCTTTGTTTACTTGTCCGTGCAAGTGTACGTGATAACCATGCTACAATGCGATTTATTTTTACGAATGAGCTGTGACGATCTAATAAATCTTCAATTACGCTTTTTCCAGGATTGCTATTTTGAACGGTAATAACTTGCTTCCGGACCTCTTCTTCCGTCGTATACTCTGCTTGATTTTGCTTTGGCTTAAAGTAAGGTGTCGATAACCAAGCTGGGCCTCGCCACCACAACGTATGCTCCATTAGTTGTGTAATGGATAGTCCTCTGCTCGCTGAATCAGCTGGATTTTCTTTAGTCGATACATAATGCCAAACATCTGGTGATGCTACGCTAATAATTATCTTCATTCTATTCGCTACAAAAGGCTTCCAACGTTCTGGATAGCCCTGTATCCAGCTAAGGGCGACCTTAGAGTCGCTCCAGGCATAGATTTCTTAATCTATGCCAGTCATGCTAGTGACTACTTTTGTTAATAGTCTCGTTAAAAGTTCCGCTGCACATAGCTCCAATCTAAGAAGCGATACTGTCTTGCTGCAAGGTACTAATCTTGTTTTGGCTGCGACTAGTACTACCGATGCTTCAGTTTTTGATACGATTCTGGCATATACGACACATGCGTACGCTTTAATAGATGCATCACAAAATCCGTGGAGTTGGATAGTGTTATCTCGTTTGCTTTGCAACCATCGTGGGATTTTAAATCTGCTAACACATCCCATATCTTCAGTTAATTTTACCCACTCTTTGCTGATCTCGGCTGAAACTTTATCGCTCCATTGAATCTCATCTAGCCAGACCTTCTGAAACAACAATTTGAACTTTGTAGTCAGCGGCGCTAGCCAACCTAAAGGATTAAATAACCTGGATATTTCCGACAGAAGCAATCTTTTTGTAAGGTTTGTAGTTTAGGAATTAGGTGTTGTAAGTGAGAAGGCGAATAACGATCTGTATGGTTTATTAAAAAGCGCTGCTTATATACAGTACAGTCAGTTACAATTAAAATAAATAGGGTAAACTTAAAACTAACATAATTGGATTACCGACATTAGTCTGTAGAATGTGCCGCGCTCCCTTCGTGCAACAAGCGCGATGATACAGCCGGCCAATCCGCGTTTCTTTCACTTGGCTAGATCAGTGCGCGCGGACGCATGGTGGTGACCGGCCGTATGAGCTCCTCTAATTTTATGTTGTAGGTAAGTACCGGTGTGGGTAGTTTTTGCTGCTACATCATTCCCCGCAAGTGAAACGTACACAGGGCTTCGACGTCCTTCCTGATTTTGTGACGTATGCGTACGTATCTGTGACTGGTGCTTCTGACTCAGTGTTCATCCGGAAAGCAGGCTTTAGTCTGTCAAAAAATTCACATGTAATATTGATATTTTTGTGTACTTATTTTTAAGAGATTTAAAGGTTATAAATACAGTAAAAATATAATAAAATTGGTCTACCCGGTCAAAAGTTATTACAATTTATAATCACAAAAAAACTTGGTTAACACGTACGTAAGTGTACTACGTACGTGTTAGCTAAGTATACTACTACGGGCTACGGGTCATCACAAAAATTAATGGTGATCATATTAAAATGAATAATTATTATTCTTAAGTCAAACATTTAGGCCCACTAGCACCACAAATCACAAAATACGTTGAGCGCTAAACGAATTAAAAACATTATTCTATTTCTGTTAATTTTGAAGTTGTTAGGGATGGAATGATGTTTTAAAAATGTTTAGCGATAACCGTATTTATGGTTTTTGGTGCAAGCGGGCCTTGGTATCATAATCAAACCTGTTTTATGTATAAAAAAGATTATTTTAATTTATTATTTGTCTGTCTATCTGTCTATTTGTTACCTTTTTACACCTTAACGGATAGGCCGTGACCTGGGGGTTCTACTCCCTAAGCACGAACTCCGTCGTTTCGGCCTTCGTTACGGGCGTTTCCTACTGACCAACGGACGGATGATTCGGACGGGGCCCGAGCGACGAATGAATTACAACACGATTTGACACTTGTACCTACTCCCGATGTGTTTTTGCCCGTCGAAAAAATTAAACTTGACACTTGTTTCGGCGGAGCGTTATGTCAGTTCATACGACATCAAAATAGTTGTCGTGCTATTGACGAAAATTATAAGTTGAAGTATAATTTCAAATTATGGCTGCTTTTTTATTGCTAGAAGAAGTTTTACGGGAAGAGCGGAAGCGTCGCCGACGATATTTACGCCAAAGCTTTAGGTTGGCGAGTATTCCCCACGTCGAGTACAAAGGTAGGCTCACGGTAGATAGGCTCACTCGGGAATTATTCGAGGACCTGTGTGATGATGTTTGACCTCTCTTGCCTCAACTCATACGACGAAGTGGTGGTGGTGGTTGGATCAACTCCAAGAACCAAGAATGAAGGTAAGTATTTATTAAAGATTCTGCAACTTACGGACCTTTTTTTTTTTGTGGATGGGAAATCATCAAATGACTTCTCCCGCTCTGGGCAGAGCGGGAGGGTGTGTCAGACTTTTACTGACTAAAACCCACCCATGCTCCTTCAGCTGCCCGTGCCAGGGCCACGGTATCTCTTTCGAACTACCCGCGACCCCGGCGGCATCGGCCCAATTGACCCCGTCACTGCTGACATCTCTTTGAGGCGCGCGTGGAACACAACGCGCCGTTGACCCGGGCCTGGTCCTTACCGGACGGCGAGCTGCCCATTACTCGTCGTCCGCAAGCCCGCGCCTACGGTGGCCGGGAATCGGCAATCGATCGGATTGACCTGGATTACCAATCCGCCCCACCTACTGTTGTTTTTGTTTACTTTTAGATCCTCGCTGCTCTTAATTTTTATGCCCGGGGCAGCTACCAAGGTGCAGTGATGTACCAATGGCACAACAGACAGTGTCACGCTGTCTGCGGCATGTCACAAATACACTCAACAGCCCCTCAATTTTGCAACGATATGTAAGGTTTCCACAGAATTTTGCTGAGAGGAACCTTATAAAAAGACAGTAATTTTAAAAGCTTGTGCCATTTTTCTTAAACAAATATACATACTTAGTCAAGTAAAAATACACAATAGTCACAACTGCTTAAGATGGAAACATGCCATTTGGACAATGACTACGACCTATGCTTTGAAGAGTGTTTAAACTTATACGTAAAGAGTGTGCACTAAAACAGATAGTACCATTTTAAATTTTAAGAATGTTAATAAATGCGTAGGGTAATTATATTTAAAAACTTTTTTATTTTGCTTACAGGACAATGGGTGTTGGAAGATCGTGAAATATAAAAAAGGATTTTCACAGTAAAAGCATTGCTTTAATAACAAAATCAGAGGACTATAAGTAGCGGACTATAGCGCAACTCTATCGTCATGCGACTTTCGTTCACGAATAAAGTCTATAAGTAGTCTATCATTCCGTCCCGTTCTGATGAATTCGAAATCATTAGGGAGTAGGGTTCACTCTAATGTATCGGACTACTGTCGGACGGTCCCGTTGCTTTGTTGACGGAGTAAGGGAGTAGACCCGCCTGGGTAGGAACATAGGATACTTTTTATTCCGGTAGTAGGTACGTGCCCCGGGAATCATTTCCCAATTACACGCGAGCGAAGCTGAGGGAAAAAGCTAGTATTTTATATAAGTATAGTAGGATTATACATTATTACGTTTTTAACTTAAAAAAAGATAAAAACCAAAAAGAACCATTTTTAACTTACTGGCAAAAAACTCAAACTACAAGTACCTATGTTTTACGCCTTATTTACATTTTAATAACTGGTATCCTCGGGCTCTGATTCCAGCTTCGAGCCGGTTTGGCATACTGAAGACGAGGTTCCGGAGGCGATGTTGGAGAATATTCTATTATTCTTCCATCAGGCTCTGCTTTAGGACCCGTTTATATAATGCTGACCCCCGAAACAGCCGCTGCCTTGTTTATATAATGCTGACCCCCGAGACAGGCGCTGCATAGTTTATATAATGCTGACCCCCGAGACAGGCGCTGCATAGTTTAGACAGCGAACTAGAAGGCTATTTGAACAGTGGTCTGTTCCAATAGCCATCCTAGTAAAACTAGTTGCAGTAAGCATATTACAATAATAAGTAAGTAGGTATTATTAGGATATAATATTGATATTAAAATAGAGTTAACTGTATCCAGTGTAAACATGTGTCATACTGCGTCAAACTGGTTTGCACAAAGGTATAAGACGGGACGGGACGGGGGTTGGAGGGGGGGGGGGGGGGAGATTGTATTTATAATTAATGTATCACATAATTCAGTTTTAAGAAATAAATGTGTCCATCTGCGCGCCCGGCCACCGCCTGCATCTACTGTGAGGCGAATCTTTTAGCCCAGGGAGGTTATTAATCTGATCGTTAATTAGATTCTTGACAAATGTACCGGCCGGGGCCGGCCATTTTTTATCATTATTACGTATAATTAGCAGCACACAGCCGTCGCTGCAGGAATGCTACATGCTACATACAGAAGAAGCACTTCTTACAACGCACCAATACAACGGATGCAAAAAGACCCATAGCATAGCAGTCCGAGGGTCACATGTACTAGTTTGTACTGGTTTTGTGGTCAGTTCTGTGTTGTACCGGTCCATTTCAATATTTACAGTTTATTAGTACACTACGCTGTTACACTAGTACAATTCTTCGTTACTAAGAATGCGGAGTTCAATAAAAAACAAATTGGTGACTGTGGTTACTTTGTCTACGTTCTTGTTTAATTTACTTTTGCTATTGTGTTGCTGTGCCGTCAAGCAATTAGTTAATTCTGTCTGCCTAAAAAGAAAATATTTAGTCAAAAGTACACAAAGAAATGTTGTTTTGTAGGTGGTGTTCAAGTTATTGTCGATTTTAGGGGTTTTTGACTTAAGCTTTAGGGGTTAATATTTTTTGGAGTTGGTAACCCTGATCATTGATTTTTGAAAATGAAGACGTGTTTTTTGTGCGAAAGTAGTGAAAAAGTGATCGAATTCAACGATGAAACTAGGCAGCTCATATCTCAGGGGTCATCATTATATAAACTAGGCAGTGCCTGCCTCGGGAGTCAGCATTATATAGACTAGGCAACGCCTATCTCGGGAGTCAGTATTGTATAAACTAGGCAGCGCCTGTCTCGGGAGTCAGCATTATATAAACTAGGCAGCGCCTATCTCGGAAGTCAGCATTATATAAACTAGGCAGCGCCTGTCTCGGGAGTCAGCATTATATAAACTAGGCAGCGCCTGTCCGGGAGTCAGCATTAAATAAACTAGGCAGCGCCTGTCTCGGGAGTCAGCATTATATAAACTAGGCAGCGCCTGTCCGGGAGTCATCATTATATAAACTAGGCAGCGCCTGTCCAGGAGTCAGCATTATATAAACTAGGCAGCGCCTGTCCGGGAGTCAGCATTATATAAACTAGGCAGCGCCTGTGTCTCGGGAGTCAGCATTATATAAAATAGGCAGCGTCTGTGTCTCGGGAGTCAGCATTATATAAACTAGGCAGCGCCTGTCCGGGAGTCAGCATTATATAAACTAGGCAGCGCCTGTCCGGGAGTCAGCATTATATAAACTAGGCAGCGCCTGTCCGGGAGTCAGCATTATATAAACTAGGCAGCGCCTGTGTCTCGGGAGTCAGCATTATATAAACTAGGCAGCGCCTGTGTCTCGGGAGTCAGCATTATATTAGGTTGGGGAAAAAGTCTTTTCGCATTATAGTATGTATGAACTTAAAATAAAATATCTTTGGCTATACTATTTGTATCTGGCTGGTTTTGGTATCATTGAAAGTTTAAATTTTAAAGAACATAATTCCAAATTCAAATTAGGAAAATGTGTGATTTTCATTTGTTTTTCGTACTGTCAAGATAAGTGAATCTAATGAAGAAATTCGATACATTTACAAATTTTACTACAAAAAAGGTAAAAATGCTACGCAAGCCGCGAAAAAAATTTGCAATGTTTATGGACCCAGTGCAGTGTCTATGAGAGTAGCACAAATTTGGTTTAAGCGTTTTCAATCCGGAAATTTTGATGTCAAAGATGCACGTCGCTCTGGTCGCCCTATTACGGATAAAATGGATGCCATTTTTGAAAAAGTGGAGCAAGATTGGCATATCAGTAGTTACAACGTAGCTGAAAAACTGGGACTTGACCACAAAATAGTTTTGGCGCATTTGAGAAAACTGGGTACACAAAAAAGCTCGATATTTGGGTACCTCACGAGCTCACTGAAAGAAACCTAATGAACCGTGTACTCATTTGTGATTCTTTATTACGACGTAATGAAACTGAACCATTTTTGAAGAAGCTGATAACTGGTGATGAAAAGTGGATCACGTACGACAAGAACGTGCGAAAAAGGTCGTGGTCAAAGGCCGGTCAGGCTTCACAGACTGTGGCGAAACCCGGGTTAACTCGCAACAAGGTGATGCTGTGTGTGTGGTGGGATTGGAAGGGCATTATTCATTATGAGCTGTTACCACCAGGCAGGACCATCGATTCTGAACTCTACTGCGAACAACTGATGAGATTACAGCAAGAAGCTGAGAGAAAGCGGCCGGAATTAATCAACAAAAGGGGTGTGGTTTTTCATCATGATAACGCTAGACCTCACACATCTTTAGCCACTCAGCAAAAATTAAGAGAGTTTGGCTGGGAGGTGTTAATGCATCCGCCGTATAGTCCTGACCTTGCACCTTCAGATTTCCACCTGTTTCGGTCTTTTCAGAATTCTTTAGACAGTGTCAGGTTAACATCACGAGAGGACTACCAAAACCACTTGTCGCGGTATTTTGATCAGAAGTCCCAAAATTTCTATAGCAATGGGATCATGTCCCTACCTACAAGATGGCAAAAAGTTATCGAACAAAATGGTACCTACATACTTTAGATAAATTTAAATAATGTATATTAAAAAATGTTTTGAATTTTCTTAAAAAATGCGAAGAAACTTTTTCCCCAACCTATTATAAACTAGGCAGCGCCTGTGTCTCGGGAGTCAGCATTATATCTATAACAATATAACAGAACATCACGCCTATATTCCCCGAAGGGTTAGGCAGAGGTGTATCCTCTTGATACTTGTTTACGTCCCATGTAATAGGACTCGACCCCATTGCCATCAACCGGGCACTAATCCAGACTCCGGGCTTCTACTGAAAAATTCCAGATGGAAAAACACAACACTTTGCTCGATAAGGGAATCGAACTCAGGACCTATATATAGAACATACTGCGCAATCGAAGTCTGTAATATATCTTGTTTAAGTGGTCCTTTTAATAAAGGTATGAGATTTATCTTGAATTTTTTAATTTTCGTGCCGTATGATCCTTTGTTGGTCGAAATAAACATTATACTATTAAAACTCAAAACCGTCAGACATAATTTTTTACCCAACTACGGTGAAGCAAAAGGAGGGTTATGATTTTGACCGGTAGGTAGGTAAGTATGTAGGTATGTATGTTCATCTGTTCCCTCATAACTTCTAAACTTCTTCAAATTTGACAAATGAGGCATCGTTGGAAGCAGCTTGATCGTTGGCTGGTTATAGGATAAGTGGCATCACATTAAATATTAGGTTGGGGAAAAAGTCTTTTCGCATTATAGTATGTATGAACTTAAAATAAAATATCTTTGTCTATACTATTTGTATCTGGCTGGTTTTGGTATCATTGAAAGTTTACATTTTAAAGAACATAATTCCAAATTCAAATTAGGAAAAAGTGTGATTTTCATTTGTTTTTCGTACTGTCAAGATGAGTGAATCTAATGAAGAAATTCGATACATTTTAAAAGTTTACTACAAAAAAGGTAAAAATGCAACGCAAGCCGCGAAAAAAATTTGCGATGTTTATGGACCCAGTCCAGTGTCTGTGAGAGTAGCACAAATTTGGTTTAAGCGTTTTCAATCCGGAAATTTTTATGCCAATGATGCACGACTCTCTGGTCGCCCTATTACGGATAAAATGGATGCCATTTTTGAAAAAGTGGAGCAAGATCGGCATATCAGTAGTTACAACGTAGCTGAAGAACTGGGAATTGACCACAAAACAGTTTTGGCGCATTTGAAAAAAACTGGGTACACAAAAAAGCTCGATATTTGGGTACCTCACGAGCTCACTGAAAGAAACCTAATGCACCGTGTACTCATTTGTGATTCTTTATTACGACGTAATGAAACCGAACCATTTTTGAAGAAGCTACTAACTGGTGATGAAAAGTGGATCACGTACGACAAGAACGTGTGAAAAAGGTCGTGGTCAAAGGCCGGTTAGGCTTCACAGACTGTGGCGAAACCCGGTTTAACTCGCAACAAGGTGATGCTGTGTGTGTGGTGGGATTGGAAGGGCATTATTCATTATGAGCTGTTACCACCAGGCAGGACCATCGATTCTGAACTCTACTGCGAACAACTGATGAGATTAAAGCAAGAAGTTGAGAAAAAGCGGCCGGAATTAATTAACAGAAGGGGTGTGGTTTTTCATCATGATAACGCTAGACCTCACACATCTTTAGCCACTCAGCAAAAATTAAGAGAGTTTGGCTGGGAGGTGTTAATGCATCCGCCGTATAGTCCTGCCCTTGCACCTTTAGATTTCCACTTGTTTCGGTCCATTCAGATTCTTTAGGCAGTGTCAGGTTAACATCACGAGAGGACTGCCAAAACCACTTGTCGCGGTATTTTGATCAGAAGTCCCAAAATTTCTATAGCAATGGGATCATGTCCCTACCTACAAGATGGCAAAAAGTTATCGAACAAAATGATACCTACATACTTTAGATAAATGTAAATAATGTATATTAAAAAATGTTTTGAATTTTCTTAAAAAATGCGAAGAAACTTTTTCCCCAACCTATTAGAATATGGCGCCCTTTAGAGGACATAAAGTCATGAACTAAAAATCAAAATAATTATTATGCTGTGTTGGGTATCAAATGAAAGGGCTTAATTAGCACATTTCAAAAATATGTATATTGATAGCTAAATGTAAATTGGCTCTAACATAAATGAAATTATAAGCCCAAAGTCTAAAAACATTATTTTACTAAAAGGTAACATAACTAAAACTATTAAAAAACTAAAATATGGCGTCAAAAAATTCCTCCGCATCGCTGTCGACTGGTAAAGTACCCAAGAGACTGGCGGCATTGCCACGTGTCTACGACACATTCGCTCACTTAGTCTTCATTCATTTTAACTTTCATTCTTATATTCCTTCCTTCACTCGTTCAAAACAACATCATGCAAACTCTCTGTTAAAAGTTTATAAAAATTGTAAAAACTTTATTAAACGCATTGTCTATCAACAAATCTTTGTTTATTTTATCGTAAACAAAATTGGCGACCGTGACAGGACATCGCATGCGCATCGCTGTTACCTGACTGCCGGCGCGCCCCACCTGCATAGCTCACCATTTTATGCAGTCTACGTGAGCCGCGGACATCAGCTGATCAACAAAGCGAGGAGCGTATCGTATGCTATATACCTATTTTGTCATCTGTTAACATCTGTTTGTGTTGGCTCATTACGAGTTTACTACAATGCCCGAACATTTAAAGTTAAAGGAACTAATAAGCAAACGCGGTTCTATTAGAGGACGCGTAACGAAATTTAAGTCAAGTCTCGATAGTTTAGCTTTATTAGAATCCATTCCAGAATTAGAAATAAGTAAACTCGCATTGAAACTGCCAAGCATTGAGGCATTGTTCATTGAATTTGATGAGGTGCAGAATCTGATAGAAATTAATAACGCAGATAATCAAAGTAGCGAGTTAGCTACTAGAGATTTAATAGAAAGCGATTTCTACCATTGTATTGCATTAGCTCAAAATATAATTAAGAAAAATTCCATAGTTAAGGATGATGAGAATAATTCTCAAAATAAATCTTCTATGACTACTTGTCATCGGAACGATCACAGTTGTAATGCGTTAGGTTTTAAATTACCGGTGATTAAAATTCCAAACTTCGACGGTGCGTATTTTATGTGGTTGGAATTTAAGGAAACATTTGTTTCGCTAGTTCATAATAATGATAAAATCGAAAGTATTCATAAATATCACTATTTACAATCATATCTTGACGGAGAAGCCGCTCGGGTGATCGCTAATTTGGAGGTTTCTCATAATAATTATTCCGAAGCATGGAAACTTTTATGTGAACGTTACGACAATAAGCGTCAATTGATAAATAACCATCTTAAATCTTTGTTCAACATTAATTCCGTTCAAGAAAATGACAAGTCCTTAAGATATGTTATTGACCACGTCACTAAAAATTTACGTGCACTCAATTCACTAGGGCTTCCTACAGACAAATGGGATATTTTAGTAAATATATTATTGCAGGTAAATTAAATAGTAGTACATATTTCAAGTGGGAAGAACATAGGAATAGCTTGAGTGACATACCTTCGCTTAATGATTTTTTCAGTTTCCTTAAATGTCGCGCTGATGTATTGGAGACCGTTTATCGCCATAAACATGATAATCAAGACAATAAACAAAAACAGTTCTCTAGTAATCAAAACAAACCTAATAGTTCCAAGTCTTTAGTGGCTACACCAAACGATGGAAACAATTCTACTTCTAAAACACCAGAATGTTTATTCTGTGAGAATAGTCATCGCCTTTATGAGTGTCCGGCTTTTAAGTCGAGCTCAATAGAGGATAGGTTAGCCTTTGTTTCTTCTAACAAATTATGTGAGAATTGTTTGAGATCAGAAGGCCAATTCTACTAATTAACGTGCAAAGTAAAAATTTTGACACCGGGCTGCAATCACGTTGTGAACGAGCCAAAAAATGGTATTCTGCTAATCTTAAAATACGGTTTCTTGACATTCTCGTCGCATTATCATTGCATGCCAGCGTCACGGCAGTCAACTTTGTTTTCGTTTACGAAAATAAACATATTATCATGTTGGTTCATTATATGCAGACGATATTGTGATACTTAATGATACTTTAATTTTTAGCAACCTTATTTTATGATTTTTTTAATGCCTTAATTAGTTTGCTTAGTTTAGTACATACTCATAGTATTTTCATTCCCGTTTGTTATTTTAAATCTTTGATAATACAAAAGCATTAAAATAAATAATCGGACAAAAAGTCAACTTGGAACGTATTGGTAACGGCTACGCGCAGGCGCGATGCGGATGATTTAATGACAAGAAGAGACGTCATTGTATTGAATGTCAAACTCAAAGAATTTATTATTACTATTAAATGTAAAAATATAGTCAAACTATACTTCTAAATCATTTTTATTTACTAAATTGGCTTATGGCTTAATTTACTGTAACGATGTATTGCGCTATCACAGGAAGAAAGAGATTTTCTCGAATATGGTGCCTCCTAGCCATCAGAACATTTTTCAGTATAAAAGTATATTATTTCATGACGGATAACATCGTATTTTGGAACAAAACCCACGCAAATCATCCAGGATAAATACCTACCTGTTGTGATCGTTGTGCGTTGAGTGAAGAGTTGCAGGGAAAATCATACAGATAGGTACAGATAGTGTCGATAGATGTTATCTTTCCGTCACGAACCTATACCCATAATATTTTCTGACGATGCTGCCGAGCTACAAGTTATGTTGGCAGAGCTTCATGAAGTAGGAGTGACAAGATTGGCTTAGAAACGAACCTCTCGAAATCAAAAATAATGTCGAACCATCTAAAAATACCTACTTAAGTACCTACACTCTCCGGTGGATTACGAAGACGATTATATTTTTCCCTGGGAAAACTTGTAGGTACCTATCGTTTAGCAAGGCAACCACAACATTGAAGAAATAGGCGACTCGCGACAACGTGCAACAAATATTGGTCTTAAAGAAATCATGAAGTCAAACATCCACGTCCAATGGAAAAGGAAAATTATGGATTCCTGTCTACTGCTCCGTCTCTCGATACAATTGCCATACATGGATTTACTTTGCATACTATTCACGGCTACATTATGTGTTTGCATGAAATAAATAAGCTTTTTACTGTATTTTTATTTCAATAAATTAAATTTACTAGAGTTTATGAATGTAACAAAATAACTAAAAATATGTTTTTCATTCGCCCTTTTATTTCTCTGTTATGAACTTTTGCTCGTTCTCACTAGGCAAAATGATTGGTCTGTTTCTAGTACGAGAGCCCATGGTCAAAATATTTGCCTCATCGTGTCACGATCTAAAAATCGATAGATTTGGTTATTTTGATACCAGACCCCCGTTTAAGAAATTTTCCGCGCCACGTCTGACCTGACCACATTTTCAAATATGTGTAACAAAAAGAATTACCGAACTATTTCATAGCAATCTGTCTGATTTTCAGAATGTAGTTGAACAATAGATTTTAGATAAAAAAACCAAGCCGACTATTGGTTTTTTTATGCCATATTTTTAATTTTCTTTAATTTTTAATGGCCTACTGGGTACGTGCAACGCTACTGGTGTCTGAAAATTGTGTTTTCAAGTGATCAACATCATTGGTCAGTTGATGCAATGATTTTCAGAAGAAAGTGTGAGCATCTTATGAGTTGAATCCATTTTGAAGGTGTTAAAAAAAATTACCGAGCATTCCGTCTGAAAGTTATTGGAGATGATGGAAAAAGTTGCCCAAATGTAGAAAAAAAATAATATCAGACAACTTCTCGATAGTTAGAAATTATTTAAAAATCGTATTTACGTAGGTACGATTAATGAACAGCTTACCCGAACCTGAAACCATCGAACTGATACTGAAAGACTTTTTTTAATAAATTGGACAAAAGAAAACTGGGATAACGTTTGATAATGCTGTTTATTGAAAATATTTCATCGTTTTTAATCATTGTCGGACCCGTCATCCTGACCACAGACATGACATGGTTTTGGTCGTGGACTCTCGTACTATTACTGCCTATAAATCGATGGCTTCTGCAGCTTACTTTTCAAGATGTGATGCAAAAACACGTTTCATGTACGGGGCCCCCTTTAGTTTTGAATTTAATTTTTATTATTTGTTGTTTTAGCGGCCATAGTACACACGTTGTGAAAATTTCAAGCGAATCTTATGAAACGTAATAGATAGACGTTTGTGACAAAGGACGGACGGACGAACGGACAGCGGACATCGCGCTCTAAAAAGCATACAGTTATTTGATTATAGTACTCTGAAATCTTATTGTATCAAAAAAAAAAAAAACAAAATAAATTACTAAAAACATACAAAAAGAACATCAACAGATGGGGATCGAACTTGTAATCAAAGTCATGCAAGGCAGACGTCATACCGCCAGGCTATGTATTTCATTGACAAGTAACTAAAATAGCCGTTCTTTTCCGTACATGTCATAATTGACTGGTTAGCGCTAATAAGCGTGCTGATTTTCATTCCAGAGCAAATTCCAAACTATTGACTAATTTACTGTAAATATTTTACAATTTTGTCTCGTCTTATTACATTTCCGCAGTAAACTATCGAAGAACAGGAACAAAATGCAATGTTGCTCTTCCCCCCATAGCAAATAGCGTGATAAGTGATAATATTGGTATAGCTTACTCAGCAGTGGGTGGAACAAGGCTGCCAGTAATGATGATGAAGAACTCAGAACGCCGTCATTTATAAACACCGATTTGAAAAATTCTTTTTTTATTTGAAATGCTATACTTCCAGATTGGTCCCATTTTTATCAAAATCAAGTTCTGATGATGGGATCTATGAGGAGTTGAGGGAACTCCTCAAAAATTATAGGCATACATATAGCGATTTTGGTATTTTCATCAACAAATCAAGCATTTGCATTCAGAAAGTAGCATCTGGTGAAGTGGAACTGATGAAGAAGACCACAGATGGCCACGGGAACTTCTCAATGATAATAAGTATTTCACGGGTGACGAAGCTTTAAATAAATGGTTCTGATGAAAATGGTACCATCGAACCGATCTGATGAAGAAGCCGGAAGGTAGGCACCGGAACTCAGTATCAAAACAATGTATTCTAGCCGTGTTTGGGCTTATTGGAATTGTCATGAGGTGCACTTTGGCTATAAATGATTTTAATGGTCATTATAAGCCGCTTCAAATTGCGCTACTTGAGTTGTATGTTATGTGTGGCCTCGATTGTCAGAAGTCAGATTTCGTAGCCTCGTTATCTCCGTCAACATAAAACTACGCCTTCCAAATTTCTGACTCGGCTTAGCGCGACGTGTATTTGCCTTTTTGCAAAATTTTTATTTGAGATGGTCGCATATAAATATCTTCAAGTTCTGATGAGCGGCTTTTGAGTTAGCTTTAATCATTTAATACCTATTTTTCCCACATAGTCTATGTGAATGCTGCTCTAATTTATTTTGCAGAGTGGTATTCAATGTGTGGGGTAGGCACCACTAAAAAGTGAAAAATAAAAACTTTTTACAAAAAAAATACAACCGACTCCCAAAAAAAACACTACAAAGTGAAAAATAACTTTAATTTCGGAAGTCGGTGGCAAAAAATTAAACCAAAAAAAAACCGAAGACACCAAATTCCGAAATTAAAGTTATTTTTCACTTTGTAGTGTTTTTTTTGGGAGTCGGATGTATTTTTTTTAAAGTCTTTTTCTTAAAAATATGTAATGCACAGTTTTGACTTCGCTACGATTTTATTATATGTGCGCTAAAATCCATACGTGATAGATGTCTGTTCTCTGGTCTCACGTGTGGATTTTTATAAATGTGTGTCCTAAATATGTAGGTATTATTTAGTAAGTTACGAGCATAGTGAGAGAGCAAACGTGCCGTTATGCTGCAGATGAAGTGCTAACCGACTATAAAATCAGCCCTCTATATGAAGGTTTTTATAGTGGAGTCATCATCACATTTCAGCCGAAAGACGTCCACTGTTGAACATCAGCCTACCCCAAGCATCGCTGGTGTCGCCATATAGACCGGTCCTGTGCTTCACAGAAGTGGAGTGACTGCAGAAAAATAAAGTTTACTACTAAAGTGAATATTTTTTTAATGAATAATCAAATACCACTCATAACAACATATGTAACACTATGTATTAGGGCGCTTGTAAACATTTTTTCTACCGGACATGGACCGTGCTTTTCGCTCTTAATATCTGGCAATCAGAACTAATGCCCTGTTCATTCTTGCCACCGTGTGCCGTCCGCGTGATCCCTCCAAATAGTAATGTAATAGTGTATGACTCGCCCGTGCCTAGGAAAGCACACGTACAGCCGTTGGTACTGCGCCTAATCCCTTCCCGATTGTGTCTTATTGCCGTCCCATCGGAATATGAAAGTGAGGGAAGACGGAGTACACCTGTGTATGCGCGAACACTAGTCTTGTTCTTTATACTATCTCCTGCTTATTTGGCTGTCTCCGTTGGAATTGGCGTGACCGTTATTCGGTAAGGACTTCGGGAGGTTATTCCCTCATATTGTTGTCTTGATTATCAGAAATTCATATGAAGCAGAAATGACACGCATCTTATCAAATGTATGGAATCTAAAAAGGAAACAAACTATTAAGTATCATAGTAGCGAACCGACAAACAAATTCTATTATCTCTTTAAAAAGGGTCACACTTTCAGCCTATTCTCAGGCCTTTCTTGTCACAGTGAAAAGCATTGTTGTGTTGTGTTTGTGTTTTGAACACACGTGAGTGGTTCAAGGCCATTTAGGCTTGCTACGCGGCTGGGAATCTGAAGGAATTGACCCACTACGAAAGACCGGAAGGAGCTACTAGCTACTCGCTCAAAGCGCAGGGTTATCCAAACAGAGAAAAAGTAGATACAGTGATGACGAAGATGCTTAGAATATAGCTGCCTTGTTGCATGTCAATCAATATTATTTTGATAGGTATATTTAATGTGTACTTAGTAGACCAACCTTGGCTGTAACACCTAGTCCATTTTTTCGCTTATCCTGTGGGATATGCGGCTTCAGTTCGTAAGACTTTGTGAGTCTGTAAGTTTTTACAAAAACGGCCGCATCGCTTATGGAAAATTCGTCTGATGTGAGACCCCGCAGCCGGCGAGGCTGACAACAGCTGCTACTGTGTTCTTTACGTTATTCTGCCACCGATTCGTCGACTGCACGTTGTGCGAGGAATGAAAATTACTCCCACAGCCGAACCCACTCGTTTTGTATTATTTCACTACACAGGCACAAAATTATTTACAACAGCGTTGGTGGATAAGTTTTTACTTCATGACACTTGGATTTCAAGATGATTTCAAGGATAAAATCAAAATAAAATTAGAATTATGAAACTGCAGAAGCTAAAATTTTTCGTCACAGTTCAGTGTACGAATATTTTCATGCTTACGTCAGTTTTGACGTTGTTATATTTACGGGAATGCCAATTATATTTCCTTTATCAAGTCGTGTCAAGTCGAAACTTTAGCAGAATACCGTTTTAGTACATTTCTTATTTTCGGTCTCATTGCAGTCTCTTTGGTTGAAAAGTCACGTTTGACTTAGTTTTTTGGTTTAGTAGAATACCATTTATGACGTTTTGGAACTTTTGCGGCAAAGATACTGGAATGTGAACGTTTTATAATTACGAGAATTGGCCTTCTGGTCACATTGCTAAACGTTGTCGTCTTTCAGCTACATGTCGTCATTGCAAATTTCGACATAATTCTCTTCTTCATAAATCAGAAGAAACTGGAAATTCTAATACAGTTAATTCCGTCACTATGTCCTCAGCGTGCTCTTCTGAAGTACTTTTGTGTACTGCTCGAGTAAAGGTTACTAACCCAGCCACCAACGAGACTATGATAGTGCGAGCTTTGCTCGACAGCGGGAGTCAGTCGACAATTATCACACAGGACGTAAAGCGTCATCTAAACCTGATTCCTCAGCCATCAGATACTACCATAGTAGGCATTGGTAACACTAAATTAAATATTAACACAGAACGCTGTATTCTACGCATTCATTCTGAAACAAGTTCTTTTAATGTGACGGTTTCATGTTTAGTTTTGCCGCAACTTACCGGCAACTTACCTAAGTCATATTTTGATTTAAAAAAAATTAAATATTCATGGATTTCAGTTAGCAGATCCCACTTTAAATGAACCATCCCCAGTAAATATTTTGATTGGTGCTGACTTATTTTGGGACATCATTAGTGCCCAGCAGCATTCGTTAGGACATGGTTATCCTAAGCTTCAGGCGTCAAAGTTAGGATGGCTCGTTACGGGATCACTGCCTTGTTTTAATAAAAATAACTCAGTCATGGTCAATTTTGTCTCAAATGATGACCCCTCTAGTAACATACATGACGAGTTGTCTAGATTCTGGGAACTTGAAAATTTTCCTCAAAAAAAGCCCCCGAGTAGTGAAGAAAAATTGTGTGAGCAACATTATCTCGCCAACACTACTCGCACCAGTAATGGTCAATTTTGTGTAGGTCTGCCACTTCGCGCTAGCAGAGATTGTTTAGGCAATTCCTATAATTTAGCCAAAAAGAGGTTTTTTAATTTAGAGGCTCGTTTCCGAAAGCAACCAGAATTAAAACAACAGTACTGTCAATTCATAAACGAATACGAAGCATTAGGCCACCTATCTGAATCACCGGAGTCTAGGCCGTTAAATGCCTATTTCTTGCCCCACCACCCAGTGATACGGGAACAAAGCGAGTCGACTAAATTACGCGTTGTCTTTGACGCCTCGGCTCGTACTTCTTCTGGTGTTTCTGTCAACAACCTACAAATGGTGGGACCAGTAGTACAAGAACCATTGTTTAATATATTAGTTCGTTTTCGAAAACATAAGTATGTTTTAACAGGAGACATAGAGAAAATGTTTCGCTCAGTGCTTCTCAAAGAATCTGATCGCAATCTTCAACTGATACTGTGGCGTGATAGTGAAGATAAGCCTTTAAGGACGCTTCGTTTAAATACGGTTACTTACGGGTTCGCCAGTGCCTCTTTTCTCACTACTCGCTCTCTTTGGCAGATAGGTGAAGAGTGTTCAGATCAGAAGATCAAAACTATAATACAAAATGATCTATATTGTGATGATCTACTTACCGGTGCAAATAGTGAGGAGGAGTTACGTCATATCCGTCTTTCAGTCTCTTCTGAGTTAGCAAAGGGAAGTTTTCATCTGCGTAAATACCGTTCAAACTTACCCGAGTTACTCGCAGACTCCATTAACCTGGAAAGTGGCAATCTCATGATTAGTAATGCGACTAGTACGCTAGGTGTTGGTTGGATGCCGTCTTCGGATGAACTTCACTTTCAGCATGATGTTTCGGCTTCTGAAAATGTCACGAAGAGAACTATACTTTCCTCAACATTTAAAATATTTGATCCACTTGGTCTTCTGTCTATTTTTACAATTAAACCTAAAATTATACTACAAGAACTATGGAGTCACAAAATTGATTGGGATGAACCTGTTCCTCCAGAAATAAGGTCTTCCTGGTTAAGGTTTTCTACTAAATCTTCATGTTTGTCTTCTTTAAGGATTCCTAGATACATTCTAATTGACAATCATTCCTCTGTACAAATACATTGTTTTTGTGACGCTTCGCAGCGTGCCTACGGCAGCTGTATATATTTGAGGTCTGTTTCTACTAGCGGCGCCATACAAGTTAGCCTGGTATGTGCAAAATCACGGGTTGCACCTATTAAACCCACGACAATACCACGGCTCGAACTCTGCGCTGCCCTATTAGGAGCTCAACTAACTGCTACAGTTTTAGCTGCATTACGTTGCCCTATTGAACGTCAGGTGTATTGGACAGACTCTAAAGTTGTATTAGGTTGGCTCAACTCTAATAAAACTAAAACGTTTGTTGCCCACAGAGTAGCTGCTATAAATGAGCTAACAAACCCCACAGACTGGCGTTATGTTCCTACTTCTGTCAATCCGGCTGATTTAGTCTCGCGTGGCGTCGATCCAGACCAGGTAGATCTCTCTACGTGGTGGAACGGTCCATCGTTTCTTTTAGAATCCGAGGGTTCCTGGCCCGCTTATACTGCGGACTTTATAGAATTGCCGGAGCTTAAGACCCACCATACTCTAGGGGGGGAGGAGGCATCTTCCATGCCAGATTTGTCTGTGGATTTAGCAAAATATTCTAATTTAACTACTCTTATTCGAGTTCTAGCTAGAGTTTTAAGGTTCGCCAACAATTGTAGGTCACACAAAAAGTCGGACAGATTACGAGGTCCACTTCAAGTTTCCGAGTTAGAAAACGCTCACAACGTTTCTATAAAGTTAGCCCAGAAAGATTCCTTTCCTATAGAATTAGGACTACTACAAAAGGGTAAATCTTTAAATACTAAAGCCGCGCTCTCGTCTCTTAATCCATTTTTAGATGAAAATGGGATTCTTAGAGTTGGAGGGCGCATCGATTCATCTACTTACCAGTATGACAAGCGTCATCCTATCTTGTTACATTCCAATCTTTATTTAACAAAATTAATATTCAAACAGGAGCACCTACGCTTGTTGCACGCCGGTCCTCAGCATCTCCTGGCATCTATAAGGGAACGTTATTGGCCCATAGGAGGCAGGGCTCTAGCTAGACGTACAGCGCGCGAGTGCGTTACCTGTCGTCGTTTCAATGCTCGTACTATGGATAATATTATGGGAAACTTACCTGCAGATCGCGTTGAAGCTGATTTTCCTTTCTCTACTATAGGTATCGACTTTGCCGGTCCATTTCTAATTACAGACCGCAAGGGACGAGGCTGTAAAATAACTAAAAGTTACCTGTGTATCTTCGTTTGCTTTCGGTACAAATGCGTTCATTTAGAGTTAGTCAGTGACTTGACAACGGATGCATTTTTACTGACATTAAAAAGATTTATAGCCCGCAGGGGTAAACCAAAGGTCATCTACTGCGACAATGGTAGAAATTTTGTTGCAGCAGCAAAAGAAATAAATTCATTTCTTAAGTCCAACAGCGACTCTATTATTGACTCTGCATCTCGCGAAGGCATTAAATTCCGCTTCTCACCAGCATACGCTCCTCACTTTGGTGGTCTTTGGGAGGCCGGGGTCAAGTCCGCGAAATTCCACCTATATAGAGTACTTAAAAATATTCACTTGACGTTCGAGGAGCTGAGTTCGTTATTTGCACAGATCGAGGCGATACTTAATAGCCGTCCCCTATGCCCATTAAGTCCTTCACCACAAGACCTATCTCCACTCACCCCGGGCCACTTTATAATTGGTAGGCCGCTGACGTCTTTGCCATCGCCGTACTTGCTGGACTATAGCACAAACCGTCTTGATCGTTTTCAGCGATTAGAGCAAGCTCGTCAGAACTTTTGGAAGCGATGGTCAACAGAGTACGTCACGGAGCTCCAGCAGCGCAAGAAGTGGAAGGTGCGGTGCCGAGAATTAAAGACAGACGACCTAGTCCTAATCAAGGATGATAGGACTCCTCCACTATGCTGGCGCCTTGGAAGAGTCTCGAAGTTATTTCCCGGCACTGATGGTGTGCCACGAGTCGCCGACGTATCTACTTCACAAGGCACCATACGGAGAGCTATCAACAGATTGTGTCTGCTGCCTTCACCAGATCATACGGAAAAATTATCTTGAAAGCTTTATGTATATCTTTCAAGGCCCCCGAGGATGTCTACGACACATTCGCTCACTTAGTCTTCATTCATTTTAACTTTCATTCTTATATTCCTTCCTTCACTCGTTCAAAACAACATCATGCAAACTCTCTGTTAAAAGTTTATAAAAATTGTAAAAACTTTATTAAACGCATTGTCTATCAACAAATCTTTGTTTATTTTATCGTAAACACCACGTTGTATGGCAATGCTAAGCCGCTGGCCAAGGTAAAAGCCAGCCCTTGGATCACGGCAAGTGTCAACCAGCCGTTTGGAGATTTCGTTGAACAAACTATGTGCACTCGGACCCCACGGCCCAAGGGTTTCAACCCCAAACGGCTCAAAAATATAATTACCGATAAGGTTATTATACTTCCGCCGCTTGAGGTTTTCCGCAGCGGCAGCAGCAGTGCCAGCACAGCACGCAGAGCCAGGAAGATGGGATGGCGCAAGAGTATCGACACACGTTGCGTCCCACACTAAAGGCCTTCCCAACTTCCATGGAAATAAAGACATGCCGTCCGGTCTCTTGCCATCGTCGCGTGCCAAGCCATTGGGTTCTAATACAGCTGGAACGCCGACGGTGACAAGGGCTCGTCGGATGATGTCATTGATGTTCGCGTGCCGTGCTAAGCGACCCGCACTTCGGCTGCAAGACAGGCCGTGGTGTCCGAGGCTGTTGACAACTTCGCCACAGTGACAGCGATGAGGAGAACAAGAAGGAGCTCCTAGTCGCAGGGAAGCAGCGAGGCGGAAAGTAGTGTCGTCGAACAAAGTGCCTATGTTCGACGACGGTAGTGCATGAAGCCACAGACCCGACTCTCACTTACCCACAGCCAGCAGACGCGCACGCTCCGCAGTAGTAGCAGACGTGTCAAGTAAATTGTTCTGTACTACTCTGCAGAGCGGCTCCTCCCACCGTCTCTGGGAAAATGGATTGTCGGGTGGGTCTGAATTCGGGCAAGCGAGTCTCCAGGCATCTATAGCCTCGGTGAAACAAGGCACATCAAAATTAACCAGTGTGGAGGCTAGGATTTTCCTGATTAATTTATCTGTGCCGAGGACCGAGGATATGAATGCCGGTAAACTAATACTAGAAATTTTGCGGACGCCGAGACCTCCCATACGAATGGGAAGAGTAGCTTGTGCCCAAGCGCGGTCGTCCATGGCCACATTTAAGATCGAAGTTAAAGTTTGTCGGATAATTTTGTCCATTTTATCTAAAAGGTGGGTGTGCTTCCATAAATGATGGGAAGTGCGAAGGAAATATGTTAATTTAGGGCCGAAACAGCAGTAACGAATTAGCCCAAAGTATTTAAATAGGTACAAGGTAAGTTTAAAAACTAAAACCCGACTACTGCAAAATCAGGCTCTAAAAAGTATGAAACAAGAAAATATTCTCATTTGAAATTATAAAAAGACAGACAAATTAAAAATCCGGAGTCACAAGTCATGTTAGGGCGGCATAAATTGAACAGATCACTTGTGACTCCGGATTTTTAATGTCTGTCTTTTTCTAATTTCAGATGAGAATATTTTCTTGTTTCATACGTTTTAGAGAGCGTGATTTTTCAGTAGTCAGGTTTTAGATTTAAACTTACTTTTTTATATACTTAGATATATTTAAAATGTTAGTTTTAGTATTTATATATTTATAATTAATATTTTAGTTTAAGACTTCACATATTTATATTTTTCTCTTCTTGCTCTCACACACTATTGTCTACATTTCTTTTTCATTTCTCCTTTCGCAGGTCTGCTGGAAGAAATTTCTTGAGAAATAAGCAGTACCTTTGTACTCCAATTATAAATTGTGATGTATCTCTATATATTTTTCTGTGTGTACATAAATAATAAAATAAATAAATACTCATTGCTAGCTTTTGTAAGTCTATCCTTGTTTGACCCGTTTAATTATTAAAACGTTTTTATGTTACAACTTCATAACAAAAGTTTATAAAAGTTACTTTGAAAAGCTTCGTTGACTAGAAAAACGTTTGTAAAGTAGACAAGCTAATGACGGCCTAAAATTCAATGAAAACTTGATGAGGTTGGAGTTAAAGTCATTTGAAACTGCAATCACAAGACAGCTAGCGGACGTGTAGATATATCATGTAGGTAATTAATTAAACACCGGTCGCTTCCGCGCAACCTTCATTGAGTACTTTGGACCGTCTGGAAACAACAAACCAACTCATAAGTACGTAATTAATTGTGTGGCTCCTGTGTACCAAATAACCCGCAGCGCAGTATAGAGTATTTACAGTATGGGCTCAAGGTTTCCAATAGTTACAGATAGTCAAGTGGCGGTGACACTCGCGTGCTGTCAGCGACGTGAACACGTGCGCCAGCCAGCAATGATGCCAGGCTTGACAGGCTTGTCCGCGTCCCACACTACCTGCTGGCATGTGACGCTGGCTCCGGCTACAAGCCTTCAGTAACACTGTGCTGCCCTCTAAGGGCTGGCGTACACACGCGCTGTGGGAGATGCCTGTACTCTGTGGTAGTAGTTCCCACTACGTTTGATAGATGGCATCTTATGTTCTGTTTGTGATATTATCTAAATATGTATTTGAAATATTTTTTAAGCTTTCTTAAACAATAATAATGTTTCGAGTCAGTTATTTGTTGCACATCTTAAATGAATAATAATATTTTCTGTATTTGCCGTGATTTCCTTTAGAGTATGCTTGTAGAGTTAGGGGCTTGTCTCTACATTAAATCTAATAACTTTTTAACAGCGAAAGCATTATAAAAGTCTTGGCAACAAGTTGAAACAAGTGAAATCCCACCAAAAACATTTACGTAATGTAAATGTTTTTGGTGAGATTTCATTTGTTTTGCTAGGGTGCTCTATTAATTTTTATTTTAGCGGATATATTGTAGGTACTGTTATTATATACATACATGTTAAAATCATAACCCTTAGGTACTTCCAGCATAGTCGGGTCAAAAAGGTATTTGTTACACTCCAGCTGTGACTTTCTTAACAGCCAACAAAAAGGTATTTGTTGCAGTCCAGCAGTGACTTTCTTAACAGCCAACAAAAAGGTATTTGTTACACTCCAGCTGTGACTTTCTTAACAGCCAAGAAAAAGGTATTTGTTACACTCCAGCTGTGACTTTCTTAACAGCCAACAAGAAGGTATTTGTTACACTCCAGCTGTGACTTTCTTAACAGCCAACAAAAAGGTATTTGTTACACTCCAGCTGTGACTTTCTTAACAGCCAACAAAAAGGTATATGTTGCAGTCCAGCAGTGACTTTCTTAACAGCCAACAAAAAGGTATTTGTTGCACTGCAGCTGTGACTTTCTTAACAGCCAACAAAAAGGTATTTGTTACACTCCAGCTGTGACTTTCTTAACAGCCAACAAAAAGGTATTTGTTGCAGTCCAGCAGTGACTTTCTTAACAGCCAACAAAAAGGTATTTGTTGCACTCCAGCTGTGACTTTCTTAACAGCCAACAAAAAGGTATTTGTTGCACTCCAGCTGTGACTTTCTTAACAGCCAACAAAAAGGTACTTGTTGCACTCCAGCTGTGACTTTCTTAACAGCCAACCAAAAGGAAAGTTTCTTCTTCGTTATATTAGTACATACTAATCTAGCTTTCATAACAAATGGAAGTAGTATACCTGTTATCCTTAAGAAATACAGACTTCCTCTTTACGAGGATGGGAGGTTGAAAGGTAAGGATTTCTTAATTTTTTGTTGTTTGTGTGCAAATCCTAGCCTCCATACTTTGGGCTGTGCGTTGATATGTCAGTTAGTCAGGCAGTTTCTCCTTTTACATGTATACAGGATGTTTGGTGCATGGATCGACACAATTTTTTGGGGGGTTGGGGAGTCATTTGCTAGGTTTCATTTAAAGACTCCATGTCCTAAGTGTTACGGTAATTGAGATATGTGTTTTTTTTAGTTTTTTCTTTAAATTATGGACCCGAAATCTCGCTTTAAAGTCATAACTTTTTTGTTTATTGCTGCAATAGCACGAAATAACTTTTATTGTAGTCTGCAGTGTATTTTTATTCTTAATAAATCATTATTTGATGCAATTAGCCTGTAAAAAAATACTTATGCACTTCCAAAGACTTAAAACTGTATTAATTTATCGAAAATAGTAGCCTTTAAATTCATTAAAAAAAACTAAATGTTACTTTGAACTTAGCTTTATTTGAAACGTTTTCTATTTTATACCCTTTTCAACGGTATGATACAAGTAATTGAAATTATTCATTATGTGGTCAAATACGAGATACTAGTTGTCAGGATCGGGATAATAAAAGACTGATGAGGTAAGATAAAATGTTTTTAATAAAAATTTCAGTTACAAAACTTGTTCAAATTGTCCTCCTCTCTCCGTAAACAGGCACGATACCTCTCTCAAATTGTCCTCCTCTCTCCGTAAACAGGCACGATACCTGTCTCAAATTGTCCTCCTCTCCCGTAAACAGGCACGATACCTGTGTCAAATTGTCCTCCTCTCTCCGTAAACAGGCACGATACCTGTCTCAAATTGTCCTCCTCTTCCGTAAACAGGAACGATACCTGTCTCAAATTGTCCTCCTCTCCCGTAAACAGGCACGATACCTGTTTCTTATTTCGATGGTTGTTGTATGGAGTCGCATTTCTGCTTTCATCGTATCGAAAGCGGCGCTAATTCTTTCAATTAAAATTTATCTTGTGGGCGTAAACTAATTTCTTTCTACGTCCCCAGACGTACAAATCCAGGGGTGTCAGGTCTGGGGAACGTGCGGGCCAGTTACAAAGATGCGACACATTTTTTCTGTAAACTGAGCAAAGAAGAAATTATGCCAAAAATGAAAAAAACAAGCACATTCAAAATCATTAATTTAGTAAAAGTAAAATTAATGTTTTATGTAGGTACTTGAACTGAAAATTTTTACGGGTGCGTGTTCGGCGGCTCTGACAAACTATTATCTCAATTTTTTACTAACAATGAGCTATTTCATTTTTATTTTTGGAAAGGGTTAAACTAGAGAACTTTTTACAATAAAGTTTAGGTCAAAATAGCATCGCATCGCCCGCCTGCGCTATTACTTCGTTTTCACTTAGCGTTCTTTCTGACTATTTTCTTTTGCTCTGTTCCTAAAGGTTCTAGCGTGATGTTAAATAGGCTACACCCCAAGATTCACCATCCTCAAGATATGGGCTAGCTCAATCAGCCTAGCCTTTTCCCAACTATGTTGGGGTCGGCTTTCAGTCTAACCGGGTGCAGCTGAATACCAGATTTGGGCTAGGTATTCAAATGCAAAAAAAAATATTAAAATCTGACTGTTAGATAGTTCCAGAGATTACCGCGTTCAATCAAACAAACGAAACAACAAATATACTCTTCAGCTTTATTATTAGTATAGATAGAAATAATTTGTATAAAGATCCGTTCATTAAATGTTTCATGTCTTGCGTAAGTATATTTTTGCTGGAGAACCTAAATAAATAAATACCTATATAGTTAGTTACGTTTCGTTTGGGAAGCTACTTTTGTTCATTCCTTGTCGTGATAGATGTTTCTCTTCGTAAATACTTTTATTTTATTTTATTGTAATCGGAAAACAAACAGTATAAACAACTAACAAATTTAACATCAAACTAATCAACTAGTAACTAATTACATGTTTTCGCAATTAATTTACTATGAAGAGCATACTTATTACAGAGAAAAAGAAAGAGAAAAAAAAAGAATTACAAATGTGGTATGTACCTTAAACAATAACATACAATCATAATAATACCTCGTCATGAAATAAAACAGTTATTGAACCAATTCGAACCAATGTTTAGTAAGTATTCGAATAAATACATGCGGCTTAGTGGTGAACAAGTCAAATTCAGAAAAATCAACTAATTTATTATAGGACTTAGCGCATCTTTTATAAAACGAATTCTATCTGTAATTTGTGCGGCAGCGGGGGACGTTATGAAAAAGAAAGGGTATTCTAACTGATCTGGTAGGGACGCGTAAATTAACCTTTGAGAGAAGTTGCGGGGCGTCGATGAAAGATTGCGCTAATTTAACGAGGAAGGACAATCTGATATACTCCTTCTCTCCCTAAGTGGAAGCAGATGGTACCTTTTGCACCTCGACTTATAATTGTGATCACGGGTGTTACACTTATACTGCAGGTATCTTGTAAAGTTTCGCTGGACAGATTCCAATCATGAGATATAAACAGCATACATGGGATTCCAAACTTGCGAACAATATTAAAGTGAGCTACGGACGAAGGAACAGTACAATATTTTTTATTTTGACATCTGTGAACTGGGAGCAAGATCTTTTTAAGAAACCCATGGCTTTATTAGCTTTGTTAACTATGTGATCTACGTGCTTCACGTAGGTAAGTTTGGAGTCGTGTATCACACCTAAATCTCATATGGAATCTACTCGTTTTAGATGGTCGTTCTTTAAAGTGAATGTGTGGGATATGCTATCGGCCCTGCGAGTGAACGTAACTGTGCAACATTTCAGCTGACAATAGCTTTCTAGTCTTTCGAGATCTTGTTGCATCGAGACGCAATCTTCGACATTGTTTATATGTTTGAAGATTTTCATGTCGTCCGCATGAAGTAAAAATAATGAATTTTGGAAGCATGTGTAAATGTCATTTATAAAAATATTAAATAATAAGGGCCCAAGAAGCGTTCCCTGGGGAACTCCTGAAGGGACTACATACCGCTCTGACACAGCACCGTAGATAACGACAGCCTGGGAACGATTCTTTATGTAAGAAGTTATCCACCGATATAATTTACCATAAATACCTGCATAAAAAATCTTCTGTAAAAGTATATTATGGTCAATACGGTCGAAAAATTTACTGCAGTCTGTAAAAATACAGTCTACCTGATCGCCATCGTCCAAACAGGATGTAGTGAAGTCGACAAAAGACAGTCGGTTAGTAGAAGTCAATCGGTTTTTAAGAAAGCCGTGCTGTTCGGGAATGAAGGCCGAAGAAAAAGTACTGTAAACTTGCGTGTAGACAATGGCGTGCACTCCATACATGCAAATAAGCTCTGCATACCCTGTAGTCCCATATATATATGTCCCTCTAAATGATAAATTACTTTAACTCAAGAAAAATCATGGTAATAATTATATTAATCTAACTTATTCGCCATCTCACCGTTTATAACGCGATTTACGCGACATCTCTTACTTTTATTTGGAACTAACTAGTTGGAGCGAGCGGCGAACACCGCGCAGGCAGCGCTCCCGGTGAGCAAAAGCCGTACCACGCATTGCTTATTCTTCATACAACGCAACCCGTGTAGTCTTGTGCAGTACACACTTACACAGCAATAGTGTGATTGTGTGCGTGAAAATGTGTGCGTGTGTTTGAGTTCTGGAAGCACAGCTTACATTGCAATCCGTCCAAATTGAGAAGCCTTAAAAGTACCGCGTAGTTGTTGATTACAGAGGGTCGACTTTTTTTAGTCGGATTGACCAAAATTCATTCGTATTAGTTTGTAATTCCAAAGTTTTTACACGCTCAATGTTTGTTTGTTTTTTCGCCATATTGTTTTGATTGTTTTTCTTGGCGCAACTGATTGACTCTAAAAGTACTTAATTATTTTAATAATTTGTAAAAAAATTAAATACTTGTGACACCTGTGCTGCCGAAGTGTGTTAAATAAATAAATCTGCCGCTTTTCCGACGTTATCTTTTGAGGAAAAAGTTAAATTGATTGTCAAGGGAAGGTGTGACCCGGGTTTTATTTAAGGGCGCTATTACATTTTGACCGTGATTTTTTCATAAATTGAAATCGCACACTATAAACAAAAAAATAATTATTATATGACTCAAAATAAACGTAATCACAACTGCTAAATTGCTACATAATGCGATGCGTCTGCGTCTAAAGCTAAAGACCGCGTGTCCCGAGATTTACATTGATTTTTAGCACTGCATGCAATAATTAATTAAACATATTATTTTACTTTTAGATAGACTAATTTTTTTTATCAAGCAAGGTAACATAGTAACCTTATTTATTAAATACATTTTGTATGAATTTGGATTATACATTCGTAGATAAAAAATATAATTTCGGACGAAAATTTGTCAGTAACTCTCTGGTTTACGGAATTATTTTTGGTGTATTACTGTATGAAACATAAAAAACTGAATTGAGCACTCCAAAGTTGAAGATACAGTTGTTCCAAGGACATTTTTTTAAATGATTAAATTATTATATCTTCGATGTAACAAAGCATCAAAACATGTCCAAAAGTAAAATTTTATGAAACATCCTTTGCAGAGACAAGGTTTTTACTGATTTTTGTAAACAAATTGAAATATTTATTTAGAACACTCCCAAGAGAAATAATCAAGCTTTCTTGGGCATATGTTTTTTTTAATTTTGTGGCTCTAACTAAACCACAATCACATATCAAAACTCGAGTCAAACGCTCAAATACAAGAGAAATTGTGATAGCGCTCTTAACTAAAGAAAAAGGTACTACTTCTCGTTATTATCATAAAAAAGTTTTATGATAATTATTACCTTCTGGCAAACATTTTGTGTATAACACAAACACATTGTATTTTATCCCTTGCTTTTTCTTTACAAATCCAGATAAAAATAATGTTTATACCTTTAACGGATATTCAGATTAAAATAATTTAGATATTCGTTGTGGTCGCAAACAAACATCATGCGAAACCAATGGTGCCGTGCGGGTAAGTCAGGGTAAGATTAAGGTAGGGTAGGCGGGGTCGGGTAAAACAAACGGTCGGGAAAAAAATGTTGGTACTAGTTTCAGCTTGTTTAAGTTTTTTATTATTTTAGCCGTGCATACTCTGTCTGAAATCTCTGTGCACGCCACTGCGTGTAGATGATACGTTCAAGTATTTTACCAAACAATCATAATTTAGTTATGGGTCTGTAATTATTAATATCACACTTATTCCCACTTTTGTGTACCGGTGTTATGTACGCGTACTTCCATATACTAGGAACAATTCCCTCCTTATCAGAACGAGTAAAAATAATCGTTAGGGGCTTAATAAGTCCTTTGGCACACTTGACAATAAATAATGGCGGTATGTTATCATAAATAGCGTGTATAAGTATGTAATGTCTTACCCACTGTGTCGTGGAGACTGTTCTCAGTGCGAAACTCACTCGCACTCATCCCGCGGCCGCCAGCCGGTGTCCCGCTGTTGTCCCGCTGGTGTCCCGCTGGTGTACACGCAACTGCGCTCTAGCCTAATATCGGTATACAGGGCTACTGGTAACTCGACGTATTCCTTGCAGGACGTCATAGTAGGGTTAAAACAAATTAAGCCACCAAATGTTCTACCGAAGTTCAGTAGTTTTTGAGTTAGTTATATTTAATTAGTTTAGTTTTTTATGAAAAGTCCCAGATTAAATCATTTAAAGCCATTTAAGTTCATCAGTATCATAGTCGATGCCGTAGCAGATCTTTGTTAATAATTAAAACTTCAAAAATACCTAAAACTTTGGCGTGACTCAACTCTATTACCTAGTAATTTTTGAATGTTGTATTCTTTAACTCGGACCAATAATTCGGTCAGACTGACATGAACACGTTTATTGCAGATTTCTGACAATTTTTTCTATTTTATCGGCTCCTAAGGGCGTGATGTTAAATAGCTCCTCAAGAATTGGGCTATCAAATGCAAAAACATTTTTCAAATTCGACTGGAGTAGTTCCAGAGATTAGCACGTTCAAACAAACTAACAAAAAAACTATTCCGCTCTATTCCACCGACAATATTGAAATAATAAATGTAGAGGGTCATCAGTCCGGAAAAACTCGCAATTCAGAAAAATTACGCAAATTACGCACAACGCCATCTGGTAACGCCATCTATTGAGATTTTAGTTTTTTATTAACTCATTGTCAGAACAGGCGATCACCAACCCTCTCTCCACCCCGCAAAGCACGTCTATACTAATAAGCACAGGCGTGGCAGACCTCTTTGGACCGTCGCACCGCGCAGCCACAGCTCTGCGTGCAGGCCGCTCCGCTCGCTTTGTCCGCTTTTAACCGCTTCCGCATAAACTGTGATCGAACTGGGATGAACCGCCCGCGGATGTGATTCGGTGAATTGGTGCGCGAGAGACTCCTGTGATCAGGTGCCTTACGTCCTGGACACGGATTCGCGAGGGAAGATATTGTGAAGGTAAGGCGTGCTATCCTTGTTATACCTTACAATTGATCGCCTGTTCCTCATCTAGTTCCGTCTAGGCGAAACCGCCATCCTTATATACAGTCCACTTAAATTTAAAACCATTTTTCAAATCGCCTGAAGTGGTAGTTTCCTTACCACCATCTATGGGTAAATCAATGAAACGTCCGCACTAAGCATATTCTATGAGCGGTATGAATGAAAGTTATGTTGCATGTTAGTGATTTTATATTATCTCCGAAACTATATGACCAAATGATATACTGTTAAGGACAAATCTTATCTCCATGATGTCTTTGGGGTCATAAAATAAGTTTTTTTGATAACGATTAATATTTTGTTGTTTAAATAACCATCCAAAAGTAAGTATGTCGAAAAAATACTTTTTTAAACAATAAAAGAAGTTAAGATAAAATATAAAAGATAGAACTATGGTGTCGCTGACTTTTTTGTAGAATTATTTAAGACGGACCAGGTTGCCATACATTATTTTCAATTCTAAACAACCGTTTAGGCAGCGCATGCAAATAATTCTGTTATAAGAGGTATTTCTTTCCGACTTGCTAGACAAAAATTGTGACAGCTCGGCTAATACGCATGCGTATTAGACGCATGATATAAATATAATTTATAGCTTAGAGCACTCAGGAATAATGTAGCTTTCTACCAGTGAAAAAAAAATGTTAGAATTGGATCATTCGTTCCGGAGATTAATACAAACAAACACATTTTATCTGTTTATAATATTATTAGTATATAGTTATAGATAGCTAGAACAGTCACTGCTCTGCACTTTCTCCACAACATTAGATAGCTAGAACAGTCACTGCTCTGCACTTTCTCCTCAACATTAGATAGCTAGAACAGTCACTGCTCTGCACTTTCTCCTCAACATTAGATAGCTAGAACAGTCACTGCTCTGCACTTTCTCCTCAACATTAGATAGCTAGAACAGTCACTGCTCTGCACTTTCTCCTCAACATTAGATAGCTAGAACAGTCACTGCTCTGCACTTTCTCCTCAACATTAGATAGCTAGAACAGTCACTGCTCTGCACTTTCTCCTCAACATTAGATAGCTAGGGGTATTTTTTTTAAATTGGAGGAAATTAATTTTAGCGTAGAGTCCTCCTAGAAATTGCGTGGAGGGTACCTATGTAGATATGTGCTATTAACATTTAGTTGAGTGGAACGTTCGGAACTGTCGCTAGGGAATGTTTCCAGCAGGACGCTGAATAAAAGGTCACTTTACTTAAATATTAAATATTTTATTTGAAAACAAACTTATTCTGTATATGTATACATATAGTTTTTATGTTTCACATACATATAATAGTCTCCGTATCATACAATCGTAGTGTCCGTCTCTACTTAGATCAATTTTATTGTAAAACTTTGTATCTATTTCATATTTACAATTTATTATTTCTATACAAAAACATTTTATTTTGAATGTTGGTAATTTACAAGTGCCTAACAGTTATTAGATACTTACGACCTAAACGTTTTCAAAAACGCCTGAACAATATTTTGTATTTCCTAAAATATATTTATACTTACACCCTAGCACCCTAGGGAAGCGACGATCATGCTAGAATATATTTATACTTACACCCTAGCACCCTAGGGAAGCGACGATCATGCTAGAATATATTTATACTTACACCCTAGCACCCTAGGGAAGCGACGATCATGCTAGAATATATTTATACTTACACCCTAGCACCCTAGGGAAGCGACGATCATGCTAGAATATATTTATACTTACACCCTAGCACCCTAGGGAAGCGACGATCATGCTAGAATATATTTATACTTACACCCTAGCACCCTAGGGAAGCGACGATCATGCTAGAATATATTTATACTTACACCCTAGCACCCTAGGGAAGCGACGATCATGCTAGAATGTTCTTTCAGTTATGTTTATGTTTTCATAATTTTTACAAAAGATTGGTTACCATAATTTGCAGAAACAGTGTGTTTTAGTGTTAAAATATTACATATTCAGGTTTCTGTTTCACACTAGTACATTTTGATACAAGTGGAGAATTTGTGTTATTGCATTCGAGGCGGAATTAACACCCGAGCCGTAGGCGAGGTTGTTTTTGAGCCGAGAACTGCAATAACAAATGTCCACATGTATCAAACGACGTTTTTCAATACAGTTTTGAAGAAATAAAATAAAATAACGAAAAATATTTTTGTCATGAAAGAAGCCGATAAACAGCCTAATATGAAAAATAGAAAATTCAATTATTTTTGACTTACATACACAAATACACAAAATTTGAGTTACATACACAAATAAATGTTAATATGTTCATAAACGTTTTTTTTATTCTAATAATCATGGTTTTTGATGATATTCTATTTATAAACATTATTTAAATATTCAAAAAATATTAACGCCGTAAAGACGCATCTCTTTACCGAGATTAAAAAAAAATATTCACCTCCGAATAGAGACGGTGTGAATAGAGGCATTGAACCAATTTGGACTAAGTATAGGTATAAGTTATCTGTGGCAATTTTTATTCCCGCACATGTGTTGGAAAATGAAAAATCGCACGCGTATGAAATACATTGCATTGTGAACCTAATCGTAGTGCGATAAGAACCAGTTTTCGAGGAAGTGTATTGAAAAACAAATATTTCATTACTATGATACTACGCGAACTACGCGAACTATTGAGCTCGTGTAGAACATTTTATTAGAATTATGATTTCCAAAGGGAAACATGCTTCAGCAGTTCAGCACTCGTTAGGTTCTGAATGTGTTGCGTTTCATTACATAACACGTCAGAACAGTTGCAGTGGTCGCCGCCTCCTCACTTCTCACTCACTCCTTACCTCGATGAGTAGTCTATGTTAGAAAGTATTGGATTATCGCTAGTATGTCACATTACTCTCGAGCGAGTGCAGTCGCGCGCACACGACTAGCGCAGTCACTGTGCGAGCGAGTCGCGCGTGGCCCGCGTGCACGAGCTTGCGAACATCCAGTGAGCACAATTTACAAATAGTTCATATAAATAAATAGTAAAATAACATTGTGTAAAATTAAACCTAGGTTCAGACAGGCCTGAAGCAGAACGCACTGGGTGACGCGCGATGTCGCGACGTCAGGCGAACACTTCTATGAACCGCTCGCTTTCGCTTTACGTCAGCGTGCTGCTGAACTTCTTCAGATAAACGCGACTAGTAGTTATCATTTAGGGTTCACATGTTAAATCTTTGATATTGAAAAATTGAGTGAAAGTATGATTGAGAAGGTGATGTTGAGTACCAGAACCACCACCACACCCGAACCAGAACCTAAGCTTATTCATTGTGATCAATAAACACATAAGTAATTAATGTAACTTTGACCATGAAACAATTTTATTTGACTTTCTACGTGTATTAGTGGCTCAATTTAATATTAAAGTAAAATATGAAACCATACCCATAACTTACAAATATTCTATCCATTAAACACATTTGAGTACGAGCACACGACAACATTCCAAATCTTCGACATTTGATTTGTTTTTAATAAAATTACAACATTCATCTAGTTCTGATGCATGACATTGTTGTCTTTAAACTGTTTTATGTGAAAACTTGTAAGTTCCTATATGGTATATTTTGTTGGTGAGACGTATGGAGAATGGGATGTATTATTAATTATTATAGACAAGCGTGTGACAAGACCTTGCGGACACATAATAATAAATGTTGGTACAGATCAATTAGTTCCAATTATCATTTTAAGTGGCAACACAACAACAAGTGGCTGAGATTAATAGACGTTACATAGCTTGTGCTGTGACCGAGCCGTGGCCAAGCAGTATTCCTGTCACTGTCGTGCAACTGACAAAGTACAAGGGAGAGACGAAGTATCTATTATCTAAGCCAAAGCACGTGCCGAGATTCATAAAATTTATGTTTATAAAGTCTCGGTTTTATAATTAAAACCAGTGTTCTCACATTAAGTAACGCGGCACCAATATGAACGCACGCAACACTAAGCGTTACAAATTGCAGAATGCGTGGCGAGCACGCGCGCCGTCGTGCGCGTAGTGTGCGTGTTCGTCGCACATTCGTACATCCTAATGTTTATTTGTACCAAAGTGGAGCAACACTGCACTCAAGGAAATGGAATGAATCAACTAATGACACGGGATGTCATATAAACTGTGATCTGTGGAACGACAATATTATTTAAATACATTATGTTCATGTCATTAAAACAATAAATATATTTACAATATTCAGTAGCAACAAACGCTTTACTAGGTTGGAGTTCAATTCATTAAAATAGCTCACGTCCACCGGTGTGTATGTCTATATGTAAACCGCATAGTAATAATCTTATTATTCCGACGTCGGTTTCGAGAGAGATCGAACGTGAACCACAGTGGTTCGACGTTACGCTTTATCCGCTTCTCATAAAAAATTTAACGGTATTTACTTAAATCAAGTTTATTTGTTTACTTAGCTAGTCGAAAACTAAGTTTTCGCGTTAAAAAGTCGAGTGAAACTGAGGTTCGTAAGTGTTCGGGTCCCGCTGGGCCGGCGCAGGCGCACCACACTACACTCGCGTCTATCAGCTGGCGAGCAGTGCTCGGCGCAGGCGCGCGTGCAGCGCCCCCGCCGCCAGCAGCGTCGCCAGCACGCGCCGGCAGTCCGACAGCCCCGCGCTGCCCGTCTGCATGGCCGCCGGCCGCTCGCCTGCGCAGTACACATGGACTCAATACCAGAATACACAACAGATTGGACATTCCATGCCACGCATCGTGTCCAAAACAAAAAACAACTCTTTTTCCACCCGCGTCATATGGCTAGCTTTTCCACCCACGTCATATGGCTAGCTTTTCCACCCGCGTCATATGGCTAGCTTTTCCACCCGCGTCATATGGCTAGCTTTTCCACCCACGTCATATGGCTAGCTATTCCACCCGCGTCATATGGTTAGCTTTTCACCAGTTTAGAAGAAAAGCTAGCCATATTACGCGGGTCCACACACAAAAATTGATTAACTAAACAACAGACCTACTTCAGAAAAAAAGGGCCGAACAAATGAAATTCTAATTATAAATCACCTCAAAGATGTTTTTGTTTTGTAACTTTAAGTTTCGTCGATGATACTTCTATAACAATTTAATAATGTTATTCAAATAATAAAACGGTGATTATAAAGTGAAACTTTTTAAATACAGAAGAATGTTTTGCTGTTACTGAGTGATTGCGTAAGAATGTGTAGCTGTTAGTGAGTGATTGCGTAAGAATATGTTGCTGTTTGTGAGTGATTGCGTAAGAATGTGTTGCTGTTTGTGAGTGATTGCGTAAGAATGCGTTGCTGTTTGTGAGTGATTGCGTAAGAATGTTTTACTGTTAGTGAGTGATTGCGTAAGAATGTGTTGCTGTTTGTGAGTGATTGCGTAAGAATGTGTTGCTGTTTGTGAGTGATTGCGTAAGAATGTTTTGCTGTTAGCGAGTGATTGCGTAAGAATGTGTTGCTGTTTGTGAGTGATTGCGTAAGAATGTGTTGCTGTTTGTGAGTGATTGCGTAAGAATGTTTTGCTGTTAGTGAGTGATTGCGTAAGAATGTGTTGCTGTTTGTGAGTGATTGCGTAAGAATGCGTTGCTGTTTGTGAGTGACTGTGTAAGAATGTGTTGCTGTTTGTGAGTGATTGCGTAAGAATGTGATGCTGTTTGTGAGTGATTGTGTAAGAATGTGTTGCTGATTGTGAGTGGTTGCGTAAGAATGTGTTGCTGTTAGTGAGTGATTGCGTAAGAATGTGTTGCTGTTAGTGAGTGATTGTGTAAGAATGTGTTGCTGCTTGTGAGTGATTGCGTAAGAATGTTTTGCTGTTAGCGAGTGATTGCGTAAGAATGTGTTGCTGTTTGTGAGTGATTGCGTAAGAATGTGTTGCTGTTTGTGAGTGATTGCGTAAGAATGTTTTGCTGTTAGTGAGTGATTGCGTAAGAATGTGTTGCTGTCTGTGAGTGATTGCGTAAGAATGTTTTGCGGTTAGTGAGTGATTGCGTAAGAATGTGTTGCTGTTTGTGAGTGATTGCGTAAGAATGTGTTGCTGTTTGTGAGTGATTGCGTAAGAATGTGTTGCTGTTTGTAAGTGATTGCGTAAGAATGTTTTGCTGTTAGTGAGTGATTGCGTAAGAATGTGTTGCTGTTTGTGAGTGATTGCGTAAGAATGTTTTGCTGTTAGTGAGTGATTGCGTAAGAATGTGTTGCTGTTTGTGAGTGATTGCGTAAGAATGTTTTGCTGTTAGTGAGTGATTGCGTAAGAATGTGTTGCTGTTTGTGATTGCGTAAGAATGTGTTGCTGTTAGTGAGTGATTGCGTAAGAATGTGTTGCTGTTAGTGAGTGATTGTGTAAGAATGTGTTGCTGTTTGTGAGTGATTGCGTAAGAATGTTTTGCTGTTAGCGAGTGATTGCGTAAGAATGTGTTGCTGTTTGTGAGTGATTGCGTAAGAATGTGTTGCTGTTTGTGAGTGATTGCGTAAGAATGTTTTGCTGTTAGTGAGTGATTGCGTAAGAATGTGTTGCTGTTTGTGAGTGATTGCGTAAGAATGTGTTGCTGTTTGTGAGTGATTGCGTAAGAATGTGTTGCTGTTTGTGAGTGATTGCGTAAGAATGTATTGCTGTTTGTGAGTGATTGCGTAAGAATGTTTTGCTGTTAGTGAGTGATTGCGTAAGAATGTGTTGCTGTTTGTGAGTGATTGCGTAAGAATGTTTTGCTGTTAGTGAGTGATTGCGTAAGAATGTGTTGCTGTTAGTGAGTGATTGTGTAAGAATGTGTTGCTGTTTGTGAGTGATTGCGTAAGAATGTTTTGCTGTTAGCGAGTGATTGCGTAAGAATGTGTTGCTGTTTGTGAGTGATTGCGTAAGAATGTGTTGCTGTTTGTGAGTGATTGCGTAAGAATGTTTTGCTGTTAGTGAGTGATTGCGTAAGAATGTGTTGCTGTTTGTGAGTGATTGCGTAAGAATGTGTTGCTGTTTGTGAGTGATTGCGTAAGAATGTGTTGCTGTTTGTGAGTGATTGCGTAAGAATGTGTTGCTGTTTGTTAGTGATTGCGTAAGAATGTTTTGCTGTTAGTGAGTGATTGCGTAAGAATGTTTTGCTGTTTGTGAGTGATTGCGTAAGAATGTTTTGCTGTTAGTGAGTGATTGCGTAAGAATGTGTTGCTGTTTGTGAGTGATTGCGTAAGAATGCGTTGCTGTTTGTGAGTGATTGCGTAAGAATGTGTTGCTGTTTGTGAGTGATTGCGTAAGAATGTGATGCTGTTTGTGAGTGATTGTGTAAGAATGTGTTGCTGTTTGTGAGTGATTGCGTAAGAATGTGTTGCTGTTAGTGAGTGATTGCGTAAGAATGTGTTGCTGTTTGTGAGTGATTGTGTAAGAATGTGTTGCTGTTTGTGAGTGATTGCGTAAGAATGTTTTGCTGTTAGCGAGTGATTGCGTAAGAATGTGTTGCTGTTTGTGAGTGATTGCGTAAGAATGTGTTGCTGTTTGTGAGTGATTGCGTAAGAATGTTTTGCTGTTAGTGAGTGATTGCGTAAGAATGTGTTGCTGTTTGTGAGTGATTGCGTAAGAATGTTTTGCTGTTAGTGAGTGATTGCGTAAGAATGTGTTGCTGTTTGTGAGTGATTGCGTAAGAATGTGTTGCTGTTTGTGAGTGATTGCGTAAGAATGTGGTGCTGTTTGTGAGTGATTGCGTAAGAATGTTTTGCTGTTAGTGAGTGATTGCGTAAGAATGTGTTGCTGTTTGTGAGTGATTGCGTAAGAATGTGTTGCTGTTTGTGAGTGATTGCGTAAGAATGTGTTGCTGTTTGTGAGTGTTTGCGTAAGAATGTTTTGCTGTTAGTGAGTGATTGCGTAAGAATGTGTTGCTGTTTGTGAGTGATTGCGTAAGAATGTTTTGCTGTTAGTGAGTGATTGCGTAAGAATGTGTTGCTGTTCGTGAGTGATTGCGTAAGAATGTTTTGCTGTTAGTGAGTGATTGCGTAAGAATGTGTTGCTGTTTGTGAGTGATTGCGTAAGAATGTATTGCTGTTTGTGAGTGATTGCGTAAGAATGTGTTGCTGTTTGTGAGTGATTGCGTAAGAATGTATTGCTGTTTGTGAGTGATTGCGTAAGAACTGAACCTGCACAGGGATTGTTAACGCTTTGTTCAGATTGTGCAGGCACAGCCAGGAACTAGGCAGGGCGTGGTTACTCACCGTTAAGCACGTGCACGCGCACGGAGGCGACCTCGGCGTTGGAGGGCGAGCACGAGTAGCGGCCCGAGTCGGCGGGCGCGGCATCCTGCACCAGTAGGTACGACGTGGTGGCCGCGCCCTTCTCCGTCACCACCGACACGCCGCCGCGCGACGAGTCGTACGAGATCACCTGCTTCACAACCGACACCGCTCCATTGTTATATCTACTCCCGTTGCACAATATTAGTTTACCATATCAGATGTGGAAAGCATTACCGACGACATCGCTACTGTATTAGGTCACTACGTTAGTTCAGTTTGTTGATGTGTTATTCGCAGTGTGCAGTCTCCCTGTATCCTACAAGTTCTGGTGTACACGTGAACATTAACTTGGCTCCTGAGATACAAGTATCTGTTGACTTAGTTCAGGAGCCAGCTGTTCGACCTGATTTTGACTACCACTTGTACTACCATGTTTAGTGTATCTGTTAATGTGTATCTCCTTGTACAATAAACTCATTATTTTTATTAATTACTAGTTGACCCGACACACGCAGACGTTGTCCTGTAATATTCTAATGTAAACGCGCGAAGTTCCAGAAGCCACAAGATGAGAACATTTTGAATTGTGTAGGAAAACTAAATTTATATTTTAAGTAAAATACCGGTGGAAATTTAAAGTAAAAAAGTCAAAAACATGAAGAAGATTAATTGGAGCCAATTAATTTAAAAAAAAAAAAAATTTGTTTTGAGTAGGTATGAATGTTATGGCTATAAGAGTAGGGGAAGACCAAAGAAACGCTGGATGACCTGTGAGAAAGATGATATGGCTAGAAAGGGAGTGACTACCGCGATGACGACTAATCGAGAAGTATGGAAGAAAGGGACATGTTGCGCTGACCCCAAATAAATTGGGATAATGGGTTGTTACTTGTATCAAATCTCCACATATTTAGTACAGTAGTGTTTGTAAATTGACTGTAACAATAAACCGTGTAGAAGTTTCTTTCATACAAAACTTGTCCTGACAATTACAAATACAACAAAAAAGAATTAGCCAAATAGTTGGAACCGTGCACCTAGCTTCTGACGTCTCATAAGTAACCTCCCCACATACTCCAGCTGAATTAAACGAAATTTAAATCTTGTATAAAACGCACACTATGGAGCCAGGCCTATTATAAGTTGGGAGATTACATCGCTGACAAAAATGCTTGGCTGAATGCTTGTCCTGCTCCACAAGGACGCATAAACTAATTGATTAGCATTCGAAAATATTGTTGGAGCTGCTGAAGATTAAGAAGAGAGAAAACTTTCTTTGCATTGTTTAAATTCAATCTAATTGCATAGAACATGTCTGAGCACTATGTAGCTACCATAAAGCTACCTTTTACGTGGCGGTTGAGAGTATGTCATGCTCACTCAAATGTCTCGCTGGTGGTAGCATGTGTGTTGGATCATTAAGTTCCCTTCAAAATGGTTGAGCTAATTGGTGCTGATCCATGCGTCATGTTCGTGAACGGGCGCCGTCAGTTGGGACTGGTCGTCTCTTAGCTGCCACGGCTTATTTTGAATTTATAATTTAGTTGTTTTTAGTTTTTATCTATTTATTACGGACGCTTTTAACGTGCACGTCTTTCTACAGTGTACTCACAAGTATATTTTCAACATGAACTATGTAGGTAACCAATATTTTGTAAAATTATTTTGATTTAAAAGAATGTCCGTGGAGTTTCTTGTCCGTTCTTCTCCATAGGGACCTACTACGCATTGGAATGGGCAACTAGCTTCATCTTTCTGACTGACCGACCCCTTCACAATTCAACAGTGCCTGCAGTTGGTTTATTTCAAATAAATGCTTTGAGTTTGAGTTTTTGAGTTTAAGTGCAAGTATAAGAGTTTAAGGTTTATAATTATGTGAAATACCTAAAATATTTTGATTTTTAATCACTCGTGAAGTAATAACGCGCGGGTATCGGCTGCGCGTCACGTTGTACGCGAACGCGCGTTACGGTGGGGCACCGTGCGACACGGCTCGGTACGGCGCGACACAATTTAGTGTGAGCCGACGTTTGCACGGCCGTAAAAATATCGCGGCGATATTTTTTCACGCACTGGATTTTCAACTCTTGGCGCTAAGCAGAGCGTTCTTCGACGGGTTAGAATGCATTCTGTTGTTGTTAGGTTAGATTCTCAATTCTCGGCTCAACAACGAGAGTTGAAAATCCAGTGCGCGATAAAATCCGGCACGATAATTTAATGTCCGTGCGAACGTCGGCTAACTGTATTTATGGAGCGCGCTGTATTTATTGCAACAGCGGCAGCATGGAGTGGCGGGAGGTCTGTGACGTGTGCAGACGTGCGAGCGGCGCGCGAGTTCATCTCTATCCGCATCTTAATCACACCATCACACTAATATTATAAAGACGAAAATTTGTGAGTGTGTGTGTGTGGGTGTGTGTTTATATGTTTGTTATGGCTACTTTTCATCCCGGTCTACGCGGGTGAGACCGCGGGGCGCAGCTAGTATAATATATTTATAATGATAATAATCTTATTACGAATCAGTAGTCACTTATTTGTGCCTTTTATTTGACGCTCATTAATTTCTTATCTTAAAATATATATTTAATTTTATTATCGGAATGATGCGGCTTGTAGATATATTAGTAACTGGTTTTGCTCATTGGGGTGTTGGAATCTATCATGTGTTTTATGTGACTTTCCATCCAAGTTGAGTCGAACTGCATCACAACAACAATAACTGTTCTAGCGTTATTATCAAGGGTGTGTGTGTGTGTGTGTGTGTGAGTGTGTGTGGGGCCGTGCTGGTCGCACGGCAGCGCACAGCGCCGCATGTTAGGATTACTTCCAACTGATAATGCGATTAAATGTGTTTCGATTCATGTTTCAAGCGACGATGAGTTGATTTGTTCGTGAGTGTTAGGGAATGTGTTCTTGCACATATAGCTGCTATAAGTCCTCAGGGCAGGCACGCGCGCTCGGTAGCCTGAAGTCTCACGGGTGGACCATTAATTAGGTGAACAATATCTAACTAAAGACATAACACATCGACGTTAGGATATCCAAGATTTGCTGCAACACAAGGTAAAAACCTGTAAATATTTAATAAATGACTATTTTATAACGATATACATAAACCACTTTGCTATCCGGCTACGTGCACGTTGCAGAGCGGTACGAACTTTTGCACCACGCTACGGCGCGTAGCAGAGCGCTACGAACTCTTGCACCACGCAACAGCGCGTAGCAGAGCGCTATGAACTCTTGCACCACGCAACAGCGCGTAGCAGAGCGCTACGAACTCTTGCACCACGCAACAGCGCGTAGCAGAGCGCTATGAACTCTTGCACCACGCAACAGCGCGTAGCAGAGCGCTACGAACTCTTGCACCACGCAACAGTGCGTAGCAGAGCGCTACGAACTCTTGCACCACGCTACGGCGCGTAGCAGAGCGCTACAAACTCTTGCACCACGCAACAGCGCGTAGCAGAGCGCTACGAACTCTTGCACCACGCAACAGCGCGTAGCAGAGCGCTACGAACTCTTGCACCACGCAACAGCGCGTAGCAGAGCGCTACGAACTCTTGCACCACGCTACGGCGCGTAGCAGAGCGCTACGAACTCTTGCACCACGCTACGGACAGTAAAGTTCGTAGCGTTCGCAGCAACTTCTTGAGTTATTTCGATACGTCTTGTTTAGTTTGTCTACATTGTGTAACAGATACGAGTAGGTATGGTCTAATTTAAGTACAGACCATCAAACTGAACAACTTTCTCCATGGGACCAACATCGTAATCGAGAAAAAAATATCAGCAATCCTGTACAAAACTTTAATACCAACTCGACCTAAATGTCTGACTGCTGGTAATTTTTTCACGATTACGATGTTGGTCCCATGGACAATGTTGTTCAGTTTGATGGTCCACACCCTTCAGTTTGACCACACCTTTCTGATACACCTTGTTTAAGTTTAGGAACCACAAAAGTACCTGCACTTGGCGGTACACCTGTACCCAGTGTATTTGGCTTCAGTATACATAGTGTAAGTGTAAACACTGTTATCATTTTAAGAGGTCATTGTACTCATCATCATGAACAACTATTACTCCATAGTAAAAGTTGCCCAAGTGGACCAAGCCAGTAATCGAGAAAAAAATCTGCTGTTCCCTACATTTATGTTCGCATAACTCGTCAAAATGTAAGGAACAGCTGATATTTTTTCGCGATTTCAAGTTTGGTCCTATAAACGTTGTTCATAATGATGAGTACAATGACCCCTAAAAAAAAATGGTGTTTACACTTACAACCTGTATATCTAACGCTTATATTGAAATTCTACAAAGTTGAATTGTGTCCCATAGATGCATCTGCCTTCTGATCCATTAGTCCCATCTGACCATCTGACCTCGTAACTTCAGCTTTTCTTTATTAGAAGTTAGATATAATGATTGCCTCAGTAACTGCGACCGCTTAGTATCATTTGCCTTTTCCGAACCCCACAGTGTAACTATTCTAACATTCATACTTACTACAAAAAATCCATGTGTATAATTACTTTGCGTCCGCTCACCTCGTCCTCGTGGTACCAGAATATGTAGGCGGGAGGCTCCGGCGAGAACTGGATGAGGCACGTGAGGTTGATGGTGGAGCCCATGTCCACGTGCAAGTCGGGCCCGCCCAGGATGCGCGCCGACGGCACTGCAACAAGCGAGCACGATGCTACAGCGGGCACAGAGGGTATTTATTTGGTTCAGCTGGAAAACTTTTTTTTTTTTTTTATTAAATAAAATATTTGTTTATATATAAACAGATTGTAGTACATGTTAGTGTATCTGTAACAATGAAGTGGGTGACGCGCAGCTCTCCTTGCTAGGCTATGAAATAGCCTGTATTAAGGAGTAACAGTGGCGATCCCCTCTAATTGTATTACTATAATTTTATTTTATTTTTACAAGTTACATTTATAAATATTTAAATAAAGGTAATTAGTGCGCGAGCGCATTTGCGTGTGTGTACTTGTGTGTATGGGGTGCATGGGTGAGTGTGCTTGTGTGATGTGTGTACGTGTAGGGATCTGTGTGTGTGTGAGGGGGTGGGTAAGGTGTGTGTAGGTTTTAAATTAATAAAGCTTTTCCCAACTATGTCGGGGGCGGCTTCCAGTCTAACCGGACGCAGCTGAATACCAGTATTTTACATGGAGCAAATCTGAGGTCCACAATTCTGTTACAGGGTAACACGATACCTCTTGGTAAGACTAGTTGACCGACTTTCGGGCTTCAGAGTTGACGACCCGTAACGACTGTCAAAGATCCACGAATGGCAGCCGGGACCAACGGCTTAAAGTGCTTTCCGAGGCACGGGAAGGGCCTTGGTATGTAAAGGTGATCACCCGTCCACGAAACAACCGCGGCTAGCGCAGCGCAGGTACCTACCTGATCGACCGACCCGTGCGGCTGTTATTACCCACTTAGCCACAAGCCCTAAAATTAAAACTAACCTCTGCAATTAAACTTTTTAAATACTCATACTTTTTTCAACTTTGTTTATAACCTCTGCAACTTTCTTCCAAATCAGATCATAGATCACAAGGAATATTATTAATCAGTTTCTCAAAAATAGTCAACTAAACCCGAGTGCTTGTCTATTTTGTCATCGCTGTGGTTTGCAAACTAATGTCATGGTGTGCGACGCAGCAGTCTCATACATTAGGACCTGCGTCTGTATTATACGACGATGCAATCAGTGGATAATGCATCGCCAACGTCATTCACATCTTCTTCAGTCTGCAGCTAGTCCATCGCAATACTTCACAGTACGCCACACTAACTAACTCACGAACCTTCTTACTTAGTGAGCCTCAGCAGCATTGTGTCAACTGTGTACATATACTGATGGTATGTTATATTGTACAGGGCACTTTAATCGGCGCTGTTCGGCGATCCAGCGGCGCGGCGGCGGGGGGTTAATGTTCTATAACATCGTAAGCATAGTATTATTACATAGGGACGTGAGCTCTGCTCCGAATATCAATGGTTATGTAAATGTGTGAGTGTTTTATTGTCAGCTCACTCGCTACTGTGCCGTGTGTACGCCGCGCACTCCTCGCTGCCTCTCCACTAACAGCTCTCCAAAGTGATTGGATTTGATATTCGTCTCCAGATACGAAAATATTCCCGATATTTTTCGCAAAGAGAAAGATTTATTGATCGTGTTTTGCGATTCCGCTGTGGAGTCAAAAGTCACGCGTCGCTTCAGCGTTCGATGTCGGCTTCCGTTTTGTTTTGTTTTTAAATAGATACATATGCACTTAATGTGCTGCAGTTTCATGCATATAATGCAATGTATCAGATGGCGGGGAGCCTCAATCCCCACCACGGTTTAATTCAGGAGAGGTACACATTATGCAGGCAATTGGGGGCAGGAGGCCCCAGCGGGAGGGGCAGGGCGAGGTTAGAGTGACACATTTGCAGTTCGCTGTGCTCATTATAGCCAGCTGAATGAGCTTAGTTTCAAGAGCACGCCCCGCCGCCGCTTCACCCTGAACAACCGCGTAGATCCACTTCATTACGAGGCTGAATTCAAATGGCGGCGTCTAGCGGCGCTTACGCTCCACTGACATCTGTGTCACACACGCAGCAATGCCTGCTCTGCCAGTCTGGTTGGCATCCTGCGCAGGCGCACACATACGCAGCCTTCGTAGTATACATAGATATAGTTTTTTTTTTATATTTCTATGGTAGTATACCTGGGATTCAAACCTCGAGTGAGCTGTGTACCACCACGCTGGGTCTAGCGTCTAAGGAGAGAGTACTATTGACATGCGCGCGTATGTTATCATCTATATCTATAAGCAAAAGATGCTTTTTGCCACACAAATGTGGATGAGTTTACTGAATACATTTCATTGAGCAGCTAACGAATAAATGAGTACTTTACGAGCGGCGGAGCATCAAGAGCGCGTTGTGTAGTGCGGTGCTTGGGGCCTGTTTGTACGCAACTTACATTAAACCCCAGCGCGACTGCGCGACGGCCATCGGGGAAGTGTTTGAGAAGTCGTAAAGCTAAAATTGAATGACGTGACTTCACGGAGACACACCAAGTCCAACAAATTGAGAAATGTGGTGACGTCGGACGTATGACGTCACCGAGCTGTAGGATCACACCACTGTTGTCATCACTGTTACCAAGTTATCAACAATCTACACGAAATGTAAATAATAAGACACATTAGTACCTAACTAGTACGGTAACTGTTTTCATTAGCTGACTCCGAATAAGTATTGTGGACCATTCCGGGGGAACGAATAAGTATTGTGGACCGCTCTGGTATTGTGAATCGTTCTGCAGCTCTGGGGGAACGGATAGCTTGTGCTGAAATGTTATGGATGCCTGTATGTGCCACGTGGCTAGTGCATGGCTACGTGTAGCACTACAGACGTACATTCACAGCGGAACAGCCTACTGCTCGACACATTGGAGTGGTGCGGATAAATGAATGTCCCCACTCGCGAACACAGGTGTGCACACACACACGCGCGGTGTGTGTACGCTATATATAGAATATGTGCTCCGTTATGAATATGCACAAATGATCGTCGTAGTGTAGCTTCCTAAAGTAAAAGTAAGTTTTATAATTGAATTGGGTACTGCCGCAGGTCGGTAGTCGCTATGTATGGACCATTTCAGCTAATTTCGTTATAATAATAATAATAATAATAATTCCTTTATTTTCAGGCTACTAGGGCCCATAGATAAAATACACAAATAATTGGTACAAAATTATAAACTAATACATATAAAAACATTTAACAAACTTAAAAACTACTGCACATGAAGTGACGGCGTCGTGTTACGCTGCGAGGTGTCGCGTAGCTGGCCGCGGAAACGCCGATACAACACACCTTTCGGCCAAAACTCTTCCTTGAGGAAGGTCAGCAAATGGTGAGTCGGTTATGACGTCATATTTCGCAGTGGGCCAAGAAACGCCGCTGGGCAGTCACGACGCGGGGTCACCAGTTCACTCACTCGGCAACACAAAGAGCAGGAGCATTTGGAGCCACTTTGTGTTAGTGAATTGGTTTAATGCGGCCTCGTCCTGACGTCGCGCGTATTTTTCGCAATTTGCGTGCTATCACTTCAGGTTTTGGCACTTAGGGGTTTGCTTAGTTTAGGAGTCAGGCAACTGTGGAACGTTGTGATATCAAACTAAACAGCAAAGTGACTTTATAAGGAGAAATAGAGTAGTGGCTTCTATTCCCACTTGTTTAATTACGGTATTCAATACATACCCACATGTAATAAGCAATAAAATGTACGTATGTATTAGTAGGTATGTATGAAATGTATAAAAAAAAAAACGAAGACGAAGACGGAAAAAAAAGTCATCCGGTATAAAAAAAACTTTTTTACAAAAAACTACAACCGACTTCCAAAAACAACACTACAAAGTGAAAAATAACTTTAATTTGGGAAGTCGGTGTCTGATTAAATGTATTTTCGTTTTTGCCACCGACTTCCGAAATTAAAGTTATTTTTCACTTTGTAGTGTTGTTTTTGGAAGTCGGTTGTATTTTTTTGTAAAAAAGTTTTTATTTTTCACTTTTTAGTGGGTCTGTTTATAATTTGTATAAGTTACAATAGTCTAATGTCAATTGCTCATCACATGTTACAAAATATTGCTATTCCCGATGCTGGGACGTTAATTGTTGAGGAGTTCTGCTGGTAAGAACCAGGAGAACTCCTCAACAACCACTCATCACACGCATTGTGTGACGAGCGGAAATTGCTTAGCAACCATATTAAAGTAATCGAATCGCAACCCGTGAAATATTTATCATTGAGTAGTTCCGGTAGCCATCTGTGGTCTTCATCATCAGTTCCACTTCACCAGATGGTGCTTTCCGAGAGCAAATGCACGAGCTACTATAAAAAATACCCAAATCGCTATAGGTGTGCCTATAATATTTGAAGAGTTCCTTCGATTTCTCCAAGATCCCATCATCAGAACTGGATTTTGACAAAAATGGGACCATTTGGGAAGTATACCCTTTCCAACAAAAAAATATTTTTTCAAATCGGTTGGCAAGCGACGGAGTTATGCGCGAACAAACATTAAAAAAAAAAAATTAAACATCCGAATTGAGAACCTCCTCCTTTTTTAGAAGTCGGTTAAAAATAGCAGATTATAGCGTTACGACCGGCACGTCCCGCCCAGCGCGCGGCGCTGTGGAGAGCGCGCTGCCAAAGAATTATTCAACCCTCCGCCGCAGAGCACTTTGTTTGACAGGTTTTGCTCGCTCCGCTTCGCCGCTAATTGGTTTAATCGCTCGCTCTTAGTTGCATTCAGCTGCGCCACGAGAACTATTACTTAGCCTGGGAGTCATGGGAGCTGACCCTGATAATGAACATGATATCATGTTCGCGTAACGTTACCGAGCGCGTGCGCCGTGTCTCATAGTTCATAAGATCGCGAGTATTGTGGACCTACTTTCTTATATTAGCTTTCTGTATCAGTTGTCCAGTAGGATATGAAACAATGTTGAATCTTTAGGATCTGCTTTCTGAAAGAAAATACTTAATTATCACTATACAACTGCAAAGTAATTTCATTGCGTATTAGTGCTAATTAAGTGGGCTACCGAGTGCCGGGTGACCGCGGGTAGAGAGAGAGCTCGCGTCGGCGAAATTATTTATAAATAGGAATTGAGCTGCAGCCGCAGCCAATCCATGAATACATGCAAAGTAGCCATTTACTAAAAATATTTAATTAGTATGCCTTGCACTCACTGTACACACAGCACACATCAAGCTATATATTTCCAGTTTACGCTGACCTCTCATTGTAAGGAAATCCTAAGCATTGCGAGATCAGCTTATACTGGAAATGTATGTGTGTTACATTGTAACATTGTAACCTGTAATTTAAATGGTGTGCATAATAAAGAGTATTCTATTCTATTCTATTCTATGTATAGCGTGATCTGTAGCCATGCGTACCTACTGTTAAAACAACACTAATAACTTTTATGAATCGCTTCTACCCATGCGATTAACTAAATAAATAAGCTCAAAAAGCTTCACACAGTTGCCAAAGTCGTGCGTAAACCTCGTAAGCTTTGTACCGCGACAGTAGGAAGCCGTCGCCACAGAGCGCATATACGTAATTATATAGGAGGCCGTCGCCCGCTGGAAAACGTGTGAGCTTACATAACAACGCAAATTTTTGACGAGCTCACCCCTCCGCCCCTCCGCGCCCCCGTCCCGCACGCCCCGCGCCCCGCCGCGCGCGTGCAATTGTTATAAACAAGCCAGGTGTCGGCGGCCGCGAGTTGCGTGCGGTATACTCGTACCAACTTTGTTCGCACGTTTCGCTGCATTACGGAGTTCAATTGTTACGCATGGTTTTACGTTATCTACTCATAGAAATATTTGTTAGTTGCAGGACGGAAGCTGTGAAGAGCTGTGTGCTTGATTCCACAAGCAGACGCATCGCAGAGCATCGAACGATGCGCAGAGAGTAAGAAAAAGTAGTCAGAATGAAGTTAGGCCGCAGGCTTAACAATATATTTGCCGAGGTCGGTCTGTGGATGGGTGACCATCCGTCACATATCGAGACCCTTCCATGCCTTGGATTGGAAAGCACGTTAAACCGTTGGTCCCGGCTGTCATTTGTAGATCTTTGACGAGTCATTACGGGTGGTCGTGGAGGTCTGATAGGCAGTTGCTCCATGTAAAATACTATGATTCAGCTGCATCCGGTAAGACTGGAAGCCGACCCCAACATAGTTGGGAAAAGGCTAGGCTTATGATGCATAATTATATATTTGATTAATTAAAGCGGGATATCTGGTCCAAACAACAGAACCGCTCAAACCAAAGAAGATATCCCTTACAAGACTGACAATAGAGTTCAATACTCAATACTCAATACTTTATTGCATTCCACATGTATTCTTAGATGGTAAACCTTATAGTTAGACCACATGGACCCTGTCGGGCACAGCAATAATAAGTGGGTTAGGAGAGAGGAAGCATTTATAGATTTTATTATACAACACAATAGGTGGGGAATTTCTGAGATAAATTAATTAATTTTTTTTTTTATTTTTTTTATTTTTGTAATTACCTAATAGTACTTATAAAATTATTATTAGATATGTACCTATAATTATTATATTAGTATAAAATATGAATTAATAGTATAACATAAATAAATCAATAAAATGAAATATCCGCTGAGGTGTGTAAGGATATTCAACCGTGCGGATGACAGCGTATCGACTATTGATGAAAACTGTTCGTGGGAATATCTTAACTTTGTGAAGAGTGAAGGAAACTGTATTCAAAATCAGAAAATAGATGCACTACAAGTGACGATGAATGTTTTAGTTTTCTGGCTGAGCCACCTTGATCACAACATCCAGGCAGCCCCCCCGCGGCGCGAGTTTAATGGAAACACTTTATACTCGCGGCGACACACTCCAGATTAGCTGCCTCGCAACATGTCCTAGCAACATGTCCTAGCAACATGTCCTAGCAACATGTCCTAGCAACATGTCCTCGCAACATGTCCTAGCAACATGTCCTAGCCTATTGAACAAAGTGTTACGTCTCTCTGACGCGGCGACGCGGTGACGTGCTAATGAGACACCAGGTTTATTGCGATAATTCCGCATCAACAGCAATGTGAATGTGCGCCGACAAGACGAACATAAAACTTTGCGAAGAATCATCCGTTTAGCTAAATTCAACAAAACACTGATGAAAGGCACACACTGTACAGTAGGTACCTGTTTACCACGTAAAAAGGAATATCGCGATAAGACCCACAGAACAGATAAAAAGATTTATCTTTTCTGTGATAAGACCCGTTCTCGATGTTGTTTTATAATGTAAAACAATGTTGAATTAACAGTTTACCACTGTTCATTCAACAGTGTTTTGAGTGGGGAAAACCTGCTCAAGAGGGTTCCCATTCAACGACGTCACAACCATAGGTGGTGGTGGTGGTGGTTGTGTCAAGAGTCAAGTTGTCAAGTTCATCGCCCTGTCTTTAATCCCATTCACTGCAATAACATATCTACGTTAACCGGTGTGGTGGGTACCGCGGACGAGGAGCCAGTTACTGGCAGTCGCGTGTGGTGAGTACCGCGGACGAGGAGCCAGTTACTGTCAGTCGCGTGTGGTGAGTACCGCGGACGAGGAGCCAGTTACTGGCAGTCGCGTGTGGTGAGTACCGCGGACGAGGAGCCAGTTAGTGGCAGTCGCGTGTGGTGAGCACCGCGGACGAGGAGCCAGTTACTGGCAGTCGCGTGTGGTGAGTACCGCGGACGAGGAGCCAGTTACTGTCAGTCGCGTGTGGTGAGTACCGCGGACGAGGAGCCAGTTACTGGCAGTCGCGTGTGGTGAGTACCGCGGACGAGGAGCCAGTTAGTGGCAGTCGCGTGTGGTGAGCACCGCGGACGAGGAGCCAGTTACTGTCAGTCGCGTGTGGTGAGTACCGCGGACGAGGAGCCAGTTAGTGGCAGTCGCGTGTGGTGAGTACCGCGGACGAGGAGCCAGTTACTGGCAGTCGCGTGTGGTGAGTACCGCGGACGAGGAGCCAGATACTGGCAGTCGCATGTGGTGAGTACGGAGGACAGACAGACTAGCGCAGTGTCATTGTGACGTTCCGATTTTGTTTTCGTCTCTCGTCGTTTTCGTTATCATCCCATTTTTTTCGCGCAACTGTCCTTTCGCGCAAGTGGATTCGCGCAAGTGTCTTTCGCAGAATTGGTTTCGCGTAAGTGTCCTCCGTGCAAGTGTCTTTGGCGCAAGTGGGTTCGCGCAAGTGTTTTTCGCGGAAATGTCTTTCGCGCAAGTGTCCTGCTACCTCGCGCAACCACTACATGGAGCCGCGGCACCACCAGCGCAGACAGACGAGCGCAGTGCCACTGTGACGTATCGCTAATTAGCGATTACCGGCCGGGGCCGCGGCATCACCGCTGCACCGGCGCAGTATAGAAGATCTAGTTAAAGACGCCAGGAAAGCACGAGTAACACTTTAGATGTGGAAGAGAAAACTTGCGTCTGCAACTCGCGACAACAATCGCTCGCCGCTGCTTAGTATTGCTTCAACTTATGGAGCGAAAGCAAATACGTTTGTTTAGCGCAAACTATGTGCGGGCTCTGTATCGCGCGGTGGCAGGAGTGTACCAGCACACGCACAGTGGTGGTGGTACCAGAGTGGACCTTCTGTGTGTGACGTACGTATGTGTAGTGGTCGTGTACGTAAGGAGCGAGATATTTCCCGCGTGACGTGTTTGCTGAAGCTCTCAGTAACACCCCGTCCACCTAAGATTCGGATGAGCAGAATCACTTCCTAGATCAACAATAAATTAAACAGGTCCCGTCAGCCTGTTGAATATTTAAAGCGAAATCCTAAAGTTTTCAGAACCCAGAGCTTTTCAAAAAAATTTTTAAAAAAATGTAAAAAGTATGAAAGTGCAATTATTTACTGAAGATGATAGGTACCGATAAACCGTAGCGGATATAATCCGACGCCAATGAATCAGCGGAACACAACGCTCCCAGCAACTCGCTGCCGCCGAGAAAGTTGAACCAGAAAAAACCCGCCAATGTATCATCTATCATATTTTTAAAGTCGCCTGTCGAGTGTCGGGAGGAAATCGCTCCTCGGCGAGGGAGTTATTGAATTCCGAATTTTTCACAAGGAGTTTTATTTTATTTGTGCGGGTAGTGCGGCGCCACCCCGCCCGACGACGCTCAGTGTAAACAAAATGTAAGCTTCAAAAACAAAACGGAATCGATCACTGAACAGACAGACAAAGTTTCAATTTAATTGAAACCATTCGTTACGGCAAAAGTTCATGGATATAATTTCTCTACGGATAAAACACAATTGAAAAGTTTATTCTGAACGTATCGTGTCCGGACTGTCCGTAGTATTGGAACGAAAAATTGGCGCCAATATCAAGCAAGTGCCGAGCAATTAGTGAGTTACAAATTACTTTTCCATTCAGTTCACTTCAACAATCTGAACTTAGGATCGAATGAATGGCGCGTGCGCATGCGTGAGCTGTGCTTTTAGTTAGTAATGAGAATCATTTTGCACTTTTTTTTTGTACTTTTTACGTTGGAGCACTGTGTCACGCTGTACGTTGTACCATGATTATGTTTTACATAACCGTCACTGTGTCACGCTGTACAGTTGTACCATGATTATGTTTTACATAACCGTCACTGTGTCACGCTGTACAGATGTACCATGATTATGTTTTACATAACCGTCACTGTGTCACGCTGTACGTTGTACCATGATTATGTTTTGCATAACCGTCACTGTGTCACGCTGTACAGATGTACCATGATTATGTTTTACATAACCGTCACTGTGTCACGCTGTACGTTGTACCATGATTATGTTTTACATAACCGTCACTGTGTCACGCTGTACAGATGTACCATGATTATGTTTTACATAACCGTCACTGTGTCACGCTGTACAGTTGCACCTTGATTATGTTTTACATAACCGTCACTGTGTCACGCTGTACAGTTGAACCATGATTATGTTTTACATAACCGTCACTGTGTCACGCTGTACAGTTGTACCATGATTATGTTTTACATAACCGTCACTGTGTCACGCTGTACAGTTGTACCTTGATTATGTTTTACATAATCGTCACTGTGTCACGCTGTACAGATGTACCATGATTATGTTTTACATAACCGTCACTGTGTCACGCTGTACAGTTGCACCTTGATTATGTTTTACATAACCGTCACTGTGTCACGCTGTACAGTTGTACCATGATTATGTTTTACATAACCGTCACTGTGTCACGCTGTACAGTTGTACCATGATTATGTTTTACATAATCGTCACTGTGTCACGCTGTACAGTTGTACCTTGATTATGTTTTACATAACCGTCACTGTGTCACGCTGTACAGTTGTACCATGATTATGTTTTACATAACCGTCACTGTGTCACGCTGTACAGTTGCACCTTGATTATGTTTTACATAACCGTCACTGTGTCACGCTGTACAGTTGCACCTTGATTATGTTTTACATAACCGTCACTGTGTCACGCTGTACAGTTGTACCATGATTATGTTTTACATAACCGTCACTGTGTCACGCTGTACAGTTGTACCTTGATTATGTTTTACATAATCGTCACTGTGTCACGCTGTACAGATGTACCATGATTATGTTTTACATAACCGTCACTGTGTCACGCTGTACAGTTGTACCTTGATTATGTTTTACATAATCGTCACTGTGTCACGCTGTACAGATGTACCATGATTATGTTTTACATAATCGTCACTACGGGAAAACGATTTCTCAGAAAACTGACTTTAGTATTAATACTAGACACAGTTTAGATGTAGAGCCAAGCAGTTTTCTTGCTAAATGATTACAGTTTCCAATCTAATATCTTGTGATTGACGCTTGCGTCAGCGTCGGGGATAAACAATCTAATATCTCGTGATTGACGCTTGCGTCAGCGTCGGGGAGAAACAATCTAATATCCCGTGATTGTCGCTTGCGTCAGAGTCGGGGACAAACAATCTAATATCCCGTGATTGTCGCTTGCGTCAGAGTCGGGGACAAACACGAGCTAAGTGTTAATTGCATTTAGTTGTTCATTAGGCTGACAGGCCCAAGCTCAGGTGTACGTGGGCTGCAGTCTGGACTGCGAGTCACAACCACTGGGAGTGGCGGGTGCGAGCACGTTGCACTCTACGTACTGCTGAATTTACATGTTTTAATGGATACACGAAATTAGTTTGAAGTATATTATTAACTGTGTACTGGTACCCTAATCGTAAATTTGCATACATTGTAATTGATTCTGGTTATTTAAAAACTACATACTCAATACTCAATCATTTATTGCACTGCACAATGTATATTCTTAGGTGGTAAGTAGACATAATATGTTGTAACAATCATGGACCCTGTCGGGCACAGCAAAAGAAAGTTTGAAGGAAGAGGACTACAAACACACAACACAAACAAACTAACAAACACAAAAACAAAAAACAAACACAAAATAACTTTAATTTCGGAAGTCGGTGTCTGGTTAAATATATTTTCGTTTTTTGCCACCGACTTCCTATATTAAAGTTATTTTTCACTTTGTAGTGTTGTTTTTGTTGTCGGTTGTTGGGTGGTTGTGGTGTTTTTGTAAAAAAGTTTTTAGTTTTCACTTTTTAGTTGTGGTACCTACCCCACACAAATTCTAATACCACTACCTGCAAAAGAAACTAGAACATCATCCATATAAAAGTGGGGAAAAAATACGTATTATTGAAGCTAACTCAAAAACTACCCAAGCAAAGTTAATCATTTTTATATGAGACCTTCTTTGAGGTATACCCTCTCGAATAAAACAAACATTTTTCAAATCGGACGACTCTGTAAAAAATTATGCGTGGTCATACATAAAAAAAAAATCATACGTGTCGAATTGAGAACCTCCTCCTTTTTTTTTTCGTCGGTTAAAAATAGTAATTTTTTTCTCATTTCTGAGAACGTCGGGTAGTTTGTTGTACATTTTTATCGACATAACCAGTGGACTAGATGAGTGCGTTTTTAGACTGGATGTCGGTAGGTTTAATCGTGTAATGTGTCGTAGTGTGTATCTCGTTTGTAATAGGTCTTTACCTATGAAATTGCCGTTTTGTATGAAAAAAATTAAACGAATTTTTTTCATGCATTTTTTATTTGTATTAATGAATTGTATGAAAAAAATTAAACGAATTTTTTTCATGCATTTTTTATTTGTATTAATGAATTTATCTATTAAAGATGTCAAGAAAGTGATAAAAAATATGGTTAGAGGCAAGTCCCCGGGACATGATCACCTTAGTGTTGAGCACCTTAAGTATGCAGGTATACACTTACCTAGAGTATTGTCGATGTTTTTTAGGCTGTGTGTGAGTCATTCGTATCTGCCCAGTGCACTTATGCGAACTATAGTTGTACCTGTCATAAAAAATAAAACTGGTGATGCTGCTGATCCCAGTAATTACAGGCCAATATCCCTAGCAACGGTCATAGCGAAGGTGCTGGATAGTCTGCTGGATTCATACTTGGCCCCCAGGATTGACTTGCATGATGCACAGTTTGGCTTCAGGCCTGGGCTGTCCACAGAAAGTGCCATTATGTGTTTAAAGCGGACTGTCCGGTATTACACCGATAGGAAGACACCTGTTAATGCGTGCTTCTTAGATCTGTCTAAGGCATTCGACCTTGTGCCTTATGACCAGCTGTGGGACAAGTTAAGAAAGGAGAAAAAAGTAGATTTTGAGGTCACGTCATTGCTAAGCTTCTGGTATGAGCACCAAATAAACAATGTTAGGTGGGCTGGGACTATGTCCGATGAATATAGATTGGAATGTGGGGTGAGGCAGGGTGGAATCACCTCCCCTCGCCTTTTCAATTTATATATAAACCAGCTGATTGTTGAGCTCAGCAATACTGGTGTCGGCTGTCATGTTGATGGAGTTGCTATGAACAACATCAGCTATGCGGACGATATGGTCTTGCTGAGCCCATCAATCAGTGCATTAAGACGTTTGTTAAAGGTATGTGAGAACTATGCGGTGGCTCAGGGGCTTAGGTATAATGTCACTAAGAGTGAGTTCCTTGTTTTTAATGGTGGTGCCAGAGGGTACTTAAATGTTCCTTGCATCTCGTTAGCAGGTACACCCTTGAAGCAAGTCTCAAAATTTAAATATCTGGGCCACTGGGTCACTGAGGACCTATGTGACGATTTAGATATCGCGAGAGAGCGTAGGGCGCTGTCTGTTCGAAGTAATATGCTGGCCCGTAGGTTTGCACGGTGTTCTTACGACGTTAAAATGACGCTTTTTCGAGCCTACTGTCAGACTTTTTACACCTGCAGTCTTTGGGTCAAGTATACGCAGAAGGCATACAGCGGCCTGCGTGTACAGTATAACAATGCCTTCAGGATGCTTGTGGGGCTGCCGCGGTATTGTAGCGCTTCCGGAATGTTTGCCGATGCGAGAGTGGATGATTTTTATGCCATAATTCGGAAACGATGCGCTTCTCTCCGGCACAGAACAGATAATAGCACCCACGGCATGTTGAGAGCATTGTGTGACCGGTGGGACTGCCCGATGCTTGGACGATGGGTGAGACTGCACACATTAGTTTAGTTTCATTATTATTATTATGTTATTTTTATTATGTTATTATTATTATGCCTATTTGTGATTTTTATAATGTGTGTGTATTGTGTTATTTTTATGTTATTTTGTGTTTTTGTGAGTAATACTATGGACTCAAATGTCTGCAATTAAATGATAAATAAATAAATAAATTAATCGAAGTAATCACCCATGCAATCAATGCATCTTTGCCAACGCAGTGGCAGTTTATTATTGCCAGTGGCAGTTGATTGAAGAAATCAGCTGGACGGGAGGCAACAAATTCTTCAAAGGCATTTTGTACTGCCTCTCGGGTATTGAATTTTTTTCCCGCCAAGAAGTTATCCAAATTCTGGAAAAAGTAGTAGTCTGTAGGCGCAAGGTCTGGTGAGTAGGGCGGATGACGGAGAGCTTCCAACCCCAGTTCTTGCAACTTGGAGACCGTCTGCTGTGCAGTATGAGGTCGCGCGTTGTCGTGCAGGAGCAGCGGAGACGAGCGATTGACCAATGCTGGTTGGAGATGTGCCAGCTTCTCCATCATTGTGTTCAGTTCTTCACAGTACACATCTGAAGTAATGCTCACCCCGTTTAGTAAGAAGCTGTGATGAATAACACCGGCGCTAGACCACCAAACAGTGACCATCACTTTTCTAGGGGTAAGTTTTCGTTTAAGGCATTGTTTAGGTGCTGAACCAGGATCGAACCAACTTGCTGAGCGCTTGCGGTTATCAAACAGAATCCATTTTTCATCGCAGGTAACAATGCGGTTCAAAATTCCTTCATTTGTGTGTCTGTTGAGCAGTGCAAGGCACGTCTCGACGCGTACTTCGCGCTGGCGATCATTGAGTTCGTGGGGCACCCATATGTCAAGCTTTTTTACCTTGCCAATTTGACGCAAATGGATCAATATTGTTTTGACGCTAACGTCGAAAGCTGCTGCTAATTCAGCCGTAGATTGTGTATCATCAGCTTCCACAATCGCCTTTAATTCGTCATTGTCGACCAAAGTCTTCGGACGACCGCGAGGTTCATTTTTCAGGTCGAAATTTCCAGAAAGGAAGTTAGCAAACCAATAACAAGTGGTGCGTTGGTTTGTAGTGTTAGCTCCGTAAACGTCGTTGATGTTGCGTGCCGCTTGTGCCGCGTTGCTGCCATGATGGTAATCATATTCCATAATTACTCGAATTTTTAACCTATCCATGATGACGAAAAAGATTGAAATGCGATGAAAATGTAACACCAATCTATAAACAAATGACTACTTTTGGAAAAAAAAATCCATGTTTTTAAAATAAAATTAATTTGAAATTAGAATTCTTAGCCAAACAAAAATTATTTTGATTTGAAATGGCCAGTACTGCAAAACGGCAATTTCATAGGTAAAGAGCTAATATGTCTTCTCGTTTAGTGTAAAAGTCTTGGTGTGTGTGTGTGCGAATTTACAGATTTCCAGTATGTATATGGACGGAAGAGTCAGAATGTTAAGTTTTTTGAAATGGGGTTTGCAGCTATCCGTTTGTTTTAGTATTATATAATTGCATAGCACATGTGTGAGCACTATGTAGCTGTAACTTGTGTACATGTGTAAGCTACCTTTTACTGGGTACGTCTTTCACTGACTTGAATGTGCCCTGGCGGTTGAGAGTATGTCATGCTCACTCAAATGTCTCGCTGGTGGTGGCGTGTGTGTTGGATCATTAAGTTCCCTTCAAAATGGTTGAGCTAATTGGTGCTGATCCATGCGTCATGTTCACGAACGGGCGCCGTCAGTTAGGACTGGTCGTCTCTTAGCTGCCATGGCTTATTTTTAATTTTAATTTAGTTGTTTTAATTTTTATCTTTTTATTACCTACGGACGCTTTTTAATGTGCACGTCTTTCTACATTGTTCTCACATGTATATTTTCAACATGAACGATGTAACCAATATTTTGTAAAAGTATTATGATTTAAAAGAGTGTCCGTAGAGTTTCTTGCCCGTTCTTCTCCATAGGGATCTACTACGCTTTGGAATGGGCAACTAGCTTCATCTTTCTGAATGACTGACCCATTGACTAGTATTTATTATATTTAGTGCTTCCTGTATAAATTTGTAAACTGCTAAAGACGTGGATTTATTTCTTCGAAAGCCATTTTGGCTTTCATCGAATATTTTATATTTCTCACAGAAGGCGTACTCATTGCTTTTTCAAAAATCTTTGAAGCTGTAGGCAGAAGAGATATTGGACGATAATTATTAGGGTCAGTTTTACATTTTTTCTTCTGTAAGGGTTTCACTAGTGCGAATTTTAGCTGATCAGGGAAAACGCCTTCTTCGAAAGATTGGTTTATTAATTTGAACAATGGTAAAGTGAGTTCGTCTGCACATTGTCTGCGTAAACTAGGTGGGAATTCGTCTTTTCCGTCTGTACATGCATACATAAGTAAACTAGGTGGGAATTCGTCTGTTCCGTCTGTACATACATACATAAGTAAACTAGGTGGGAATTCGTCTGTTCCGTCTGTACATACATACATAAAAACACTCACGCCTTCTTCCCATGGGGGTAGGCTAAAACTAAAGAACGCCACCTGTTACGATCCTTACATACTCATTTTGCCTCGTTTACGTTCATACATCTGGTCATCCACGCACGCTGGTTGCTAGTAGGTAAGTACTATGCACCTGACCTTTCTGAAGAACATCACCAACAAGGTGAGGTGAGGTAAGGTTGGGTGGTATGTGTGTGTGTATGTGTGGTACTTATATAAACTACATTTAGCATATAAAAGAACACTGTCAGTGACTCTTACTTGGTCGGAGGACCAAGTAAATGTATGGCGACTGAAATATCGCGCAACACAGTGCTGTAAATCGAAAAATGATTATTTGAAGAGCATTGTGCCGGTGCCCTTCAGCTCGAGAGGTGACAGCAGGCTGTGACACACGAACAATCAGTTATGCATATATAATTGGACCCTTCATCTCTGTTTTCAACGAGCTTACGGCTCTGTTTACTCTTTAATTTGTGAATACAACATCAAATATATTTGGAGAGTACTTTCTTGGCAGTATTAATATGCAAAGATTGATTAGCTTCAGTTTTCAAGTTGTATGAAAAAGGTAAAGCTTATCAATCTTCAGAGAGCTAAGTTTATATAAGATGAAATAAACCTTATAACGAGATGTGAAGCTTATGATTGATTCATCTTACAAAAACTTTCACATACGTTGTGTTACGGTGAATGTTAAAAGTGTCTGTTTGAGCCACAGAGCAGACAAACTGTTCTGTGGTTTGAGCCGTATCTGTATATACGTATACGAAGGACGCTTCCGACGGGCCGAGGGACTTTAACAAGAGGGGCGCAAGTGAAATATTTAAAGCGCAGTATATTGAGTGGCTTCCGAAGTAAGGCGGCGGTGCCTGCGGGACGTCACGTCGTGCAATACATATGTGCAGCGATCGGCCCGCTCCGCCCGGGGCCGGCGGCACCGCCTGGTCCCGTCCGTCCCGACACGGCACGCATCAGGTCAGTTCTCAGCTCAAATCCATTCTTCGCCTCTTCTAATACATATCACTGTAAAATAGATAACATTCCGGATAACTAGCTTCTGCCCGCGACTTCGTCTGCGTAAAGTTTCTTGCTCCCCCGACCCACCGCGTCGCATCGCATCGCCCGCCCGTGCTATTACTTCGTTTACCGCTTTTTTCTTTTTGCTCGGTTCCTAAGGGTCATAGCGTGATGTTAATAGCTTATAACCTTCCTCATGAACTGGACTATCAAATGCAAAAATATCTTTTCAAGTTCGACTGGTACAAACTAACAAACAAAGTAAAGGTTATGTTATACCTTGGCTCACTGAATAGTGTGGTATAGTATGTAAACATGTAAGGGTCTGTGTGTGTTAATATGGACAATGAATGGACCAATTATACGCTGTGTCTAACCAGCATTCGAGATGTATCATTGTGTTTAAATCCCTTCCTTATATGGCGACCCCGCCATTCGAGCGGGGATCGAATCATGTTCGCACTCTCGACTCTCGAACTCACTCAACTCATGTTACAAAGTTGCCTACATGAATAAACTCAAACTCAAACTCAAAGCATTTATTTCAAATAAACCAATTACAGGCACTTTTGAATTGTCAATGGGTCGGTCAGTCAGAAAGATGAAGCTAGTTGCCCATTCCAAAGCGTAGTAGATCCCTATGGAGAAGAACGGGCAAGAAACTCCACGGACACTCTTTTAAATCATAATATTTTTACAAAATATTGGTTACATCGTTCAAGTTGAAAATATACATGTGAGAACAATGTAGAAAGACGTGCACGTTAAAAAGCGTCCGTAATAAAAAGATAAGAACTAAAACAACTAAATTAAATATTAAAATTAAAAATAAGCCATGGCAGCTAAGAGACGACCAGTCCCAACTGACGGCGCCCGTTCACGAACATGACGCATGGATCAGCACCAATTAGCTCAACCATTTTGAAGGGAACTTAATGATCCAACACACACGCCACCATCAGCGAGACATTTGAGTGAGCATGACATACTCTCAACCGCCAGGGCACACTCAAGTCAGTGAAAGACGTACCCAGTAAAAGGTAGCTTAATAGTAGCTACATAGTGCTCACACGTGCTATGCAATTATATAATACTAAGAGATTGAATCTAAACAATGCAAAGAAAGTTTTCTCTCATCTTAATCTTCAGCAGGTCCAACAATATATCCGAATGCTAATCAATTAATTAATGCGTCCTTGTGGAGCAGGACAAGCATTCAGCCAAGCATTTTTGTCAGCGATGTAATCCCCCAACTTATAATATGCCTGGCTGCACAGTGTGCGTTTTATACAAGATTTAAATTTCCTTTCATTCAGCTGGAGTATGTGGGGAGGTATTTTATTATAACATTTTAAACAGTACCCCATGAAGGATGAGTGCTGCCTAAAGTGCTGAAAAGGATGAATTTAGTTGCTTCTCTTGCAAGTGGGAAACAAAACGTTACTATTTATAACAATACTTTGATAGGTTGTTATACTCTGACTCTGACAACTGAATACCTAGCTAGTTAATTAAAGCGTTAGCTTTTCAGTGATCTATAGTAGAAAGTCGTCTTTGAGACTTATCTACCAGTTTAGGTAAAGTTACTACAACTGTATGTATGTATCTACCTGTTTGTGTAAAGTTACTACAACTGTATGTATGTATCTACCTGTTTGTGTAAAGTTGCTAAAACTGTATGTATGTATCTACATGTTTATGTAAAGTTACTACAACTGTATGTATGTATCTACATGTTTATGTAAAGTTACTACAACTGTATGTATGTATCTACATGTTTAGGTAAAGTTACTACAACTGTATGTATGTATCTACATGTTTGTGTAAAGTTACTACAACTGTATGTATGTATCTACATGTTTAGGTAAAGTTACTACAACTGTATGTATGTATCTACATGTTTAGGTAAAGTTACTACAACTGTATGTATGTATCTACATGTTTGTGTAAAGTTACTACAACTGTATGTATGTATCTACATGTTTGTGTAAAGTTACTACAACTGTATGTATGTATCTACATGTTTAGGTAAAGTTACTACAACTGTATGTATGTATCTACATGTTTAGGTAAAGTTACTACAACTGTATGTATGTATCTACATGTTTAGGTAAAGTTACTACAACTGTATGTATGTATCTACATGTTTAGGTAAAGTTACTACAACTGTATGTATGTATCTACATGTTTGTGTAAAGTTACTACAACTGTATGTATGTATCTACATGTTTAGGTAAAGTTACTACAACTGTATGTATGTATCTACATGTTTGTGTAAAGTTACTACAACTGTATGTATGTATCTACATGTTTAGGTAAAGTTACTACAACTGTATGTATGTATCTACATGTTTAGGTAAAGTTACTACAACTGTATGTATGTATCTACATGTTTAGGTAAAGTTACTACAACTGTATGTATGTATCTACATGTTTAGGTAAAGTTGCTACAACTGTATGTATGTATCTACATGTTTAGGTAAAGTTACTACAACTGTATGTATGTATCTACCTGTTTGTGTAAAGTTACTACAACTGTATGTATGTATCTACATGTTTATGTAAAGTTACTACAACTGTATGTATGTATCTACATGTTTATGTAAAGTTACTACAACTGTATGTATGTATCTACATGTTTAGGTAAAGTTACTACAACTGTATGTATGTAACTACATGTTTAGGTAAAGTTACTACAACTGTATGTATGTATCTACCTGTTTGTGTAAAGTTACTACAACTGTATGTATGTATCTACATGTTTAGGTAAAGTTACTACAACTGTATGTATGTATCTACATGTTTAGGTAAAGTTACTACAACTGTATGTATTTAACTGTGTATCTAGTTTAAGATTAAAAGCAAGTTCACCTTCAATTTCTTTGCAATGATTAGCCGACGATGGCGCCATTGTACCAGTGTTTTTACAATCGACTCTGCTCTTCGGAATCCTAGGCTACTCATTACTACATACTGGGGTTCCTGCGCATTCTACTTTGATCTTTACTTCTTTGTGTTAGAGATATAAATAGCTTGGCTTGTGAGCGGGCGACAAACGCGCTCGTTCTGCAAATTCCTCGTTATTAAATCTCGTGACCGTAAAAACAAGGTGAAGTAGGTTTTCTTTACGCCCCTGCCACCGCCCCCGCCCCCACCCCGCTCCATCCGCGCCCCTGCCCCTGCCCCGCGCTCGCCCGCTGTCGCAGTTTACACGTTGTCGCCGTCTCTTTGTTCCTATTTGTTTAATCTTTGAAAAACTTTAAACTCACCGGTGAACCTACTCGTATATAGGCGAGTTTTTAATAGAAAAGGACGTTCTGTCTATCATAACATAAGGTAGTAGCAGAGAATAGCTTGAGCAGACCATACCCTGGTCCTGCACAACCTCAGTGCTAGTGTTGGGTTCCCATGGCGATAATCTTGCATAACTGTGTCTTCCCCAGGCGTAGCCATATAGTTTAAATTTCCCAATGTAAACATTACATTTCCAAGTGAATGTCGATTATCTCAATACATCTAGGCCGACCGGCCGAGGTACACACGAGTTAATTACTTAAAGGTTAATTTTGGAGCTATTTACTAATGTGCCCTTTTCAGATTAAATCGAAGGGTCGCGAGAATTCCGGACCGAAACTTTGAACAATTACGACTGTTCTATTCAATTAATATTTGTTTTAAAAGTTGTTAACAAAATAGGAACTGTATAAGTCGTTATAGCAATGTGAGTACTGGCAATAGAACTGATAATACACGAAAAGGTATTCGCCGTACATGCATATTATATCTATGTAAGTTCGGCTACTATTTGAATTCGGTACAGTGCGCAGTGGAAGGGTGCAAATAACAGTCGGGTGCAGGAGGTTCAATCCAGCCTGCCAGCTAGCTGTGTGCATGGAACAGTCGGGTGCTGGAGGTTCAATCCAGCCTGCCAGCTAGCTGTGTGCAAGTGTGCAATGAACAGTCGGGTGCAGGAGGTTCACTCCAGCCTGCCAGCTATCTGTGTGAAAGTGTGCAATAAACAGACGGGTGTAGGAGGTTCACTCCAGCCTGCTAGCTATCTGTGTGAAAGTGTGCAATGAACAGTCGGGTGCAGGAGTTTCACTCCAGCCTGCCAACTAGCTGTGTGCTAGTGTGCAATGAACAGTCGGCTGCAGTATGGTCACTCCAATCTACCAGCTAGCTGTGTGCAAGTGTGCAATGAACAGTCGGGAGCAGGAGGTTCACTCCAGCCTGCCAGCTAGCTGTGTGCATGGAACAGTCGGGTGCAGGAGGTTCACTCCAGCCTGCCAGCTAGCTGTGTGCAAGTGTGCAATGAACAGTCGGCAGCAGGATGTTCACTCCAACCTACCATCTAGCTGTGTGCAAGTGTGCAATGAACAGTCGGGTGCAGGAGGTTCACTCCAGCCTGCCAGCTAGCTGTGTGCAAGTGTGCAATGAACAGTCGGCAGCAGGATGTTCACTCCAACCTACCAGCTAGCTGTGTGCAAGTGTGCAATGAACAGTCGGGTGCAGGAGGTTCACTCCAGCCTGCCAGCTAGCTGTGTGCAAGTGTGCAATGAACAGTCGGGAGTAGGAGGTTCACTCCAGCCTGCCAGCTAGCTGTGTGCATGGAACAGTCGGGTGCAGGAGGTTCACTCCAGCCTGCCAGCTAGCTGTGTGCAAGTGTGCAATGAACAGTCGGCAGCAGGATGTTCACTCCAACCTACCATCTAGCTGTGTGCAAGTGTGCATGGAACAGTCGGGTGCAGGAGGTTCACTCCAGCCTGCCAGCTAGCTGTGTGCAAGTGTGCAATGAACAGTCGGCAGCAGGATGTTCACTCCAAACTACCAGCTAGCTGTGTGCAAGTGTGCAATGAACAGTCGGGAGCAGGAGGTTCACTCCAGCCTGCCAGCTAGCTGTGTGCATGGAACAGTCGGGTGCAGGAGGTTCACTCCAGCCTGCCAGCTAGCTGTGTGCAAGTGTGCAATGAACAGTCGGCAGCAGGATGTTCACTCCAACCTACCAGCTAGCTGTGTGCAAGTGTGCAATGAACAGTCGGCAGCAGGATGTTCACTCCAACCTACCATCTAGCTGTGTGCAAGTGTGCATGGAACAGTCGGGTGCAGGAGGTTCACTCCAACCTACCATCTAGCTGTGTGCAAGTGTGCAATGAACAGTCGGGTGCAGGAGGTTCACTCCAGCCTGCCAGCTAGCTGTGTGCAAGTGTGCAATGAACAGTCGGCAGCAGGATGTTCACTCCAACCTACCAGCTAGCTGTGTGCAAATGTGCAATGAACAGTCGGGTGCAGGAGGTTCACTCCAGCCTGTACAGTGCTAACATGTGGTATCAGGGTACCGCAACGCGCAGTAGGTACAGTCCTAACATGTTGTACCAGGGTACCGCGACGCGCAGTAGGTACTGTGCTAACATGTGGTACCAGGGTACCGCGACGCGCAGTCGGTACAGTCCTAACATGTGGTACCAAGGTACCGCGACGCGCAGTAGGTACTGTGCTAACATGTGGTACCAGGGTACCGCGACGCGCAGTCGGTACAGTCCTAACATGTGGTACCAGGGTACCGCGACGCGCAGTCGGTACAGTCCTAACATGTGGTACCAGGGTACCGCGACGCGCAGTCGGTACAGTCCTAACATGTGGTACCAGGGTACCGCGACGCGCAGTCGGTACAGTCCTAACATGTGGTACCAGGGTACCGCAACGCGCAGTCGGTACAGTCCTAACATGTTGTACCAGGGTACCGCGACGCGCAGTAGGTACTGTGCTAACATGTGGTACCAAGGTACCGCGACGCGCAGTCGGTACAGTCCTAACATGTGGTACCAAGGTACCGCGACGCGCAGTAGGTACTGTGCTAACATGTGGTACCAGGGTACCGCGACGCGCAGTCGGTACAGTCCTAACATGTGGTACCAGGGTACCGCGACGCGCAGTCGGTACAGTCCTAACATGTGGTACCAGGGTACCGCAACGCGCAGTCGGTACAGTCCTAACATGTGGTACCAGGGTACCGCGACGCGCAGTCGGTACAGTCCTAACATGTGGTACCAGGGTACCGCAACGCGCAGTCGGTACAGTCCTAACATGTGGTACCAGGGCACCGCAACGCGCAGTCGGTACAGTCCTAACATGTGGTACCAGGGCACCGCAACGCGCAGTAGGTACAGTCCTAACATGTTGTACCAGGGTACCGCGACGCGCAGTAGGTACAGTGCTAACATGTGGTATCAGGGTACCGCAACGCGCAGTAGGTACAGTGCTAACATGTGGTATCAGGGTACCGCAACGCGCAGTAGGTACAGTGCTAACATGTGGTATCAGGGTACCGCAACGCGCAGTAGGTACAGTGCTAACATGTGGTATCAGGGTACCGCAACGCGCAGTAGGTACAGTGCTAACATGTGGTATCAGGGTACCGCGACGCGCAGTAGGTACAGTGCTAACATGTGGTATCAGGGTACCGCAACGCGCAGTAGGTACAGTGCTAACATGTGGTATCAGGGTACCGCGACGCGCAGTAGGTACAGTGCTAACATGTGGTATCAGGGTACCGCAACGCGCAGTAGGTACAGTGCTAACATGTGGTATCAGGGTACCGCGACGCGCAGTAGGTACAGTGCTAACATGTGGTATCAGGGTACCGCAACGCGCAGTAGGTACAGTCCTAACATGTTGTACCAGGGTACCGCGACGCGCAGTAGGTACAGTGCTAACATGTGGCATCAGGGTACCGCAACGCGCAGTAGGTACAGTCCTAACATGTGGTACCAGTGTACCGCGACGCGCAGTCGGTACAGTCCTAACATGTGGTACCAGTGTACCGCGACGCGCAGTTGGTACAGTCCTCACATGTGGTACCAGGGTACCGCGACGCGCAGGAGGTACTGTGCTAACATGTGGTACCAAGGTACCGCGACGCGCAGTAGGTAAAGTCCTAACATGTGGTACCAGGGTACCGCGACGCGCAGTCGGTACAGTCCTAACATGTGGTACCAAGGTACCGCGACGCGCAGTAGGTACTGTGCTAACATGTGGTACCAGGGTACCGCGACGCGCAGTATGTACAGTCCTAACATGTGGTACCAGGGTACCGCAACGCGCAGTCGGTACAGTCCTAACATGTGGTACCAGGGTACCGCAACGCGCAGTCGGTACAGTCCTAACATGTGGTACCAGTGTACCGCGACGCGCAGTTGGTACAGTCCTCACATGTGGTACCAGGGTACCGCGACGCGCAGGAGGTACTGTGCTAACATGTGGTACCAAGGTACCGCGACGCGCAGTAGGTAAAGTCCTAACATGTGGTATCAGGGTACCGCGACGCGCAGTCGGTACAGTCCTAACATGTGGTACCAAGGTACCGCGACGCGCAGTAGGTACTGTGCTAACATGTGGTACCAGGGTACCGCGACGCGCAGTATGTACAGTCCTAACATGTGGTACCAGGGTACCGCAACGCGCAGTCGGTACAGTCCTAACATGTGGTACCAGGGTACCGCAACGCGCAGTCGGTACAGTCCTAACATGTGGTACCAGGGTACCGCGACGCGCAGTCGGTACAGTCCTAACATGTGGTACCAGGGTACCGCGACGCGCAGTCGGTACAGTCCTAACATGTGGTACCAGGGTACCGCAACGCGCAGTCGGTACAGTCCTAACATCTGGTACCAGGGTACCGCAACGCGCAGTCGGTACAGTCCTAACATGTGGTACCAGGGTACCGCAACGCGCAGTCGGTACAGTCCTAACATGTGGTACCAGTGTACCGCAACGCGCAGTCGGTACAGTCCTAACATGTGGTACCAGGGTACCGCAACGCGCAGTAGGTACAGTCCTAACATGTGGTACCAGGGTACCGCGACGCGCAGTAGGTACAGTCCTAACATGTGGTACCAGGGTACCGCAACGCGCAGTCGGTACAATCCTAACATGTGGTACCAGGGTACCGCAACGCGCAGTAGGTACAGTCCTAACATGTGGTACCAGGGTACCGCAACGCGCAGTCGGTACAGTCCTAACATGTGGTACCAGGGTACCGCAACGCGCAGTCGGTACAGTCCTAACATGTGGTACCAGGGTACCGCAACGCGCAGTCGGTACAGTCCTAACATGTGGTACCAGGGCACCGCAACGCGCAGTAGGTACAGTCCTAACATGTTGTACCAGGGTACCGCGACGCGCAGTAGGTACAGTGCTAACATGTGGTATCAGGGTACCGCAACGCGCAGTAGGTACAGTGCTAACATGTGGTATCAGGGTACCGCAACGCGCAGTAGGTACAGTGCTAACATGTGGTATCAGGGTACCGCAACGCGCAGTAGGTACAGTGCTAACATGTGGTATCAGGGTACCGCAACGCGCAGTAGGTACAGTGCTAACATGTGGTATCAGGGTACCGCGACGCGCAGTAGGTACAGTGCTAACATGTGGTATCAGGGTACCGCAACGCGCAGTAGGTACAGTGCTAACATGTGGTATCAGGGTACCGCGACGCGCAGTAGGTACAGTGCTAACATGTGGTATCAGGGTACCGCAACGCGCAGTAGGTACAGTGCTAACATGTGGTATCAGGGTACCGCGACGCGCAGTAGGTACAGTGCTAACATGTGGTATCAGGGTACCGCAACGCGCAGTAGGTACAGTCCTAACATGTTGTACCAGGGTACCGCGACGCGCAGTAGGTACAGTGCTAACATGTGGCATCAGGGTACCGCAACGCGCAGTAGGTACAGTCCTAACATGTGGTACCAGTGTACCGCGACGCGCAGTCGGTACAGTCCTAACATGTGGTACCAGTGTACCGCGACGCGCAGTTGGTACAGTCCTCACATGTGGTACCAGGGTACCGCGACGCGCAGGAGGTACTGTGCTAACATGTGGTACCAAGGTACCGCGACGCGCAGTAGGTAAAGTCCTAACATGTGGTACCAGGGTACCGCGACGCGCAGTCGGTACAGTCCTAACATGTGGTACCAAGGTACCGCGACGCGCAGTAGGTACTGTGCTAACATGTGGTACCAGGGTACCGCGACGCGCAGTATGTACAGTCCTAACATGTGGTACCAGGGTACCGCAACGCACAGTCGGTACAGTCCTAACATGTGGTACCAGGGTACCGCAACGCGCAGTCGGTACAGTCCTAACATGTGGTACCAGTGTACCGCGACGCGCAGTTGGTACAGTCCTCACATGTGGTACCAGGGTACCGCGACGCGCAGGAGGTACTGTGCTAACATGTGGTACCAAGGTACCGCGACGCGCAGTAGGTAAAGTCCTAACATGTGGTACCAGGGTACCGCGACGCGCAGTCGGTACAGTCCTAACATGTGGTACCAAGGTACCGCGACGCGCAGTAGGTACTGTGCTAACATGTGGTACCAGGGTACCGCGACGCGCAGTATGTACAGTCCTAACATGTGGTACCAGGGTACCGCAACGCGCAGTCGGTACAGTCCTAACATGTGGTACCAGGGTACCGCAACGCGCAGTCGGTACAGTCCTAACATGTGGTACCAGGGTACCGCGACGCGCAGTCGGTACAGTCCTAACATGTGGTACCAGGGTACCGCGACGCGCAGTCGGTACAGTCCTAACATGTGGTACCAGGGTACCGCAACGCGCAGTCGGTACAGTCCTAACATCTGGTACCAGGGTACCGCAACGCGCAGTCGGTACAGTCCTAACATGTGGTACCAGGGTACCGCAACGCGCAGTCGGTACAGTCCTAACATGTGGTACCAGTGTACCGCAACGCGCAGTCGGTACAGTCCTAACATGTGGTACCAGGGTACCGCAACGCGCAGTAGGTACAGTCCTAACATGTGGTACCAGGGTACCGCGACGCGCAGTAGGTACAGTCCTAACATGTGGTACCAGGGTACCGCAACGCGCAGTCGGTACAATCCTAACATGTGGTACCAGGGTACCGCAACGCGCAGTAGGTACAGTCCTAACATGTGGTACCAGGGTACCGCAACGCGCAGTCGGTACAGTCCTAACATGTGGTACCAGGGTACCGCAACGCGCAGTCGGTACAGTCCTAACATGTGGTACCAGGGTACCGCGACGCGCAGTCGGTACAGTCCTAACATGTGGTACCAGGGTACCGCAACGCGCAGTCGGTACAGTCCTAACATGTGGTACCAGGGTACCGCAACGCGCAGTCGGTACAGTCCTAACATGTGGTACCAGGGTACCGCGACGCGCAGTATGTACAGTCCTAACATGTGGTACCAGGGTACCGCAACGCGCAGTCGGTACAGTCCTAACATGTGGTACCAGGGTACCGCGACGCGCAGTCGGTACAGTCCTAACATGTGGTACCAGGGTACCGCAACGCGCAGTCGGTACAGTCCTAACATCTGGTACCAGGGTACCGCAACGCGCAGTCGGTACAGTCCTAACATGTGGTACCAGGGCACCGCAACGCGCAGTCGGTACAGTCCTAACATGTGGTACCAGTGTACCGCAACGCGCAGTCGGTACAGTCCTAACATGTGGTACCAGGGTACCGCAACGCGCAGTAGGTACAGTCCTAACATGTGGTACCAGGGTACCGCAACGCGCAGTCGGTACAGTCCTAACATGTGGTACCAGGGTACCGCGACGCGCAGTCGGTACAGTCCTAACATGTGGTACCAGGGTACCGCAACGCGCAGTCGGTACAGTCCTAACATGTGGTACCAGGGCACCGCAACGCGCAGTCGGTACAGTCCTAACATGTGGTACCAGGGCACCGCAACGCGCAGTAGGTACAGTCCTAACATGTTGTACCAGGGTACCGCGACGCGCAGTAGGTACAGTGCTAACATGTGGTATCAGGGTACCGCAACGCGCAGTAGGTACAGTGCTAACATGTGGTATCAGGGTACCGCAACGCGCAGTAGGTACAGTGCTAACATGTGGTATCAGGGTACCGCAACGCGCAGTAGGTACAGTGCTAACATGTGGTATCAGGGTACCGCAACGCGCAGTAGGTACAGTGCTAACATGTGGTATCAGGGTACCGCGACGCGCAGTAGGTACAGTGCTAACATGTGGTATCAGGGTACCGCAACGCGCAGTAGGTACAGTGCTAACATGTGGTATCAGGGTACCGCGACGCGCAGTAGGTACAGTGCTAACATGTGGTATCAGGGTACCGCAACGCGCAGTAGGTACAGTGCTAACATGTGGTATCAGGGTACCGCGACGCGCAGTAGGTACAGTGCTAACATGTGTTATCAGGGTACCGCAACGCGCAGTAGGTACAGTCCTAACATGTTGTACCAGGGTACCGCGACGCGCAGTAGGTACAGTGCTAACATGTGGCATCAGGGTACCGCAACGCGCAGTAGGTACAGTCCTAACATGTGGTACCAGTGTACCGCGACGCGCAGTCGGTACAGTCCTAACATGTGGTACCAGTGTACCGCGACGCGCAGTTGGTACAGTCCTCACATGTGGTACCAGGGTACCGCGACGCGCAGGAGGTACTGTGCTAACATGTGGTACCAAGGTACCGCGACGCGCAGTAGGTAAAGTCCTAACATGTGGTACCAGGGTACCGCGACGCGCAGTAGGTACTGTGCTAACATGTGGTACCAGGGTACCGCGACGCGCAGTATGTACAGTCCTAACATGTGGTACCAGGGTACCGCAACGCGCAGTCGGTACAGTCCTAACATGTGGTACCAGGGTACCGCGACGCGCAGTCGGTACAGTCCTAACATGTGGTACCAGGGTACCGCAACGCGCAGTCGGTACAGTCCTAACATGTGGTACCAGGGTACCGCAACGCGCAGTCGGTACAGTCCTAACATGTGGTACCAGGGTACCGCGACGCGCAGTATGTACAGTCCTAACATGTGGTACCAGGGTACCGCAACGCGCAGTCGGTACAGTCCTAACATGTGGTACCAGGGTACCGCGACGCGCAGTCGGTACAGTCCTAACATGTGGTACCAGGGTACCGCAACGCGCAGTCGGTACAGTCCTAACATCTGGTACCAGGGTACCGCAACGCGCAGTCGGTACAGTCCTAACATGTGGTACCAGGGTACCGCAACGCGCAGTCGGTACAGTCCTAACATGTGGTACCAGTGTACCGCAACGCGCAGTCGGTACAGTCCTAACATGTGGTACCAGGGTACCGCAACGCGCAGTAGGTACAGTCCTAACATGTGGTACCAGGGTACCGCGACGCGCAGTCGGTACAGTCCTAACATCTGGTACCAGGGTACCGCAACGCGCAGTCGGTACAGTCCTAACATGTGGTACCAGGGCACCGCAACGCGCAGTCGGTACAGTCCTAACATGTGGTACCAGGGTACCGCAACGCGCAGTCGGTACAGTCCTAACATGTTGTACCAGGGTACCGCGACGCGCAGTAGGTACTGTGCTAACATGTGGTACCAAGGTACCGCGACGCGCAGTCGGTACAGTCCTAACATGTGGTACCAAGGTACCGCGACGCGCAGTAGGTACTGTGCTAACATGTGGTACCAGGGTACCGCGACGCGCAGTCGGTACAGTCCTAACATGTGGTACCAGGGTACCGCGACGCGCAGTCGGTACAGTCCTAACATGTGGTACCAGGGTACCGCAACGCGCAGTCGGTACAGTCCTAACATGTGGTACCAGGGTACCGCGACGCGCAGTCGGTACAGTCCTAACATGTGGTACCAGGGTACCGCAACGCGCAGTCGGTACAGTCCTAACATGTGGTACCAGGGCACCGCAACGCGCAGTCGGTACAGTCCTAACATGTGGTACCAGGGCACCGCAACGCGCAGTAGGTACAGTCCTAACATGTTGTACCAGGGTACCGCGACGCGCAGTAGGTACAGTGCTAACATGTGGTATCAGGGTACCGCAACGCGCAGTAGGTACAGTGCTAACATGTGGTATCAGGGTACCGCAACGCGCAGTAGGTACAGTGCTAACATGTGGTATCAGGGTACCGCAACGCGCAGTAGGTACAGTGCTAACATGTGGTATCAGGGTACCGCAACGCGCAGTAGGTACAGTGCTAACATGTGGTATCAGGGTACCGCGACGCGCAGTAGGTACAGTGCTAACATGTGGTATCAGGGTACCGCAACGCGCAGTAGGTACAGTGCTAACATGTGGTATCAGGGTACCGCGACGCGCAGTAGGTACAGTGCTAACATGTGGTATCAGGGTACCGCAACGCGCAGTAGGTACAGTGCTAACATGTGGTATCAGGGTACCGCGACGCGCAGTAGGTACAGTGCTAACATGTGGTATCAGGGTACCGCAACGCGCAGTAGGTACAGTCCTAACATGTTGTACCAGGGTACCGCGACGCGCAGTAGGTACAGTGCTAACATGTGGCATCAGGGTACCGCAACGCGCAGTAGGTACAGTCCTAACATGTGGTACCAGTGTACCGCGACGCGCAGTCGGTACAGTCCTAACATGTGGTACCAGTGTACCGCGACGCGCAGTTGGTACAGTCCTCACATGTGGTACCAGGGTACCGCGACGCGCAGGAGGTACTGTGCTAACATGTGGTACCAAGGTACCGCGACGCGCAGTAGGTAAAGTCCTAACATGTGGTACCAGGGTACCGCGACGCGCAGTCGGTACAGTCCTAACATGTGGTACCAAGGTACCGCGACGCGCAGTAGGTACTGTGCTAACATGTGGTACCAGGGTACCGCGACGCGCAGTATGTACAGTCCTAACATGTGGTACCAGGGTACCGCAACGCGCAGTCGGTACAGTCCTAACATGTGGTACCAGGGTACCGCGACGCGCAGTCGGTACAGTCCTAACATGTGGTACCAGGGTACCGCAACGCGCAGTCGGTACAGTCCTAACATGTGGTACCAGGGTACCGCAACGCGCAGTCGGTACAGTCCTAACATGTGGTACCAGGGTACCGCGACGCGCAGTATGTACAGTCCTAACATGTGGTACCAGGGTACCGCAACGCGCAGTCGGTACAGTCCTAACATGTGGTACCAGGGTACCGCGACGCGCAGTCGGTACAGTCCTAACATGTGGTACCAGGGTACCGCAACGCGCAGTCGGTACAGTCCTAACATCTGGTACCAGGGTACCGCAACGCGCAGTCGGTACAGTCCTAACATGTGGTACCAGGGTACCGCAACGCGCAGTCGGTACAGTCCTAACATGTGGTACCAGTGTACCGCAACGCGCAGTCGGTACAGTCCTAACATGTGGTACCAGGGTACCGCAACGCGCAGTAGGTACAGTCCTAACATGTGGTACCAGGGCACCGCAACGCGCAGTAGGTACAGTCCTAACATGTTGTACCAGGGTACCGCGACGCGCAGTAGGTACAGTGCTAACATGTGGTATCAGGGTACCGCAACGCGCAGTAGGTACAGTGCTAACATGTGGTATCAGGGTACCGCAACGCGCAGTAGGTACAGTGCTAACATGTGGTATCAGGGTACCGCAACGCGCAGTAGGTACAGTGCTAACATGTGGTATCAGGGTACCGCAACGCGCAGTAGGTACAGTGCTAACATGTGGTATCAGGGTACCGCGACGCGCAGTAGGTACAGTGCTAACATGTGGTATCAGGGTACCGCAACGCGCAGTAGGTACAGTGCTAACATGTGGTATCAGGGTACCGCGACGCGCAGTAGGTACAGTGCTAACATGTGGTATCAGGGTACCGCAACGCGCAGTAGGTACAGTGCTAACATGTGGTATCAGGGTACCGCGACGCGCAGTAGGTACAGTGCTAACATGTGGTATCAGGGTACCGCAACGCGCAGTAGGTACAGTCCTAACATGTTGTACCAGGGTACCGCGACGCGCAGTAGGTACAGTGCTAACATGTGGCATCAGGGTACCGCAACGCGCAGTAGGTACAGTCCTAACATGTGGTACCAGTGTACCGCGACGCGCAGTCGGTACAGTCCTAACATGTGGTACCAGTGTACCGCGACGCGCAGTTGGTACAGTCCTCACATGTGGTACCAGGGTACCGCGACGCGCAGGAGGTACTGTGCTAACATGTGGTACCAAGGTACCGCGACGCGCAGTAGGTAAAGTCCTAACATGTGGTACCAGGGTACCGCGACGCGCAGTCGGTACAGTCCTAACATGTGGTACCAAGGTACCGCGACGCGCAGTAGGTACTGTGCTAACATGTGGTACCAGGGTACCGCGACGCGCAGTATGTACAGTCCTAACATGTGGTACCAGGGTACCGCAACGCGCAGTCGGTACAGTCCTAACATGTGGTACCAGGGTACCGCGACGCGCAGTCGGTACAGTCCTAACATGTGGTACCAGGGTACCGCAACGCGCAGTCGGTACAGTCCTAACATGTGGTACCAGGGTACCGCAACGCGCAGTCGGTACAGTCCTAACATGTGGTACCAGGGTACCGCGACGCGCAGTATGTACAGTCCTAACATGTGGTACCAGGGTACCGCAACGCGCAGTCGGTACAGTCCTAACATGTGGTACCAGGGTACCGCGACGCGCAGTCGGTACAGTCCTAACATGTGGTACCAGGGTACCGCAACGCGCAGTCGGTACAGTCCTAACATCTGGTACCAGGGTACCGCAACGCGCAGTCGGTACAGTCCTAACATGTGGTACCAGGGTACCGCAACGCGCAGTCGGTACAGTCCTAACATGTGGTACCAGTGTACCGCAACGCGCAGTCGGTACAGTCCTAACATGTGGTACCAGGGTACCGCAACGCGCAGTAGGTACAGTCCTAACATGTGGTACCAGGGTACCGCGACGCGCAGTAGGTACAGTCCTAACATGTGGTACCAGGGTACCGCAACGCGCAGTCGGTACAATCCTAACATGTGGTACCAGGGTACCGCAACGCGCAGTAGGTACAGTCCTAACATGTGGTACCAGGGTACCGCAACGCGCAGTCGGTACAGTCCTAACATGTGGTACCAGGGTACCGCAACGCGCAGTCGGTACAGTCCTAACATGTGGTACCAGGTTACGCGACGCGCAGTCGGTACAGTCCTAACATGTGGTACCAGGGTACCGCAACGCGCAGTCGGTACAGTCCTAACATGTGGTACCAGGGTACCGCAACGCGCAGTCGGTACAGTCCTAACATGTGGTACCAGGGTACCGCGACGCGCAGTATGTACAGTCCTAACATGTGGTACCAGGGTACCGCAACGCGCAGTCGGTACAGTCCTAACATGTGGTACCAGGGTACCGCGACGCGCAGTCGGTACAGTCCTAACATGTGGTACCAGGGTACCGCAACGCGCAGTCGGTACAGTCCTAACATCTGGTACCAGGGTACCGCAACGCGCAGTCGGTACAGTCCTAACATGTGGTACCAGGGCACCGCAACGCGCAGTCGGTACAGTCCTAACATGTGGTACCAGTGTACCGCAACGCGCAGTCGGTACAGTCCTAACATGTGGTACCAGGGTACCGCAACGCGCAGTAGGTACAGTCCTAACATGTGGTACCAGGGTACCGCGACGCGCAGTAGGTACAGTCCTAACATGTGGTACCAGGGTACCGCAACGCGCAGTCGGTACAATCCTAACATGTGGTACCAGGGTACCGCAACGCGCAGTAGGTACAGTCCTAACATGTGGTACCAGGGTACCGCAACGCGCAGTCGGTACAGTCCTAACATGTGGTACCAGGGTACCGCAACGCGCAGTCGGTACAGTCCTAACATGTGGTACCAGGGTACCGCAACGCGCAGTCGGTACAGTCCTAACATGTGGTACCAGGGTACCGCGACGCGCAGGAGGTACGGTCCTAACATGTGGTACCAGGGTACCGCGACGCGCAGTAGGTACAGTCCTAACATGTGGTACCAGGGTACCGCAACGCGCAGTCGGTACAGTCCTAACATGTGGTACCAGGGTACCGCAACGCGCAGTCGGTACAGTCCTAACATGTGGTACCAGGGTACCGCGACGCGCAGGAGGTACAGTCCTAACATGTGGTACCAGGGTACCGCAACGCGCAGTCGGTACAGTCCTAACATGTGGTACCAGGGTACCGCAACGCGCAGTCGGTACAGTCCTAACATGTGGTACCAGGGTACCGCGACGCGCAGGAGGTACAGTCCTAACATGTGGTACCAGGGTACCGCAACGCGCAGTCGGTACAGTCCTAACATGTGGTACCAGGGTACCGCAACGCGCAGTCGGTACAGTCCTAACATGTGGTACCAGGGTACCGCAACGCGCAGTCGGTACAGTCCTAACATGTGGTACCAGGGTACCGCGACGCGCAGGAGGTACGGTCCTAACATGTGGTACCAGGGTACCGCGACGCGCAGTAGGTACAGTCCTAACATAAAGTAATACGTGTGTACCGCGCAGTACAGTCTTAACACATATTGTTATTTCCTCCAGGTTATTTCTGCATTCTGCTTCGTTCGCCTTCTGCGTGTATTGTGCTTTGTCCTCGGTCTGCAGTCGGATCCAGGTGCCCGCATACATCACATCGCATCACTTTTAACGTGTCCTTTGTGCCTCTTCACTTTGGCGGCAACAATCGTACCCAAGCAAGTACATAGTTCTTTATCAAGTAGTAATTCCGTTCAGTGAGAAAGTTAAAAACTTGGGGATATTCATAGATAAGAATTTCTCTTGGACTGCGCAGCTGCGGGAAGTTAGCCGCAGGCTATTTGCATCTGCTGCATCTTTGTTGAAGAGATTGCGTAATTTTCTACCGACTGCCACCAAGATTGCGCTTGCACAATCGCTTCTTCTTCCCATCCTTGACTATGCTGATGCCAGCTATCTTGACCTTACCCAAGACCAACTCGATAAACTTGAGCGGCTTCAAAATGTTTGTATAAGGTTCATATTCGGTTTGCGCAAATATGACCATGTTTCTGAATTTCGTGTGAAGCTCAAGTGGTTACCAATTCGCCATCGCCGGAATGCTCATATCCTTTCCCTTTTGTACAATGTGCTCTTTTCCCCTACCACCCCTCTCTATCTCAAGAAACGTTTCCAGTTTCTTTGCGACTCCCACACGAAATTTTTAAGGTCATCTGATAATTTAAAGCTCAAAATGCCTATGCATTCCACAACTTTCCTCGATAAATCCTTTACTGTCCAGGCTGCTCGTTTGTGGAATGCATTGCCAGTTCAAATAAAACGCGCGCAGTCGTTACCTATGTTTAAAAGGCTCGTAAAGGAACATTATTTGTCGTTGTGATCGTGTTCACGTAACTGTAAATATCTTTAGTCTTCATTTGTTTTCGTTGCTTATATTTAGTATGTATGTATTTATGTATCTATTATTTAGGTTATGTATGTATCTATTTTAGTATAATATTGTAAGTAGGCACTTATTATTTGCACCAAAGACAGCCCCATTTCATATCCAGGCAAATCACTGTCCATTCTATGGTTGCCTGGAAGAGATTGCAGAAAGCGATAAGGCCGCCCATTGTATATTTTGTAGTTTGTGTCTTTTTTTTTTTTGTTATGTATTTTTGTGGTGTACAATAAAGTATATATAAATAAATATAAATAAATAAATAAATAAATAATTCTTTACGCTTTTCAATAGTTTGCATTGCTTCATGCGGTATTATTGGTCGAAATTATTCTTGTTCATCTGTTTAAGCTAACATGAATGGTGACGTGCATCTTTATTTTAAAATGATTAGGTCGTGGTCCAACGCAGGTTATGTGCAAACAAAAATTGTTTTAGATTATATGGAAATAATCGTGAGATTGGGTAGGTAGGAATGCTTTTGTGTGCTTTCGTTTTCGTCGACATTTTGTTAAAGAAGTGACGGATTTACTCAAGAATGTTTGCCTAATTAATATAGCTTAGTAATGTGCAATGATTACTCGCGATGCGACGCGCAGCAGTGGAGTCACCGCCTGCCAGCACCCGTGCGCGTCCGCACGTGATCGCTCGTTGCACGCTCATCATCTTAACAGTCACATAAATTAGCGGTGAGTTCTGTGACACGACGAATATAACTCGTGTCACTTTACATGTTTTACTCAGAGGAGGAGAACGGACGTGGTTTACTGAGGAATGTCGCCGAGCTGAGACAAAGCTTTGGTTTTATTTTAACGGTTTGTTCTCGTAATTAGAGCTATTTAATGATTATCCTGTTTTCTATCTGTTTATAGAACAAACTGTAGCGAAGCAATTCGCACGCACAGTTGGGATGGCACCTCACCCAAAAAATAAAACGCTAAGTTCCAAAACAACAGCACCAGCGCTTATACTAAAATCTGGAGCAGTGCAACGCTATTATCGCGAAAATGTGCTCGAGGGCGGTCTTGAGGCGGCGCTGGGAGCCAGCGCTGGAGCCGGGAGCGAGCGGCAAGGAGCGCAGAGGAGTGACGTGGCACCGACTGCGGAAATCCAATAAACCGCCGCACCACCTGCACTCAACGCGTTCGCGCTTGTTCGCGCCTTTTACTGCAACTAACACGTTCTCGCCTCCCTCGTAACATATCTGCATGCGAGTTGTATGTATGTAGGTCGTGGCGAGCTGGAAATCCTTTTTCCTTGTTGCGCCGCGCGCCGCCTCACACACGTATGTCACTCTCGTAGCAATCTAAGAAAGGGTCAAAGGGTTATATCGGGTTTGGAGGGATTTCTATTTCGTCTCTCTGTATGTAAACAGGCCGCGTATGATGGATGTGGTTTTTATTTTGTTTTTGTTACTATGCAAGTTTCTGTTGACATTTTTGTAAAAATAAAACTCGAAAGGTTTACTTATCTGCAAATGAAATAGACCTGACAAACTTCGTATTAAAATTATGATTAGAACAGGAAATTCATCATTTTCACTTTTTTGAGTACCTACTTTAATAATGCATTTTACCTTAAGGAAAACATCGGCATTATTCCCATCCCATAATAATACCTAATTATAATTCAGTAAGTATTAATATTATATTTGAATATGTGTCGTCCATCATGCACTTCTGGCGATACGTACCTACTATCTATTATACCATTGACTAATCCTAAGACCATTTAATGTACCTTCTGATAAATAAATGAGTATGAATATCCTATCTCGCTCTATAGAAAAAGTATTAGGTCTTTACCTATGAAATTGCCGTTCTGCAGTACTGGCCATTTCAAATCAAAATAATTTTTGTTTGGCTAAGAATTCTAATTTCAAATTAATTTTATTTTAAAAACATGGATTTTTTTTTCCAAAAGTAATCATTTGTTTATTGATTAGTGTTACATTTTCATCGCATTTCAATCTTTTTCGTCATCATGGATACGTTAAAAATTCGAGTAATTATGGAATATGAGTACCGTCGTAGCAGCAACGCGGCACAAGCGGCACGCAACATCAACGACGTTTACGGAGCTAACACTACAAACCAACGCACCACTTGTTATTGGTTTGCTCGCTTCCGTTCTGGAAATTTCGACCTGAAAAATGAACCTCGCGGTCGTCCGAAGACTTTGGTCGACAATGACGAATTAAAGGCGATTATGGAAGCTGATGATACACAATCTACGGCTGAATTAGCAGCAGCTTTCGACGTTAGCGTCAAAACAATATTGGTCCATTTGCGTCAAATTGGTAAGGTAAAAAAGCTTGACAAATGGGTGCCCCACGAACTCAATGATCGCCAGCGCGAAGTACGCGTCGAGACGTGCCTTGCACTGCTCAACAGACACACAAATGAAGGAATTTTGAACCGCATTGTTACCTGCGATGAAAAATGGATTCTGTTTGATAACCGCAAGCGCTCAGCAAGTTGGTTGGATCCTGGTTCAGCACCTAAACAATGCCCTAAACGAAAACTTACCCCTAGAAAAGTGATGGTCACTGTTTGGTGGTCTAGCGCCCGGTGTGAGTCATCACAGCTTCTTACCAAACGGGGTGAGCATTACTTCAGATGTGTACTGTGAAGAACTGAACACAATGATGGAGAAGCTGGCACATCTCCAACCAGCATTGGTCAATCGCTCGTCTCCGCTGCTCCTGCACGACAACGCGCGACCTCATACTGCACAGCAGACGGTCTCCAAGTTGCAAGAACTGGGGTTGGAAGCTCTCCGTCATCCGCCCTACTCACCAGACCTTGCGCCTACAGACTACTACTTTTTCCAGAATTTGGATAACTTCTTGGCGGGAAAAAAATTCAATACCCGAGAGGCAGTACAAAATGCCTTTGAAGAATTTGTTGCCTCCCGTCCAGCTGATTTCTTTAAGAAGGGCATCAATAAACTGCCACTGCGTTGGCAAAGATGCATTGATTACATGGGTGATTACTTCGATTAATACAAATAAAAAATGCATGAAAAAAATTCGTTTCAATTTTTTCATACAAAACGGCAATTTCATAGGTAAAGACCTATTATATTAGGTATGTGAAGTAGTTTTAAATGTGGATAACGTAGTATTTACTTTACGATTCCCTCAGCCGTGCACGATGTACTCAGCTACATAAACGTGGATAACGTAGTATTTATTTTACGACTCCCTCAGTCGTGCACGATGTTACTCAGCTACATAAACGTGGATAACGTAGTATTTACTTTACGACTCCCTCAGTCGTGCACGATGTTACTCAGCTACATAAACGTGGATAACGTAGTATTTACTTTACGACTCCCTCAGTCGTGCACGATGTTACTCAGCTACATAAACGTGGATAACGTAGTATTTACTTTACGACTCCCTCAGTCGTGCACGATGTTACTCAGCTACATAAACGTGGATAACGTAGTATTTACTTTACGACTCCCTCAGCCGTGCACGATGTACTCAGCTACATAAACGTGGATAACGTAGTATTTACTTTACGACTCCCTCAGTCGTGCACGATGTTACTCAGCTACATGAACGTGGATAACGTAGTATTTACTTTACGACTCCCTCAGTCGTGCACGATGTTTTTTTTTTTTTTTTTTTTTTTTTAAATCTTTATTTATTTACAGGGTTTTTTCTATAAAGAATATGTCACCCCGATTATTGAATACAATACTTATTATAAATTTACAGTAGGTGTAAATATAACTCAGCTACATAAACGTGGATAACGTAGTATTTACTTTACGACTCCCTCAGCCGTGCACGATGTACTCAGCTACATAAACGTGGATAACGTAGTATTTACTTTACGACTCCCTCAGCCGTGCACGATGTACTCAGTTACATAAACGTGGATAACGTAGTATTTACTTTACGACTCCCTCAGTCGTGCACGATGTTACTCAGCTACATAAACGTGGATAACGTAGTATTTACTTTACGACTCCCTCAGTCGTGCACGATGTTACTCAGCTACATAAACGTGGATATCGTAGTATTTACTTTACGACTCCCTCAGTCGTGCACGATGTTACTCAGCTACATAAACGTGGATAACGTAGTATTTACTTTACGACTCCCTCAGCCGTGCACGATGTACTCAGCTACATAAACGTGGATAACGTAGTATTTACTTTACGACTCCCTCAGTCGTGCACGATGTTACTCAGCTACATGAACGTGGATAACGTAGTATTTACTTTACGACTCCCTCAGTCGTGCACGATGTTACTCAGTTACATAAACGTGGATAACGTAGTATTTACTTTACGACTCCCTCAGCCGTGCACGATGTACTCAGCTACATAAACGTGGATAACGTAGTATTTACTTTACGACTCCCTCAGCCGTGCACGATGTACTCAGTTACATAAACGTGGATAACGTAGTATTTACTTTACGACTCCCTCAGTCGTGCACGATGTTACTCGGCTACATAAACGTGGCTAACGTAGTATTTACTTTACGACTCCCTCAGTCGTGCACGATGTTACTCAGCTACATAAACGTGGATAACGTAGTATTTACTTTACGACTCCCTCAGCCGTGCACGATGTACTCAGCTACATAAACGTGGATAACGTAGTATTTACTTTACGACTCCCTCAGCCGTGCACGATGTACTCAGCTACATAAACGTGGATAACGTAGTATTTACTTTACGACTCCCTCAGCCGTGCACGATGTACTCAGCTACATAAACGTGGATAACGTAGTATTTACTTTACGACTCCCTCAGCCGTGCACGATGTACTCAGCTACATAAACGTGGATAACGTAGTATTTACTTTACGACTCCCTCAGCCGTGCACGATGTACTCAGCTACATAAACGTGGATAACGTAGTATTTACTTTACGACTCCCTCAGCCGTGCACGATGTACTCAGCTACATAAACGTGGATAACGTAGTATTTACTTTACGACTCCCTCAGCCGTGCACGATATACTCAGCTACATAAACGTGGATAACGTAGTATTTACTTTACGACTCCCTCAGCCGTGCACGATGTACTCAGCTACATAAACGCCTGTGTAAAATGGAAGAAGTCACTGGCTCCTGAAATATAGGTACTGTATCTAGCTATGGAGCCAGGGTGTCAAGTTTCTCTGTAACCTATTTATGGCAATAAACAATTTATTTATATTATTTATTTATTTGTGTACTCCGAAGGGTTCGGCAGAAAAGTGATGGTCACTGTTTGGTGGTCTAGCGCCGGTGTGATTCATCACAGCTTCTTACCAAACGGGGTGAGCATTACTTCAGACGTGTACTGTGAAGAACTGAACACAATGATGGAGAAGCTGGCACATCTCCAACCAGCATTGGTCAATCGCTCGTCTCCGCTGCTCCTGCACGACAACGCGCGACCTCATACTGCACAGCAGACGGTCTCCAAGTTGCAAGAACTGGGGTTGGAAGCTCTCCGTCATCCGCCCTACTCACCAGACCTTGCGCCTACAGACTACTACTTTTTCCAGAATTTGGATAACTTCTTGGCGGGAAAAAAATTCAATACCCGAGAGGCAGTACAAAATGCCTTTGAAGAATTTGTTGCCTCCCGTCCAGCTGATTTCTTTAAGAAGGGCATCAATAAACTGCCACTGCGTTGGCAAAGATGCATTGATTGCATGGGTGATTACTTCGATTAATACAAATAAAAAATGCATGAAAAAAATTCGTTTAAATTTTTTCATACAAAACGGCAATTTCATAGGTAAAGACCTATTATAAATAAATGCTTCACAAAGTATTTCAGGTAGCCAACTTAGAAAAAACTTGCATAAAAGAGAGCACTTGCAAGACCTATGTTTTTAGCAGAAATCCAAGAATGCTAAATAACTCTTATTTTCATAAAAACTTGCTAAAGTATTTCAGGTAGCAGCCTTACAAATCACAACGAAAACTTGTGAACTCCATGTGAGTAAGACTTTATTCTAAGGCTAAGCAATAAGTAATAAAATATTGAAAACAAAACAAATGCGCAGGCGCGGGTTTGACTGCATCAGATACTGGGCCCCTGACCTCTGCCCTACGCTGTCTAGACTTTCTCATTTTATTCTAAAGCGACACAATGGGGATAGTAGATATTATTTAAGAAGATGTTTTATTCTATTATAATCAAACACCTTCTTTGCAAGTTTTAGATGAATGACGAAGTTAAATAATATAATTATACTTTACTAGTTTTTGCCTCACCTACCTACGGCTCGGGTGTTAATTCCGTCTCGAATGCAATAACAAACATTCTTCACTTGTATCAAACTGTACTACTTATTCAATTGTTTATAACAAAAACAGAGTTCGGAATGCCAATGTTCGACATGCTTAAAATTGCAACTAACAGGCAATTAAGCCATTAGGTCATTAGCTTCAATATCGCACCGTCGCGACCTGACACCGAGTGGCCCACTGTGTGTAATGTCACACGGACGCTGGCCGAGTGGCGGCCACTGTGCGTGTACACCACTACACAATACTTTTGGCGTGCATTTAGTTTGGCGTTTCACTCTGTTGTCAGTTTTGTGACTTGCTGTTCGATGAGTAACTTTTCTATGATTGCTTACGTTTCCACAAACTTCGTGTAGGTTCTGTTTGGTACAAAGTTGCACGCCCACACAGATGAAGTAGGTAGGTACCGCAAGTAGGTGTAAATAAAGCCTGCACTGCAGAAACTTACAATTAAGAAGTACATGAAAAGCTTACCTATTGCACTGCACTTTGAAATTACTTTGAACTGTTTCGTGAGTTGTTTCTCAAGTTCCTCGTGTATTGATATCACCGCGCCGAGCGCTCTGCTGGCAGAGCAGGAACAAATTAGAACAGACTGATATCATAATACATTATAAAGGTTCAATCATTTTGACCAGCGAAACTGTATAGCTAAAAGAGACATTAAAAAAATCCACTGAAGTTAAATATATAAGTAACAACTCCAATTAAGTTTTGGTAAACAATTTAGATTTACGAACGATGTCAAATTGCATTGCTCACAGTGCTCACAGGGCCAATAACCGGTGAACTGGATGAGCACCGCACTGACATTTCCGCGTATTAACGCGCGTATATGAACTAAGATTTAATCTCTCGTCAGACATGGCGACGCTCGCGAATCGGAACATTTTTTGTGCAGTAAAAACGCGGTTCGCTTTACGAACGGACATTAATGTGGATTGAACTGCAGTTGGCGGGTCGCGCTGTGTACGGCTGACGGCTGTGGATGATGTAGCATCGTTCCTGACTTACTAAACTGGAGTTGGTGGGTCACGTTGTGTACAGCTGATGGCTGTGGATGACGTAGCATCGTTCCTGACTTACTAAACTGGAGTTGGTGGGTCGCGTTGTGTACAGCTGACGGCTGTGGATGACATAGCATCGTTCCTGACTTACCAAACTGCAGTTGGCGGGTCGCGCTGTGTACGGCTGACGGCTGTGGATGACGTACCATCGTTCCTGTATTACTAAACTGCAGTTGGTGGACGCGCTGTGTACGGCTGACGGCTGTGGATGACGTAGCGTCGTTCCTGACTTACTAAACTGCAGTTGGCGGGTCGCGCTGTGTACGAATTACGGCTGTGGATGACGTAGCGTTCCTGACTTACTAAACTGCAGTTGGCGGGTCGCGCTGTGTACGGCTGACGGCTGTGGATGACGTACCATCGTTCCTGTATTACTAAACTGCAGTTGGTGGACGCGCTGTGTACGGCTGACGGCTGTGGATGACGTAGCGTCGTTCCTGACTTACTAAACTGCAGTTGGCGGGTCGCGCTGTGTACGAATTACGGCTGTGGATGACGTAGCGTTCCTGACTTACTAAACTGCAGTTGGCGGGTCGCGCTGCGTACGGCTGACGGCTGTGAATGACGTAGCGTTCCTGACTTACTAAACTGCAGTTGGCGGGTCGCGCTGCGTACGGCTGACGGCTGTGAATGACGTAGCGTTCCTGACTTACTAAACTGCAGTTGGCGGGTCGCGCTGTGTACGGCTGACGGCTGTGGATGACGTACCATCGTTCCTGTATTACTAAACTGCAGTTGGTGGACGCGCTGTGTACGGCTGATGGCTGTGGATGACGCAGCATCGTTCCTGACTTACCAAACATTAGTTTGGATTCTCACTTCTCAATCACTTCGCATACTCGTGAGTGAAAAAGTTGCCTGTATGTTTTCAAATAAACATAACCCACAGGTATGGGTTTACCTACAACACCAGTTCGGGGATCAAACTCGTAGATATAATAGTAATAGGAACTGGTAGACACCTAGTGTTTCGTATGACGTAGGCGACTGGTTTCATAATAAATCAGTTTGAAGTAACTGAGAACTCAAAAGGGGTTATTTTACAACTTTTATTATAGGCCTGATAAGATAATCACGAAAAGCATATACACTGACCCTATTGGTAATGTTCCGCGGACAGTTCAGGCGCGTAGTACTCTACCTGCGCACGTGTAGGACCAGATGTATGACCTTGGACGGAGCAAAAGGAGTATGTAATGATCGAAGCAGATGGCGTTCTGTAGTTCCTGCCTACCCTCATATAAGAAAAAGGCTGCATTGTGTATGTATCTATGTACATATACATAACTGTAACTGTCACTGTACTGTGTAACTTAAATAATGCAAACATCTTAAGGGGTCATCATTAACAACTTTTACTATGGGACTAAACCGAAAATTGCAAAAAAAAATTAGATATTTCCTCCCATTAATGTTCGCACAACTCGTGTAAATGTAGGGAACCACAGATTTATTTTTACGATTTCACGTTTGGTGTCATAGTAAAAGTTGTTCATAATGATGAATACAATAGCCCCTTAAGAGTAGATAGAAAAATCGTCAGGCAAATCAGTCTACAAAGTGGTTCGAGACTCAAGTAACGACAAACGTTAGTAGGTAGTGATTACTGTTCGAGCGGCTCCAGGCGGCTTGACACGGCGCGGCGTGAGGCGGCTCGTAAAAACTTGCGCCAAGTAATGAAGCGCCGCACATGAATTCATCAAAATTAGCTTCGCGAACTTTCGGGAAGTTTCGTAAAACACACAAACTTCTCCGCTATTTAGTTATGTAGAGCTGCGAGGAAATAATATAACATTATCAGTAAACCCATTTCACGGGTCGCTTGTCAAAGTGAAACTCCCGAGTTGGGACGTGCAGTGTCATACCTACTCGTGCCAGCAGCTTGCGCCAGTGACTCGCGCCAGTAACTCGCGCCAGCCACTAGCGCTAATGCTGCGCTCGCAACCTACTCGATAGACTCAATAGAACACGGTTCAGTTGGTTATTAGATTCATTTCAAGCAATATAGCAATCGGTGACACAAATTGGAACACGAGTACCTACGCATGTGTTGGATTATTAACGATTGTTCGTATTTATGGAGAATAATTAAGTAATTGAATAGTTTATTGATAATCTTATTACGAACGTCAGTGTCACTCTGTCACAATGAAAGATGACAGTGACGTTCGGAAACGTTCCATTTCAATAACACTTGAATAAACTTGATAAACGTAAATTAATGTTTTATATGTAGAAATGTACATATTGTTATTTGCATTTCTTTGATTGATATTTCATAGACAGATTAATTGTTTATATTGTGACTTAAAATACTCGTATTACCAACAACGATTGTAGAGTTGTCGCACAATAGGCAATGATAATCAAGTTTAGACTTGATTTATAATAACAATACTGTAAATGAATAAGTAATAATTAATATGATACTAATAATGTTTCTCATGATTTTACATTGCAATTTCTATGTACCAAGTTATTTCTAAATATCTTGTAACAATAGTCATGACCTGTGATTGGCAGAAATAAATCATGACCCTTGATTGGTTGAAACTAATATCGTATCAGATCTTACTACTAGATTATAAATAAACAATAACTGTATTCTTAAATGATCCCTTAATGTTTTAAAACAGTCTCACAATATATGATTTGTTAATTAATACCTATTTTAGAAGTTATTTGGCAATTATGTATAACCATCTGTGATTGGTCTAAAATGGCGCCAAGAGGTGGGAATAGTTTGTAGTAGGTACCAGTAATATTTAAAAACTATAAAAGACGGGACTACCCCGAATTAGCGGGACTCGTTATGCTAGCTGTCGTACGGTAAAGACCCTCTGGTGTCTGCCGTAAATATAAAGCTGCTAAGGAGGTCCTATCATCCAAGTCTTTTGGTTACAACTGTTAAACGGTACAGACAGACCATGAGTGGTGTCCCATGTCCGTAATGATTAAGTTGCTAAAAGTTATAATACGTCATTGGCTGAGCCAATGTAAAACACCACGCTGCATAGCAGAAGTTCTGTGTAAAATGGATTCTCTTGGATCTTGTGAAAGATCTAACTACAATGTTCATGTAAGTTGATTGATAATATTATATCTTGATTATTGTTGATAACTATGTTGTTCGGTGTGTTATAGTACGACTAATATTGCTCATGATATTGTGCAGTTCCTATCTATTGTTATAATTGCTAACTTTGAGAAATGATGGTAGTTAAAAAAGCTTTTCGGCATATTAAAATCAAATTGACCGAAGATCTATGGGGAATGTCTATCAAAGTTTGTACATCCATAATCGAGACTATAGCACCATACTTAGCATTAATATTTAATTTGTGTGTGGATGAAGGAGTCTTCCCGGATTTAATGAAATTTAGTAAGGTTATACCACTTTTTAAATCTGGGGACAGTAAACACACCAACAATTATAGACCAGTATCCGTGTTGCCGGTATTCAGCAAGGTATTCGAAAAGGTAATGCTCGATCAAATGCTTAATCATTTTAACACCAACCAAATCTTGCACGATCAGCAATTTGGTTTCACCAAAGGACGTTGCACGACTGACGCGGGTGCCACTTTATTAAAACACATATTTTCAGCGTGGGAGGAGGCCCAAGATGCCATAGGAATCTTTTGTGACCTCTCCAAGGCATTTGACTGCGTAAATCACGAAACCTTACTCTTGAAACTTGAGCATTACGGACTAGGTAAACTTGCGCTCAGTTTAGTAAAATCTTATTTAAATGATAGACAGCAACAAGTTCAAATAAATGGTGTCAATTCACTCGGTCTAAAAGTACAAATGGGTGTTCCACAGGGTTCGATATTGGGTCCTTTCCTCTTTTTAGTATATATTAATGATCTACCCCATTTATTAAAAAACCAACCACAAATGGTGTTATTTGCTGACGACACATCCTTAATTTTTAAGATAAATAGACGTGCATCAAATCTTGACGACGTAAATAACGCCCTACTGCAGATCCATAATTGGTTCACTGCTAATAATTTAGTATTAAATGGGAAAAAGACTAAATGTGTAAGATTTGCTTTACCAAATGTTAAAAGTACTGATTGTGACATAGTATTGAATAAAGAGAAACTAGAATTCGTCGATAAAACTGTTTTCCTGGGGATCACGCTCGACTCAAGGCTGCAATGGGGTCCGCATTTAACATCTCTTGCAGGACGGCTAAGTTCAGCAGCATATGCGGTGAGAAAAATCCGTCAATTCACTGATGTAGACACCGCAAGGATGGTCTATTTCAGTTACTTTCATAGTATTATGTCTTACGGTATTTTACTATGGGGACGGGCTGCAGACATAGAGTCTATTTTTATTCTGCAGAAAAGAGCCATCAGAGCAATATATGGCCTCCGCAGGCGCGATTCTCTAAGGGAACTGTTTAAAGATATTAACATCATGACGGTACCTTGTCAATATATCTACGAAAACATCATGTACGTAAGGAAAAATCTAAATCTTTTCGGTAAAAGAGGTGAAGGACACAATTATAGGACTAGAAATAGGGACCAATTAGTTCAACCAGGTTTCAGACTGGCTAAAGTAGACTCATCCTTCATGGGGTACTGTTTAAAATGTTATAATAAAATACCTCCCCACATACTCCAGCTGAATGAAAGGAAATTTAAATCTTGTATAAAACGCACACTATGCAGCCAGGCATATTATAAGTTGGGGGATTACATCGCTGACAAAAATGCTTGGCTGAATGCTTGTCCTGCTCCACAAGGACGCATTAATTAATTGATTAGCATTCGGATATATTGTTGGACCTGCTGAAGATTAAGATGAGAGAAAACTTTCTTTGCATTGTTTAGATTCAATCTCTTAGTATTATATAATTGCATAGCACGTGTGAGCACTATGTAGCTACTATTAAGCTACCTTTTACTGGGTACGTCTTTCACTGACTTGAGTGTGCCCTGGCGGTTGAGAGTATGTCATGCTCACTCAAATGTCTCGCTGATGGTGGCGTGTGTGTTGGATCATTAAGTTCCCTTCAAAATGGTTGAGCTAAATGGTGCTGATCCATGCGTCATGTTCGTGAACGGGCGCCGTCAGTTGGGACTGGTCGTCTCTTAGCTGCCATGGCTTATTTTTAATTTTAATATTTAATTTAGTTGTTTTAGTTATTATCTTTTTATTACGGACGCTTTTTAACGTGCACGTCTTTCTACATTGTTCTCACATGTATATTTTCAACTTGAACGATGTAACCAATATTTTGTAAAAATATTATGATTTAAAAGAGTGTCCGTGGAGTTTCTTGCCCGTTCTTCTCCATAGGGATCTACTACGCTTTGGAATGGGCAACTAGCTTCATCTTTCTGACTGACCGACCCATTGACAATTCAAAAGTGCCTGTAATTGGTTTATTTGAAATAAATGCTTTGAGTTTGAGTTTGAGTTTGAGTTTGATCTATTATGATCTGATCTAATTATTTATAAGGTAATGTGATACCTAACTATGACTGATCCTAATGTAAATATGTATTGATAAAACACTTGTAAGTTCCCGTGGAGTTTCTTGTACCTTCTTCTCCACGATGACCTAGTTTTGCGAACGGACAAAAAACTTTCTTAGATAAATAATTATTGACAAGCCTAATTGAAATAATAAATACCTAGTCTTGTCTTTCTGTGCTTTTCTTCATGAAACCCTTTCCTTACACACCATGTCCATAACTAGTTTCATACACAGTAAATAACTAATAATCATCTTGACATACAAAGCTTTTAATTAAGTGGATATATATATATACCTATAAGGTTAGTGTACAATCCACTTTCTAACACATGCGTACTGTTCCATGTTTCAGCCAACACAAGAATTACCTACAAATTAGATTAATATCATACCGCCATGAAGCGTTCATTTATTTGATTAGTGTGCGACTGATTTAAAGCGCTTGTAACGAATACGCGGTGTGTTACACATCGTTGAACATAGCTTACCAACGTTTACTTTGTTACAATCGAGGAATGCAAATGTAGTAGTTAAATAATCATCCCCGAGCTAAGTGGAGCACTGTGTTGAACTGCAATCAGTACAGCAGCAGTTGGTATCGCTTGCTGCTGCTGTACTGCCAGTCGCCATTGGTATCGGTATCGGTAATGAGGCGCGCTCCGTCGCTCGCACAAATACACTCCGATTAGGAAACCCTTCGCCCGCGCTCACCACCGCCGCACTTTACAATATTGAGTAAATTTTACACATGCGTTCGCACACAAACTTCAGATTTTGAATGTCCTCATTCACCTGTATTTTAAGTTTTAACCCTAACAGTCATCCGAAGATGGCGGAAGAAATATTGGCAGACAAAGATGGGTAGATGACCTTATGCAGAGGAACGCAGATTAGACCACGGTGAGACTCGTACAGAACGGGGAAGCACGGCATTAGAGGGAGCAGGCCTATGCTCTGCAGTGCTGAACCAGAGCAGCGCGGTTGGAACAAGGCAGCCAATGATGATGACGACTCATCCGAACTTTGCCAGCGCAGAATGCAAATAGTTCGCCAGAAGTAAAGAATATCATCCCATCAGATTGGTGATGGTTGGTGCTGTCCGAAGAGAATTGAACTTCGTTTGTTTTTGTCGCTGTTCATTATGTAATAAAGCTCGTTACATACAATATTCTCATCATGATGCGTGTTAGCTAAGTACGAAGTGTAGCCAGTGATGTCATTTATCAATAAACTACAGAATACATTACCCGTAGACATTCTAATATCCTGCAAACATGAGGTAATCACCTGGCTTCAGTCATTGTTCATGTTGGTTTAGGATCATTCATCTAAGGTTAGTTTGATTTTAAATATTGGACGATCTAGTTTGATGCCGAGAACTCTTAATAGGTAGGTAGGTTTTGGTTTAATCTAGTACATCAGTATTTACTGTATGAACTTCTAACAAAGTTAATAGGAGACGATTCCATTATATTGAAAAGTAATCGGTGTTTAACATAAATTAAATTGTCTACATGAAAATATTCTGCCTTGCTTTGTTAGTGAAGTTGTAGAGTCGAGACTGTTGTTACTTACTTCGCTAAAACTGAAAGCTTGTAGTTCTTGACGAATCATCATGCTTCATGATTGTACGTTGTGGAAATGATCCTCTGACAGCAGACCGTGCAGCATGTGAGTGTGCACAAGCATGGCATTAATTTTTCACTAGCTGTGGCACAACTCGGCGTACTTAATACAGTTAATTTTCTTTATTCAGTGCGATTTAGTTACTAGCTTCTGCCTGCGACTGAGTCCCCGACCAACTCCGTCGCATCGCATCGCCTGCCCGTGCTATTACTTCCTGTTCACTTAGCGTTGTAGCGTTCGTTTTCACTAAGGGTCGTAGCGTAATGTTAAAAATCCTAATCTTTCCTCAAGAATTGGGCTATCAAATGCAATAAAGAATTTTTCAAATCCGACTGGCAGTTCCAGAAATTAGCGCGTTGACCCCTCACACGGTTTCGGTGTGAATCGGGTCCGAGTAATTTTACCTAATATTGTACGTAGTATGAGTTTGTATGTATGTATGTATGTATACATTGTATGTATGTACGTAGTATGAGAACGTTAATAATAAAAAAATATTTTCTTGGTATAGAACTCATACTACGTACAATATTAGGTAAAAAATTGAACCTAAATTTAATTTACAAACTTGAGTTTCGCTGCGATCTTCTTGACTTTTGTTTTGAATTCTGCTATTGTTTGTTTTGACCTCACGATTGAAAGTCACCTCCACTTCACTTTCTGAGACGGAGGCATCTAGCGGGCTGCGGGCTGCGGGCTGCGGGCCGGCGGGGTCAAAGTAATTCTCTCGACGTAATCTCCAAGTAAAACCAGAAATAAATTCACTCGGAGTCTTGTTAATAAGTTGTGTAAGGCCCCAGCCCGGCACCGGCACCGGCACTGGCGGGGTAATGGCCGTTATTAGAGTTTTATTTCAGCCACTAGTCGGCTCACAGCGCTCGCTGCTGCGATACTGCGACACAGCAATAAGGGACTCGAATTACGTATTTATTCCCATCCGGAATTCGGGCTACATTCCGCAGTCGTCCCTTTATGTGCGGAACGACATTCCGGCCGCTCCGCAACGTCCGGGTGCGGCGAACTAGCCGAGAGGCTTAGTAAAAAATGAATGGGATAAAGTAGACGAGTAATTGAAATCGGCCAAGGGGACGCTAAGTCGTCGTGCGACACGCCAGCCCTGCCGGCCCCGTCAGCCCCGTCAGCCTCGCAGTTACGGTACCTAACTTTATGGATAAAGAAGCCTGAAGGGCACTGATAAACATAAGTTTGATCTTCAAGGGTAATCTTTCTCTTGCTCCCTGCTGTATACGGTGTAGACCTAGCTGTTACAATAAATTCCTGTTTCCTTAGATTAGTTATCTTCAAAACCACATCGTCTTTTGTTTGTGAGCTTCCTTTGTTTGTCGTTTACAACGCCCGAGTTAGTACTCCCGTATGAATGCTGAAACATAACGTCTCTTGTAAGCACACACTTACAGAATAAATGATCATACGAAACAAACGAAATGCTCCAGGATGTAGCTCGATAGAATAAATGAAACTTTGTTTGAACCGTGTTTACTTGAGAGTTGTTCGCGTTATTGGTGCGACAAGATTAGGAGAGTTTAACGCGCATTAGTGCGCCGGCGACCCGCGACCCCGGGCCCCGAGCCCCGGGCCCCGGGTGACTGCGCTCGGACATGAGGGCGCGCCCATGAGCGCGTAATCCCACCCTCACATTATGTTGAGCATCGCCGCTGATCCCGCATTTATCCGCGGGATTTGATAACGCTCACCTCACTACTAAGTAAAGGTGAATTATTTACATAATATAATAATGTAGGAAGACATATGGAATATTGTTTTGAATTTTTCTTTTCGTAGGTACCTACCTATTTTCAGACAAGTAGAAATGACGCAAATAACTAAGAATATCTTCAGGCGTAGAGGAAAATGTATAGTCAACAAAAGAGATATCTAGGCAGGGTATAGTACCATATTTGTATGTGAATTGCTTCATGTTCAATTTCGTGACAATATACTATTTTGTGTTGGTGTGTTACAATGTGGGGGTATTGCAAAAACAAAGTAATATATATATATATAAAATTGAACATGAAGCAATTCACATACAAATATGTTACTCTACCCTGCCTAGATATCTCTTTTGTTGACTGTACATCAAATGGATATTGGTCAACATATGGGCGACAATGTTATCGTTAATAGATAGGTCAGATAGGCAGTCGCTCCATGTTAAATACTGGTATTTATCAGCTGCATCCGGTCAGACTAAAAGCCGACCCCCAACATAAAATTGGGAAAAGGCTGCTGAGATGATGATATGGTTAATAGATAATAATCCCACCAAAAACATTTCATATAACAAAGTAATAGGTTGCCAAGACTCACGTAAAGCTTTCACTGTTAAAAAATTATCAGATCTAATGTAGAAAGTTATCAGATCTATGTGTAACAAGCCCTAAGCCTTGTAGGCTTAAAAAAATGTATGGTTTGGCCGATTCGCGGCCGTCGCGCGTCGCACAGACACTCATAAGAGCATAGCCCATAGGAGCGTCTGTGTGACGGCAGCGAAAGGCCAGTGACATAATATTAACAAATTAGGTAAAGTAAGAAATTAAGTCTTTAATGTTGTGTCATGCAATAGTTCAATGGAACGGCGTTTACATGAAATGTTTGTGGTGGGATTTGATTTCTCTTTATAGGGTGCTCTATTTATTTTTTTTATGCCTTTTTTTCGTAAGAAATACAGACTTGCACCTCCCTAGAAGGAGGTTGGACGTGTATGCTGGTAACCCTCCCTTCCTGGCAGATATGAAACATTTTGTCGGCGCAACATAAATTCAAATTCAAAATTCTTTTATTTGGGACAACATAGGAACCATTTTTGTTAGTAAACATCATACTTATACACTAGGATTAGTAACAAACTTATAAATAAAAAACCAAGTTAGTGAGTCATGTACCTTGGAGGCACTTCATGCGGACAGTGAATCCGCATGAGATGCCTCAGCACAGGAGCTCTCGGGTCCTCAGCCACGACTTTCAGGATGCTATTGCTACTCCCTCGAATCCTCCCCACAAGCGATGCCACCTTTTTCCTGATGATAGCATGGAAACCATCTGTACTCGATTGGGCAAACATCCCCGAGGCACTACAGAAACGAGGGAGTTTCAACATCATCCTGAAAACATTATTATATTGGACGCGCAGTGTATTTAGCGTCCCACGAGAACAGCTGAACCACAGACTTCCCGTGTACAGGCGCTTTAAACAAGGTTATTTTGACCTGATCAGTACAACGAGAAAATCTGCGCGCCAACATGTTCCCGCGGACCGCCAACGCCCTGCGCTCCCTCTCCACGTCATCATCATCTTTAAGGTCGTCGACAAGTATATGGCCCAGATATTTAAATTTGGTCACCTGCTTTATATTAGCGCCGTTCAATGTAATTGAGGGAATGGTGTCTGGGCACTTGCCGGCGGCCTTGAAGACCATGAACTCGGTTTTTCGTACATTATATATAAGACCATGTGATGCGGCGTATTTTTCACAAACCTTAAGCATTTCCCTGATTGACCTCGCAGTCGGGCCCAGCAACACCATATCGTCCGCGTAGCTGACGCTGTTCACACAAACACCCCCTACCCGGCAACCGACACGCATGCTGCTGAGCTCGACTAAGAGGTCATTAATATAAAAGTTAAACAGCTTTGGAGAGGACAGCCCCCCCTGTCTCACTCCGCACTCCAACCTGTATGACTCTGATAGGCAGTTTGACCACCTGACACAGTTAGTCTGATTGGAGTACCAGTATTGAAATATTTTCAATAGTTCCGCCGGTATACCCCTGTCCTCCATCTTTCTCCAAAGCACTTCATACGAAACGAGATCAAAGGCTTTGGAGAGATCCAAAAAACAGGCGTATACCGGAGTCTTCCGTTCAGTGTAGTATTGGACAGTGTGCTTGAGAACTAGAATCGCGCTTTCAGTTGACAGTCCAGGTCTAAACCCGAACTGTGCGTCATGTATGTTTATGTACTTATCCAGGCAAGACTCAAGCACACTATCCAACACTTTTGCTACAGTTGTCGCGAGAGAGATCGGGCGATAGTTTTCCCTGTCCGCTATGTCCCCTGTCTTGTTCTTCACTATGGGCACCACTGTAGTTTTCATCAAATCCTTCGGTAAGTAAGAATGACTCACGCACATATTGAAGAACATGGACAGGATCCTCGGCACGTGTACGCCAGCATATTTTAAGTGCTCAATACTGAGCCCATCGTGGCCAGGAGATTTACCTTTACGCATACTGTTTAAATTCGTCGACAATAATTGTTTTACCGAATATTGTTTGTTGTATCTACAGTGCAAATTGTGCAGCTCCTGACGGCGTCACCTTGTTGTGACACTGTTAAGAGGTGACCTGGATTACTTAGAAGATTACGTTCCGATGTTGCTGCTTGTTGCCTCATTTCTGAGAGTTTCGCTGAATTATAAAGTTTTTTTTTCACTTTAGCACAGAATTTTTTGCCTCGGACATAATTATAATTTATTGCGTAATTTTTAAACTCCTGGATTTTTCTTTTTAGCTAAACTTTTGTTATATCAAGGGAAAACCTTTTCGTAAAAGCTCACAATTAAAACACTACAGGAACAATTTTTGGAGTAGATTCGTGCAGTGGTAAGACTTAATAATTTTATCTTCAGACACAAGAAAAATTCCTTCTATTTGAGCGAGACCAAAGAAAACATCTCACCGAGATGGCCGCCTGACGCCTGACCGCAGTCTTCTTCCACGTCTAATACGTCGGTTCATCAGCTCAAACAAACAAGAACAACAAGAGGCGTTCCGTCTTGTGAGAAGTGATCGACTGTCGAAGGTCCTACTCCTTGTTTGATATTTGTACATACCTATTGGTTAACACAAATCATTTTGGCAACAGGAATTTCCAGTGTATGCTAAACTGTGTTTTTCTAAGGTTTACCGAGAAGACAGACAAATGTGAGCAAATAGAGACGTTACTGATGGTCGAGGCTAAGTATGATCTAGTGAGTGACATCACATATGTGCTCGTGATGCACGTTCGGGAGTGGCGCCTTCCGGCTGCAGCCGACAGAGACTAATGGAGTTTTTAGCGCGAGTTACAGTAGCCAAAGTAAGTTAGAACCTAAGAGATTAGAGGTTATTCGGAAGAAGAGGGATGACTCACAGAAGTGTCTGCATTTGATTTCGAAAACAGTTTTCAGATTATTTTTAGGTTAGCTATATCTGGTGCGAGAAAGGAATTGTAGTACCTGCTTACTTATTAATTTTATGACATTATCTTTATTTGAAAAACGTTCCTTTTTTATGTAATACTAGCTTTTGCCCGCGGCTTCGCCCGCGTGGATATTGGATAATATCCCACGGGAACGTACTAACGGCAAATGCTTCCTTATTTCTTGTCTATATTGTAAAAGGAACCTCTGTGCAAAATTTCAGCTTTCTAGGTCCAAGGGTTTGGGCTGGGCGTTGGTGAGTCAGTCAATCATTCAGTCAGTCAGTCAGGACTTCTTTTTTTTTGTTTATGTAGATTAAGACACAGCGCGTGGATGAAAACTTCTGTAAACTATTAATTACTGACATTTAGCTTCAATGGTTTCCTTTGACAAGGGTTTTTTTTTTAAATTTCTTCCTGGTCGTCAGAAGCTCGAAAGTCTGACAACCAGTCTTACCAAGGGGTATCGCGTATTACCCAGTTTCTGGGTTGTGGAGGTCAGGTCAGTCGCTCTATGTAAAATACTGGTATTCAGCTGTATCCAGTTGGACTGAGCTGATCCCAACATAGTTGGGAAAAAACTAGCCAGATTGATGGTTTCCTTTGACAAATCTCTCCACCGGGCTATTTGAACTCTAGGTTAGATAAAGCTCTCAAAACTGAAAATAAAGAGCGGTAGGTGCGAGCGGTACTTATGTGACGAAGTTCTAGTTCCGGTCAGCAGTGCAAGCCACGAGTTCAAGGCATAGGCATACGAGGCACAGCCGCGCGGCGCCGGCGACGCCTGAGCGCCTCACACTGAGTTACCGCGCCATTCATTAGGATGAGGCGTGTTTCATGGGGATCTAACTTATTCCTTGACCGATCACGGATTTGATCCGAAACCTTACGAATACCGGAATACTTAGGTAGGGACAGGTAGGTGAGATATCTCATGCCAACGATTTGCTGCTCTTGCGCGCATTTCTAAATAGGACGACGACGACTACGACGCGTGATTCGAATTTATGTAAATAATGCATATCCTCTGCACAACATCTAAATGCTAGTTTAGAAGTGAACACAACGCTTCAAAAGATTTATCATCGCGAAGTGTCGCGCTTGCAGGAACGCACTGTTTCACAAAGCTATGAATGTTGCCACAGTTTCCGTTACAAAAATAACTGGAGTCCAGCTTTAATTAAAACTTTCGTGCCTCTAGGATGTTACTTGACATTCCATTTTTACTTAATTTCCCAACAGAGAAATAATAGTTAGGACGATTATTACCAGACGTGAATTTTAATCTGTGGAACATTTTCACATACAATTGGCTATTGCGTAGTCGGTGGCAAAAGAGAATAAAGAAATTGATAATTGCACGGAATGTACTAATGTTGGGGATACGCAAGTATTCCTTCATTTTCACGCTCACGATTAAGCGCCCATAATGTTTTGCATATATCTGAGATAAAAATAAAAAAAAACGGCCAAGTACGTGTCGGACCACGTCATCCGCCCTACTCACCAGACCTTGCGCCTACAGACTACTACTTTTTCCAGAATTTGGATAACTTCTTTGCGGGAAAAAAATTCAATACCCGAGAGGCAGTACAAAATGCCTTTGAAGAATTTGTTGCCTCCCGTCCAGCTGATTTCTTTAAGAAGGGCATCAATAAACTGCCACTACGTTGGCAAAGATGCATTGATTGCATGGGTGATTACTTCGATTAATACAAATAAAAAATGCATGAAAAAAATTCGTTTAAATTTTTTCATACAAAACGGCAATTTCATAGGTAAAGACCTATTATATATATATTATATATATATTATAACGATTTTCGGGACTTTTCCTTTAGTTGTCCTGTGAGACCTTGCTTGGCAAATTTCATGATTCTAGGACAACGGTAAGTAACCTATAGGTTTTGATTTACTTGCGAGTATCAAGACATGTCGTATATGGCCGTATTTTTTATTGCGTTGACTTAGAAGATTGATTTATTTATAGCTCCAAGGGACCATAGACCTGCGTATTTGACATTAAATTCATCTTGATACCTCACCGCGTTCCTGAGAAAACAGTCTTGACAGGCTGACAGACAGACGGACAACGAAGTAATCCTTTAAGGGTTCCGTTTTTTCCTTTCGAGGTACGGAACCCTGAAAATAAAATAAGTCATACAAGAGTCAGATTAATCCGTGCACACCGCGTCCCCGTCCGCCAGTCCGGCCACCAGCCGCTCTCTGGCGCGCTACACTTAACATTTTTACTGTACTCGTAAGTCTTCTGACGTGTTAAATAATGCCGGCACACACAAGTGCGCAGCGATGCAGTGAAATAATGACAAGCAGGGGCTGCACTGCTGCAGCGGGCAGTAAAACTTGCGCTCGTATAATAAGCTTTAATACTTGATGCCTTAAAAAAAAAAAAAAAAATTGTTTATTGATACTAGATACATACACCAATTTGCAGGCTAAAGCGGGTAACAATTGAAAATGTATAGTACAATACATGCTGATATTGATTCCCAAACTAAGCTAGGGCTTGTATTTTGGGAAACAATGTTCAGTCATAGTGACGGCATACAATATACTCGTACATTGACTAATGCTCGAGGACAAAGGTGAAAAATTTGTCGCTGCACGGTGCATATAGTTACAAAATAATTCTTCCTAATTATTAAATCATTATATATTACGGTGTAAAGTGCGTGCATGTATCTATGTATGTATGTATTTATCAGTAATAATTATGGGTGAGTGTGTGTGGATGGGTGAGTGTGTGTGGATGGGTGAGTGTGTGTGGATGGGTGAGTGTGTGTGGATGGATGAGTGTCCGAGTGTATGAGTGAGTGTCCGTGTGTATGGGTGAGTGTCCGTGTGTGTGGGTGTACGCAGCCCTACGATGTAAATCTTGGGATCGGTTTCATTACCACTACGTACTGTATGTTTAGTTTGTGAGTATGCATCCGTAGTTTTATGCGTGTCTGAAAAAGTTTACGTGTTGTATATTAATATATCCTCAGTTTTGTGGTAGTCTAGTTTCAGAAGCCAATCCGTCACTAGAGGTTTAATTTTATTTTTATTAGTCCTATAATTTGCAGATCCTTGTTTATTATATTGTACAGCTTACAGCTTAATGAATTATAGTGTCTACTTGCAAAAGACGTCTTACAGGGGACTCCACGGCAAACGAAAGTTTTTTTGCGTCTTCTTGGGTCAGGTAAGGGGACATTACTATGCTTTCTCAGCGTGGATTTGAGCACAAAAAGCTGTCTTACTGTCATAGAAATATAAAAAACAGTATATCTATGCTTACTGTTAACACTTTAAATTCTGAGTAAAGTTCTGTGGTAGGATATCTAAAAGGCTTTTTGCTTATTACTTTTAGAACTATTATTACTTAGAAGTTACTTTACGAATCGTGTGCCGGCTATTGTCTGAGAACGTTATTATTTCATTTACGGTATTTTTATTTCAGCGCTGGGACTAGGATCGCAGTCTATATTCGTACGAGTAGGCAGGAAAGTGTGAGCCACTCATACATTGTTAATTTAATTTGGAGCTTCTTAATTTACTTTTTAATTATTAACTAGCTGCCCGACAAACGTCGTCCTGTTCAAATTACAATAATTCACACAAAAGTTTCATAGAAAAAAGGACGTTCCGATTTTCTCGAATTTGATTTTTTTCTGGGAAACTTTTCAAATCAGATCAAATCATTTATTTTTTTGCAAACATGGGTAGAATGGTATTAGATGTTATACATGTTTGAGAATGTAGATACTCCATGCTCTGCCGTCACATGGGCATGCACAATTTACATAAGTATAAAAACGATAAGAAACAAATAATAAAAAAAAAAAATCTTTTCCAATGATTCTTTCCATAAAAACCGAATTAGGACTACTAGGAATATTTTAAAACAAATAATATACATATCGGTCCAGCCGTTCTATAGTGATGCATATACCAACGACCAGCATTTCATTTTTATTTATACTAGCGACCCGGCCCATTTTAATTTTTTTTTTTTGTGGATGGGAAATCATCAAATGACTTCTCCCGCTCTGGGCGGAGCAGGAGGGCGTGTCAGACTTTTACTGACTAAAAACCACCCGTGTTCCTTCAGTTGCCCGTGCCAGGACCACGGTATCTCTTTTGAACAACCCGCGACCCCGGCGGCATCGGCCCTATTGGACCCCGTCACTGTTGACATCTCTTCGAGGCGCGCGTGGAACGCAACGCTCCGTCGACCCGGGCCTGGTCCTTACCGGACGGCGAGCTACCCATTACTCGTCGTCCGCAAGCCCGCGCCTACGGTGGCCGGGAATCGGCAGCAGACTCCCGCCGACCAGGGCGTCTCCTGCAGCGGCTAGGGGCGCGAGTGCGCGACTGTTGCCTCTCCCTCACACGTTCCGCCTCCTCCTTCGCGAGCATTACTGCTTCGCAGAAGGAGGTGACGGCCTCCCATGCACTCTCGCTCCACACCATGGCCTGGACCAGGTTTGGATGCGAGAGATCGCCGCCGCCGATCGCCTCCGCGAGAACACGGTGGTGCTCCGCCCAAGCCAGGCAGACTTCCACTGTATGCTCCACCGTGTCCTCCGGACGATCCATACAATGGTGACACCCGGGCGTTTCCTCCCGCCTTATCCGAAACAGGAACCTCCCGAAACAACCGTGTCTGGTGAGGACCTGCGTCAGTTGGAAGGTGAGGATGCCGTGGCGCCTCTCCAACCACTTCTTAAGGAGGGGACTTATCGCCGCAATTGTGGCGTACCAGCTAGGTTGTGACAATCGCACTCTCCATGTCGCTATGAGATCCCGAGCGGCCTGGCCCTGCTTCGCACGGTTTTTACGACTTGAGAAAACATGAAGATTTCGATATTATATCTAAGCTAAATATATTGTATTGTACATAAGGAACTTCCGGAATAAATTCTCTAAATGACAGTGAGAACCGCATCAACATGCGTTGTAGTTTAGAAGAACAACGCGCTCACACAGGCAGACACGAACAGCGACTTTATTTTATAATAAGTATTAATAGATAGATACCTATACTAAGGGGTATCGTATTACCCAGTAACTGGGTTGTGGAGGTCAGATAGGCAGTCGCTCCATGTAAAATACTGGTATTCAGCTGCATCCGGTTAGACTGGAAGCCGACCCCAACATAGTTGGGAAAAGGCTAGGCAGATTGATTTAGATAGATACCTATACATCGTGTCGTTTTGCATCCTCGTTTTTAAGGATGTGGTATAGACCATCAAACCGATCAACTTTTTCCATGGCACCAACATCATAATCGCGAAAAAAATTTCAACTATGCAATAGAAAACTTCAATACCGACTCGAAACAAATGTACGGGACGGCTGATTATTTTTTCGTTTTACGATGTTGGTCCAATGGAAAAGTTGTTCGGTTTGATGGTCTATACCACACCCTTATATTTGACTAGGATGCAAAAAGACACGTTGTAGAGATGGCAATGGGCTGGCCGACATGAACTGAGGGTGTACTTAGTACTATTCACCTGCGTAGCGCTTCACATGCAGACACGAATTGGGTATGTACTTAGTACAATTCACCTGCGTAGCGTTTCGCATGCAGGAACTGGGGGTGTACTTAGTACTATTCACCTGCGTAGCGCTTCACATGCAGACACGAACTGGGGGTGTACTTAGTACTATTTACCTGCGTAGCGCTTCACATGCAGACACGAACTGGGGGTGTACTTAGTACTATTCACCTGCGTAGCGTTTCACATGCAGACACGAACTGGGGGTGTACTTAGTACTATTCACCTGCGTAGCGCTTCAAATGCAGACACGAACTGGGGGTGTACTTAGTACTATTCACCTGCGTAGCGCTTAACATGCAGGAACTGGGGGTGTACTTAGTACTATTTACCTGCGCAGCGCTTCTCATGCAGACCTAATGCTATTTACAGTCAAGATTCCAAAACCTTCGTCTGATTCCAACAACAGATGAAAAGATGTTAACATCTTGCATGCTTTGTGTGTGCATACTCATGTTTCGGATAAATAAATAATCTCTATCTCTATCTCTCTATCTCTCCAAATGTGGTTTTACACCTCAAACGAAATATTCAGCATTCGATATTAAATATTGTAATTCATAATCAATATTTCAGTGGACTATGTTATTTCATTGACAAGTTACATAATCAAAACAGCGAAGTAAGTATATGACGGCTATTTGCGACGTTGCCAACTTTCTGAATGCACCCAGATGACAAACATTTTTTTACTGGGTCTCTATAATTCTCAATTCTCAATTTTTATTTCATTCCACAATGTATCTGCTTAGGTGGTAAACATTATATAAAGAACAATCGCGGACCCTGTCGGGCACAGCAACAGAAGGATAGTAGAGAGATGACGACTTATCGTTTATCGTTAATCTAACTTATTCTAGAAACTTATAAAACAAAAACAAAAAGAAAATGAAAAACAACAATCTTAATTTACATGAGTTTTAAACTTTTGTCATTTAAATATTCATTTACACTGTTATGTAGTAACATTTACTTATTCATAGTTTTTTAAATTTATTTATGAATAGATGGACTTTTTTTTCTTTTCTTATTGATTCAGGTAGCTTATTATATATTTTTATTGAAATAACTAGAGGGCCTGTTGAATGTATTTTTAAGCGGGATGTTGGTAAGTTTAGTCGTGTTTTGTGTCGGAGTGTGTATCTTGCTTGTATTATAATAGGTTGGGGAAAAAGTTTCTTCGCATTTTTTAAGAAAATTCAAAACATTTTTTAATATACATTATTTACATTTATCTAAAGTACGTAGGTACCATTTTGTTCGATAACTTTTTGTCATCTTGTAGGTAGGGACATGATCCCATTGCTATAGAAATTTTGGGACTTCTGATCAAAATACCGCGACAAGTGGTTTTGGCAGTCCTCTCGTGATGTTAACCTGACACTGCCTAAAGAATTCTGAAAAGACCGAAACAGGTGGAAATCTGAAGGTGCAAGGTCAGAACTATACGGCGGATGCATTAACACCAACCAGCCAAACTCTCTTAATTTTTGCTGAGTGGCTAAAGATGTGTGAGGTCTAGCGTTATCGTGATGAAAAACCACACCCCTTCTGTTGATTAATTCCGGCCGCTTTCTCTCAACTTCTTGCTTTAATCTCATCAGTTGTTCGCAGTAGAGTTCAGAATCGATGTTCCTGCCTGGTGGTAACAGCTCATAATGAATAATGCCCTTCCAATCCCACCACACACACAGCATCACCTTGTTGCGAGTTAACCCGGGTTTTGCCACAGTCTGTGAAACCTGACCGGCCTTTGACCACGACCTGTTTCGCACGTTCTTGTCGTACGTGATCCACTTTTCATCACCAGTTATCAGCTTCTTCAAAAATGGTTCGGTTTCATTACGTCGTAATAAAGAATCACAAATGAGTACACAGTTCATTAGGTTTCTTTCAGTGAGCTCGTGAGGTACCCAAATATCGAGCTTTTTTGTGTACCCAGATTTTTTCAAATGCGTCAAAACTGTTTTGTAGTCAATTCCCAGTTTTTGAGCTACGTCGTAACTACTGATATGCCGATCTTGCTCCACTTTTTCAAAAATGGCATCCATTTTATCCGTAATAGGGCGACCAGAGCGACGTGCATCTTTGACATCAAAATTTCCGGATTGAAAACGCTTAAACCAAATTTGTGCTACTCTCACAGACACTGCACTGGGTCCATAAACATCGCAATTTTTTTTCGCGGCTTGCGTTGCATTTTTAACTTTTTTGTCGTACAATTTTAAAATGTATCGAATTTCTTCATTAGATTCACTCATCTTGACAGTACGAAAAACAAATGAAAATCACACATTTTCCTAATTTGAATTTGGAATTATGTTCTTTAAAATTTAAACTTTCAATGATACCAAAACCAGCCAGATACAAATAGTATAGCCAAAGAGATTTTATTTTAAGTTCATACATACTATAATGCGAAAAGACTTTTTCCCCAACCTAATATGTCTTCTCGCTTAGTGTAAAATCCTCGTGTTTATGGGCGAATTTGCATATTTCAAGTATATAGGTACATAAAAGGCAGAGTTATAATATTCAGGTTTGTCTATTTATTCAGGCTATCTATTTGTTTTATATTTACTAAGATACGGACAAATTTCTTTTGAACTGCAAACAGTGTTGGCGCATCTGTACTGTTTCCCCACATTATTATGCCATAATTAAGCCATGCATGAGCATAGGCATAGTATGTTACCAGGGCAGTCTGTACATTTGTGGTTTTTTTTAACTTTACGATAAGCCAGAATTTTGAAAGTTTAGATTTTATTTTTTGTACGTGCTACTTCCAATTTATATTCTTGTCTATGGTTACACCCAGCAATGTGAATTCGTTGACTGTTTCTATTTTATGATTATCAAAAGAAAAAACAACATTTAGAGGATTTTTTTGGTGGGGATGGAAAGTTATGAGTTTGGTCTTTGTAAAGTTGATTTCGAGGTTATATTCGTTCATCCAGGTTATTGTTTTGCTAAGTATATCGTTAAGGATACTGTTTAGGTTTATGTTGTCATGACATGGGGTGAGAATGGAGATGTCATCCGCAAACAAAACGCATGGTCCAGATTCTGCTATAAATTTCGGCTAAATGGTTCGGGTAATACGGTTACGATTAATCTGTCCTGTAAGATGTACGGGCTTCTATTTCTTAAATAGGTATCCATTCGCTATTTCTGTTAAGCTTGCCTCACTCGTCTGAGATATAGCGCACAGCAGACACGCCAAGAGATTTGTATTGCTGCATGTATCGGTAAATCGGCGCAGATATACCGCCGCTCGCAAGTGATAGCTAAGCTGAAGTTATGCTCTTGCGCGAAGCACCCAAGTACGTAGTGCTAGCATTTTCGGGAGAACACCTATTTCTTTAACCTACTTGTATTTCGATAGCTGTATTTCTATGAAGTAAAGTTAAAATTCCATGAATCTTCCATGAGCATAGCACACACGACATCGCCGAGGTTCGCAGTGGAGCACAGATAACAGTACAAAAAATATTATATGACGAGGCGTTGTGCTGCCTCATATAGCTGTCGTTGACCGAGTCACTCGGCCGCAGTCGGGTGCGCTATAAACTTGTTCGATTATAACACAAAGCCGGTGTAATGTATGTGCACTTCTTTCTCTACTCCATCTTATATAATTATGTTTGTTTTGCTCTGCAGCGTGCGCTCGCAGGCGTGCATTAGTGTCGCTCCGTGCGGCATTCATCACGCAGACGCAGCCATACATTAAAGAATTATTCGCCGCCGTTGGCTATGGATCCCACTGTAAGTAGCCACATTAAGTGCAGCTTCCAAAACACGTTTTAAGAACAAAAAGTTGGCATTCTGTTCGGTCTTGTCGAATACTTTGGCTCAAGTCTTTTGTGGACTACACATATCTACTATTTTTATTTAAGTTAGATCGCTGTCTAATATATGTACTTATCATCTTTACCTAACCGCTCATACGTTCGCTTTGATGAGCGTCATTCACGGATTGCGTCGTAAATAACGTAAGTGGATACGTACATTAAACTATATCGCAATGACTCGCATCACGCTAATACTCGCAAAAGTATTCATCTGGCGCGCTTCGTGTGCTGCTTAAACTTATAAGTACGTCTTTTGCTATTTCGACGTGTCGTCTAAGAATGTTTATTTTTATTTTATTTTATTTTATTTTAATAGGAAAACATACAGTGTATTAATACAGAGTATTAATACACTGTATTAACAGATATATGTAGTAACAGATATGAAAAACTGAGCACCAATTACATGTTTCCGCATATAAACATCTAGAATGCTTGTTATAAATTTTTAGTTGTATAACAGGTAATGTAATTAACCTAATATTAAGCAAAATTTGAAAAAGAAAATTTTGAGTATATTAAATAACTAAATTACGTTGAAGTCAGAGAACCAAACCATGATTTTGTTAATGTTCTGTTGAAAATGCGTGGCTTTGAATCAAACATATCCAGTTCAGGAAAGTCAACAAGTTTATTAAATTCTCTAGCGGACCTCACAAAAAATGAATTCTGCCTGTAGTTTGAAGAACTCTGAGGAACGTCCACAAGTGCTTTATGTCTCGTCATTCTATTTGGGACTTTCAGTTTAACTTGAGATAGTAAATCCGGTGAATCAATGTGATTCTGCGCGATTTTAACAAGGCACGTGATATCAGAAAACTTTCTTCTTTGATACAATGGTAAGATATGGTGTCTTCGACATCTCGCCTCATAATTGGGGTCATATGTTTTAGATTTATATTGCAAGTGCTTCAGGAACCTACGCTGGATGGATTCAATTCTATCTTTATAAACATTGTAAAGAGGATTCCACACTTGGGAACAATACTCGAGAACGCTGCGCACCAAAGAGCAATAAAGAACTTTAAGTACTTTCAAGTTTGAAAACTGAGAGCTGGCTCTTAAGACGAAGCCCATGCTCCTATAAGCTTTTTTGACAATATGATCTACATGTTTTTCATAAGTTAGCTTGGAGTCGTGAATGACGCCAAGGTCCCGTACCGTGTCTACCTGTTCTAACTCATGTCTTTTGATAAAATATTGAAATTTAATAATTTTGACTTTACGAGTAAATGCAAAGTAGTATGCAGAGTAGATGCAAAGACATATTTAATCTTAAGTAGTTAAGTGTGCGCGCGAAAGCGACCGCCATATGTATGAGTAGGCGCGTCAGTAAGTACGAGAATGCTATTGAGTATTGCATAGATATGTGCGTTAACTTGTTGACACCTTTAAAACACTGGTCATAAATCACAACACAATAGCCCCGCTTAGAACAGAATGTGGTTCTCAAACTTTTTACATAGGTTTTATAGATTGTAAAGTTAAAAGAAGTTAGATTAAAATTAAAATTCAAGTTGCTTAAATTATCCTCGCAAGGTCGTTTTCGCATTTTATAAAAAATACTGGAGAACCGTCCACTTTCCTGGCCATGATTTTTGAATGTTTCACCCATATGTACTGGAAGTTCCGTTCTCTTGCCAATGATCTCGCCTACTCAACAGTTTCTTGTTTCGCTGGGTTAGATGGTCGTTTACGTAAAAGTTACCAGTAGATGAGAACCCCATGTTGGAAAGAGTGAGTTCTTTACTTTTACGTGCAAACGCGACCAGTTCTTCCTTAATGTAGCGATTATTAAAAGCTATTATTATATGTTTCTCTGCATTAGGTGCAAGTGTAGGTACCCGGGCAATATAATTTATTTGTTCCTTTTTTATGGGAAAACCACACAAACTTCCGATTTTCTGGGCTATTTCGTAAAGGTTTTCATTCTTTCTTTGTGGGATCCCTCGAATTTCAACATTATTCGCCCTGGCCCATTGATCTTTTTCGTCCAATTCCCGGTTTAGTCTGGTTATCTCAGCCTGAAGAGTCGGAATCTGGGTGGCAGCTCTCTCCACTAGGGACACTCGTTCTTCCAAGGAGTCAATGGTACTTGAGAAGTTCTTGATCGATCCATGGGCCATTTCAAGAGAGTCCTTAAGATTGTTGACATCCGATTTGATCAACTTGACATCCTCAACAAGAGTAGCCAAAGGAGCCAACTGAGAGACGATTTGGTTCAACTGTTCTTGCATTTTATCCAATTGACTTGGCACCGGAGAGATTGGGGCAGGAGAGGGTAATGGACTTGACTTGCACTTAGGGCAACGCCAGCTGTTCTTCCTTTCCCCTAGACGCCTATAACCAGCTTCAGTAATCCCAGCACATCCAAAGTCATATTGACTTTTGCAAGCACTGCAGGTCGGACCATCAGTGTGGTGGGTGTTGCTATCCGAGCAGATAAACATAGCGATAGTAGTTTGAGAACCACTGGAAAATTGTTTTAACTGAACAAGCGTGTATCCACTAATAACACCGAACGGTGACTGATGTTGCGTTTGTTTTAGTTAACTTGTTCAATCTTTATTGTGGCATTAGACACATCACAAAGCATGTACGCACAACGCTCCAGTGTGCAGTAAGTTCGCTAAGTAGTTTCATGGCGCATGTACAACAAACCTCTCGTATGTTCAGACGGCCGCGGCCGGTCCGTCACGCATCGCGTCACGCGTCGTCACGCAGCGGTAGGAGTGACTGTGTGACCTACATCGAGTTGAGGAGAGATCGCCGCAAAAACCAGATAACGACGACATAAGTCATCTAAAAGCCGCACAAAAAACTTTCCCGGCTTATATTGGAGTCGGCTCCACTCGCGGAACTTGTTTTCCTTGTGGCGGGCGGTGAGCGTGGCCAGTAGGGCTCGGAGATCACATTCAGTGGCTTGATAAGCCGCTCTATGGGATATCAAATACATCGAATGAACACGAAGGCTTTCAATTTTGATTAAAGAACTAACTTACCGTTTGTTGGTTTTCATTGTAAGGGTTGGTAATGCTGTGTTCGACTACGCAATTAGGTTTTATTATAAAATGTGGTAGCAGACAGAGCTTGCAGTACTGGGAGCTGTCAGTGGGTCGTACCTACGCAGATAGAGCTTGCAGTACTGAGAGCTGTGAGTGGGTGGTACCTACGCAGATAGAGCTTGCAGTACTGGGAGCTGTCAGTGGGTCGTACCTACGCAGACAGAGCTTGCAGTACTGGGAGCTGTCAGTGGGTCGTACCTACGCAGATAGAGCTTGCAGTACTGAGAGCTGTGAGTGGGTCGTACCTACGCAGATAGAGCTTGCAGTACTGAGAGCTGTGAGTGGGTGGTACCTACGCAGATAGAGCTTGCAGTACTGGGAGCTGTCAGTGGGTCGTACCTACGCAGATAGAGCTTGCAGTACTGAGAGCTGTGAGTGGGTCGTACCTACGCAGACAGAGCTTGCAGTACTGGGAGCTGTCAGTGGGTCGTACCTACGCAGATAGAGCTTGCAGTACTGAGAGCTGTGAGTGGGTCGTACCTACGCAGATAGAGCTTGCAGTACTGAGAGCTGTGAGTGGGTCGTACCTACGCAGATAGAGCTTGCAGTACTGGGAGCTGTGAGTGGGCCGTACCTACGCAGATAGAGCTTGCAGTACTGGGAGCTGTCGGTGGGTCGTACCTACGCAGATAGAGCTTGCAGTACTGGGAGCTGTCAGTGGGTCGTACCTACGCAGATAGAGCTTGCAGTACTGGGAGCTGTGAGTGGGCCGTACCTACGCAGATAGAGCTTGCAGTACTGGGAGCTGTCGGTGGGTCGTACCTACGCAGATAGAGCTTGCAGTACTGGGAGCTGTCGGTGGGTCGTACCTACGCAGATAGAGCTTGCAGTACTGGGAGCTGTCGGTGGGTCGTACCTACGCAGATAGAGCTTGCAGTACTGGGAGCTGTCGGTGGGTCGTACCTACGCAGATAGAGCTTGCAGTACTGGGAGCTGTCAGTGGGTCGTACCTACGCAGATAGAGCTTGCAGTACTGGGAGCTGTCAGTGGGTCGTACCTACGCAGATGGAGCTTGCAGTACTGGGAGCTGTGAGTGGGCCGTACCTACGCAGATAGAGCTTGCAGTACTGGGAGCTGTCAGTGGGTCGTACCTACGCAGATAGAGCTTGCAGTACTGGGAGCTGTGAGTGGGCCGTACCTACGCAGATAGAGCTTGCAGTACTGGGAGCTGTCGGTGGGTCGTACCTACGCAGATAGAGCTTGCAGTACTGGGAGCTGTCGGTGGGTCGTACCTACGCAGATAGAGCTTGCAGTACTGGGAGCTGTCGGTGGGTCGTACTTACGCAGATAGAGCTTGCAGTACTGGGAGCTGTCGGTGGGTCGTACCTACGCAGATAGAGCTTGCAGTACTGGGAGCTGTCAGTGGGTCGTACCTACGCAGATAGAGCTTGCAGTACTGGGAGCTGTCAGTGGGTCGTACCTACGCAGATGGAGCTTGCAGTACTGGGAGCTGTGAGTGGGCCGTACCTACGCAGATAGAGCTTGCAGTACTGGGAGCTGTCAGTGGGTCGTACCTACGCAGATAGAGCTTGCAGTACTGGGAGCTGTGAGTGGGCCGTACCTACGCAGATAGAGCTTGCAGTACTGGGAGCTGTCAGTGGGTCGTACCTACGCAGACAGAGCTTGCAGTACTGGGAGCTGTCAGTGGGTCGTACCTACGCAGATAGAGCTTGCAGTACTGAGAGCTGTGAGTGGGTCGTACCTACGCAGATAGAGCTTGCAGTACTGGGAGCTGTGAGTGGGCCGTACCTACGCAGATAGAGCTTGCAGTACTGGGAGCTGTCGGTGGGTCGTACCTACGCAGATAGAGCTTGCAGTACTGGGAGCTGTCAGTGGGTCGTACCTACGCAGATAGAGCTTGCAGTACTGGGAGCTGTGAGTGGGCCGTACCTACGCAGATAGAGCTTGCAGTACTGGGAGCTGTCGGTGGGTCGTACCTACGCAGATAGAGCTTGCAGTACTGGGAGCTGTCGGTGGGTCGTACCTACGCAGATAGAGCTTGCAGTACTGGGAGCTGTCGGTGGGTCGTACCTACGCAGATAGAGCTTGCAGTACTGGGAGCTGTCGGTGGGTCGTACCTACGCAGATAGAGCTTGCAGTACTGGGAGCTGCCGGTGGGTCGTACCTACGCAGATAGAGCTTGCAGTACTGGGAGCTGTCAGTGGGTCGTACCTACGCAGATAGAGCTTGCAGTACTGGGAGCTGTCAGTGGGTCGTACCTACGCAGATAGAGCTTGCAGTACTGGGAGCTGTGAGTGGGTCGTACCTACGCAGATAGAGCTTGCAGTACTGGGAGCTGTGAGTGGGTCGTACCTTCGCAGATAGAGCTTGCAGTACTGGGAGCTGTGAGTGGGTCGTACCTACGCAGATAGAGCTTGCAGTACTGGGAGCTGTCAGTGGGTCGTACCTACGCAGATAGAGCTTGCAGTACTGGGAGCTGTCAGTGGGTCGTACCTACGCAGATAGAGCTTGCAGTACTGGGAGCTGTCAGTGGGTCGTACCTACGCAGATAGAGCTTGCAGTACTGGGAGCTGTCAGTGGGTCGTACCTACGCAGATAGAGCTTGCAGTACTGTGAGCTGTGAGTGGGTCGTACCTACGCAGATAGAGCTTGCAGTACTGGGAGCTGTCAGTGGGTCGTACCTACGCAGATAGAGCTTGCAGTACTGGGAGCTGTCAGTGGGTCGTACCTACGCAGATAGAGCTTGCAGTACTGGGAGCTGTGAGTGGGTCGTACCTACGCAGATAGAGCTTGCAGTACTGGGAGCTGTCAGTGGGTCGTACCTACGCAGATAGAGCTTGCAGTACTGGGAGCTGTCAGTGGGTCGTACCTACGCAGAGAGCTTGCAGTACTGGGAGCTGTGAGTGGGTCGTACCTACGCAGATAGAGCTTGCAGTACTGGGAGCTGTCAGTGGGTCGTACCTACGTGTTCCATTGCTCATTATAAGCCAGTAAGTACTTGCTAGCACAGATATATTGAACAGCGACATTAGCGGCCGCAAGTGTCGCGGACACACGCTCATATTCAAAACATTACGTTTCTGCATGTTAGTTCACGCATTAGCGCAGCATTTCAACATCAAATGTTTTCAACACAATTATGAGTACAACGCGAACATTTGGCATCGTTAATGCGTCAGTTAGGTACATGTGTAACCCGCAATTGCTTATGATGTGCGGGTCCAGAGGGAGTGTGCGAGCGAGTTGATAAGGTGAGCGAGCGAGCGCACAGAGCACGCCGAGCACTCAGAGCGAGCTAATCGTTGCGCGCGACGTTTATTCCGTCTGCGGGTGATTTACAGCGCGTCGATTGCATTATACAGGGTGTTTTAATGGGTCGTATCGCAGCACGCGCTAAAAATTGAATGTTATGTGTTTACCGGCCTGCTTTATGGGTGAACCCGGCGGAAATGTGAATCATTGTGTGAAGACAACGCTTTTCAGTATTTGAGTGTGACTTCATGAGGCTAACTTATTATGCTTTGAGCGTTGTTCAATATTATATACGACCAAACGTTAGGTACGCTTCGTTCAATAAGTGTCTCTTTTTGATCAAACAACCGTTTCGTCTTTTTTATGACAAACTTCGTAATTCAAATTCAAATTCTTTATTGCGAACTAAGTGTATACTTTTGAAGATGTTAACAATAGATAGGTATGTAGTAGTAGTCCATGGTCAACATAATCAAAAGCTTTTGTCATGTCCATGTATAGTGCTGTGACCTGATTTGTTTTTATCTAGTTCCGTTATAACTTTTTGTAAGAACTGATGCATTGCTGTATTAACTGATTTCCCTTTTCTGAATCCAAATAATATATTTACTAAGATTATTATATAGTACTCTTTCAAATATTTTAGCCATTATTGGAATGAGAGCGATAGGTCTAAAATTACATCTTCCGTTTTTTCTTTTTTGAATATTGGTGTAACTAGTTTTCATATATGTCGAATGTCATAGCACGAACACATACAATTCGTGCCTACCTACAAGGATGAAACGAGTAGGAGAAGGTTTGAGATAGAGCTCACTCGGCGGGTATTAATGTTGTCAACGTAGCGGTATGTGTATGTAGCGCAGGCGTGGGCTGTCGCGTCACCAATCAGCGAGATTGCTGAATTATATCACGGAGCCGGCTTTATTGATATTCCTGCTCAGATTCCAGCTCTCAAATTATAATAATGTACCGACAGACACATACACGTGGATAATACAGTGTACAGTTCGTTGTGATTGCCTTTCCAGCCTTGTTCTCTACATGTTAGCTTTGTATTTGTGAGGCGGAGCCACGCTACCGCCAGCTTCATGTTCCGTATGAAGTTACCAAATACTAATAAAGGATTTCGTAGAAATTGGACGGCCAAGTGGACCGCACCTAGAAATTGTTTTATTTCTCATGTTACTTGTTTTAGTATTGAGGTCAGGTTTTAAAATCGAAACTATAGACTGTGTTTTTTTATCCCACCAAAATATAAATTAATGCTTTAAATGTTTTAAATTTAATGCGCGACTTTAGGCTCAGTTAGCTCCGCCGCGAGTTCTCCGAGATTGGATGACATAAGCCGGATCTCTGACGGGCGAAAAATGTTTGAAAATACGTTGTACTGAGAGAAAACCTCTAATAATTTGTGTTAAATTGTAAATAACGGATCTCAATAAAATACGACAGCAAGTATTACGTAGGTACAGTCACGACCATAAATACGAATGCAGGTAGTACATAGGTACAGTCACGACCATAAATACGAATGCAGGTAGTACATAGGTACAGTCACGACCATAAATACGAATGCAGGTAGTACATAGGTACAGTCACGACCATAAATACGAATGCAGGTAGTACATAGGTACAGTCACGACCATAAATACGAATGCAGGTAGTACATAGGTACAGTCACGACCATAAATACGAATGCAGGTAGTACATAGGTACAGTCACGACCATAAATACCTTTCAGTTACGCAGCATTCGTTTTTCTCGCGAAATAAAAATTGTAACTTTGAGAAAATACTTATTTCATACTCGTAATACGAGTACTTAGTCAAGTTTCGATAATTTTATGTTCGTAATACGTCTATCAAAAATCTTGCGTAAGTGTAAGGTATCTAGGCTTGTGACTGTACAGTGCATAGTCTGCATTACTGTACACTGTCATGCAGCACTGTACACTGTCAGCCACCACAAAAAATAATGCTGCTCCCACTGCTGGGACACAGGCCTCCTCTCAGTGCGAGGGAGCGGGCCGTAATCCACCACGCGGGCCCAGTGCGGGTTGGTGGATGTCACATGTCTTTGAATTTTTAGTTCTAGGACAAAGAAATTTAAGAAGTAATATTGAATATCTTTGTTCTAGGACAAGCCGTTTTCCTCATGATGTTTTTGTTCACCGTTTTGAGAGCAATGGTTATAAAATAATTTACACAAAGTAAAGCGGCCGTCTGGGTTCGAAGCTACGAGCTAACAACTGGTAAGTCGCAGCTGTTGTCACTGGGCCCCTCTGGCACACACATAACATAGTCGCATATTTCTTTTGATACATGAACACATGATAAATAACCGAGCGGTATAATGCATGCTCACCGCAAATCAATGTCTTTGGTGTGCGCTTCAAGAACATGTTGTACCTATTCATTGTAATTCTCTCTGGTTGTAAAGAGGGGGCACTATGGGCCTGTAATAAGATTAGAGATTTAATGCGGGTCGTAAGGGTCGGGCCGAACTGTGACCCCGAGCACTCGCGGGGAAAAATGTAGCCGAGGTACCTACTATTAACATAATTACGAACGTTAAATATTCAGCTAAGGTACCATGCACAATATGGCTCCCTAAGATATACAGACAATGGTGTCGATTCTCTTGTACCCCGAACTAAACTAACTAAACTATCACTAAAATTCCTTACTTTTGGCTATGAGAATCTTACGAGCTATTCTGCAAAAAAAACCTCTAAATTAAAAAACTATTTTGACACAACTATAATCGAGTATGACAAACGTGACTCCGCGTGGTATGGTGCCCGTAGTAATAAGACCCGGTGGCTTTAATTGGAACTAACGAAATCACTATGAAAGTGACAAGGCTTGTCATATTTTGTTCAACGAGCAGGGAGGGGGTAGCTCAACGTGTTTTTTTATGGATTTTTTTTTAAACGCTTTATAAAGGGGGGCAAATTTTCATTATTTTTGAGATAGAACACACCGTTTTCGAGATATAAGCAAAAAAAAAAAAATACAGTACTGTTTTTGCACTTATAGTCAAGGTGTTGGTGTGAATTTCTAGTTCATGATAACTAATTTTATTCTACACCTTTTTAATCGCGATTAAAAATAGTCTGATTAAGTTTCACAATTAAAATTTTAGGTGAAAACAGTGAAATTCAAAATAGCAAAATTGCCATTTTCACTAAATTAATAACTCGGTACAATATCAGTGCTGACAAACTAAAATAGAGTTAAGTTGTGTCACTTTAGTCAATTTCAGAATGAAAAATCGTCGTTTGACAGGAATAAACTAAATTTTTGTGATTTTTAGTCTAGTTTAGAGGCACTTGTGACAAGAGAATCGGCACCAATATAGACTGACCGCGGTCACTAGTTCTCAGCGAGTGTGTAACGTTCCGACTTGTTTACATGCGAAGGGAATCGGTTACAATGGTTAGTGCGACTACGTTTATAAGCACTCCTTACCACCTGACACAGTTAGCGTGCGCTGGTATGCAGGCAGGTATTCATCCCTCGCCCGTGCGATGCCGCGCGTTCAATGCTCGCGTGAGATTCCTCGCGAGGCGATAAATCGCGATTACGTCACGCGATCTACTTTATCTAGCACATGTGATATAAGCAGTTAACTTAATTATGGTCATCATGAACTAATACATAAACTCAAGACTGAGGAGACTACTACAATAATATTCGAGATAAAACAAGCAGTAGGTAACGCCTTTGCTTTTTAACTTGACCAAAAATATTTGTTTACATGAAACTGAATTGCTTTTTCAAATGTAGAAAACATTTTGTATTTTGTATTGTATTGTAAAAAAGTCGTCTCCTCCATATTCTGGAAATAATCAATGAACTTTGGTACTAGTTGTAGTTCCATATTTTATTTTTTTAACTTCAAAGGATTTAAAAATATAAGGTTAGTAAATACAGAAGATGGAATGTGATGAGGAAGTATCATGATTACATCGCACACCCAGGCTAGAAGTGTTGTGAGGAAATCATCAAAGGTAACTTCTAGTTCCCAGGGTTGACATGTTTCATGCGAAAATATGTGAACTCATGATTAGACTGTTTTTACAAGAGGCGACAGTACGGACGTACGACCTGAAGGTGAGTGCACTGATGCCTGTGAACTTTTACACCTCTCTGTAAAAGTTCCGCAGCCATCAGTGCCCACTCTGACCATCTCGCTCCTTTCTGCACAAGCCGAGCGCTACGTAGTCGTGCAGCTTTCCTTCCGAATGGTGCTCGTTACGTCCGCTGTAAAGTCAATCGACTAAAAAGTATAAGTGTGCCGCGCCGCGCCAACCTTTGAAGTTGATTACCATTTTGAATTGATTAATTCCATGGAACTTTTGTATGGCCGAGCCAAGAATAAAGTTGAAGTAAAATATGAATTTCCCCCGCGATTCATTCACTCAGCAGATTTATGTATTTGTGGAGTTTAAGGGGGGCGCTTTTTATTTGTGTCGGCTGAACTTATAACAGGAGAGCTTATCGTAGCGGAGCAGACTGCTGCGGCGTGCGCGTCGCGTGCGTGTGGCCGGACACTGCAATATAGTGTGGGCCATAACATTAGGTTAATCTTTATGTTCAATAGAGCCGTGAATATGTTCTATGCTTTAGAAGAGGTTAGTAAAATATTCGCATCATATTACAAAATATTAGCAATTAAATTGATGATTTATAATGAATCGGCGGCACACGTGTTCATGTCTCAGGTGATGAACAGTAATCAAGCGACTCTAAGGAAATGAGCTAGTTCATAAATCATACACCGAGAGTGGAATGCTATTATAAACGCTATGTACTGCGGGGACGTGCCACCTCCCCGCGTTACACCTGCTTAGCTTCCCCGTGCGAGCCTGGGATATATGGAGATTATTCAGGAAGGTTAGGTGCGTAGTACTCGCTACCGGCGTGCGTGAATGACCTGATGTATGAACGTACATAATCAGCCTATAATGTTCCCACTGCTGGATACAGGCCTCCATTCTGTGAGAGGGAGTGGGCCGTAATCCACCACGCGGGCCCAGTGCGAGTTGGTAGATGTCACATGTCTTCGAATTTTTGGTTCTAGGACATGCCGGTTTCCTCAAGATGTATTCCTTCACCGTTTTGAGAGCAGTGGTGATGAAAGAATTTCTACAAAGTAAAGTGCCTGCTCTAGTTTGAACCCACGACCTACAACTGTTAAGACGCCGTTACCACTGGGCCACCACTGCTCAGTGACTCAGTTTTGACGTAAACGAGGCAAAAGGAGTATGTAAGGATCGTAGCAGGTTGCGTTCTGTAGTTTCAGCGAAGAAGGCGTGAATTTTTGTATTGTGTAGGTATGAATTATAGATCAGAATTGTAGGGTACCTCTTTGAAATAACTTTATTTTGTTTATAAGTTGGCGAAACAAAGATAGAGTTGGAGTTATTATGTTGGTAAATGATAGTGAGACAAACCCTGTACTTTGTACTCTGTGGCCTCACGCCTGGCCCGTGCGGACTGTGGAGCCGCATAAAACCCTCGCAGCGATCGCACTCGACGGCGACGGGAAATAAATTGCTTATTATTGCACTGAATCTTAACGCCACAATATTGGACGTGTCAAACTGCTCTGTAATATCGTTTGGCCCCCGTGTCAGGCCCCTGCGGTCCAGTGGCCTCTGTGGGCCCCGCTGTCCCAGCGCCAATTTCGAAGTGGATGACATTCAATTAACACGATTGGATTAAAAGGTTTCAGATCGGTGACGTCACGGCAATGAATCGAATCTGTGACCGCCGATAAGAGCAGACTGTTGAGGTTTGTTTGTGATCGTTTGGTGTTGAGGCTAATGTAATTGTAATTTGCGCCACAAAATATTGGCGATTGTAGTTTATGTGTGATATAGCCGGTTTATTATAAAATGTTTCGTCCGGGAGGTCACGAATGTGATTGGAAGTCGATGTCTACATTATTTAGTTTTGCTATGTAATAATTGGAAAGTGATATTATTATCTAATTAGTCCCTCTGAAATCGGCTTGATACAATATATTGTAAACACAGAACGAGGAAAACTGTCCCACCGTAGCACAGTTTATAACTGTACACGGGGTCAGGGTGAATCAGTTATCAGTTCTAGTTACTAATAATTGGAATTACTAGTGCAGAATTTGTTGTAAGGTTGTTTCTTCTGGCACAAATAAAGATTTGTTATGTTATGTTAACAGGCAAAGAAGTCTAAAACAATTGAACAAACTATTATGTTACAGTAATGGTTATGATCTAAAGTTACTTGTTAGCGGTATTTAAAACGGAACACTCACCAAAATAACCCAAAAACAACAAAATTTAGAGATACATAATGAATGAAAGCTTTGTTAAATCACAACACGCTGCAGTCTGTTAGTATTCACGACACACACAGCACGTCAGTGGGTTGACAATGACAACCAGCAACCACGCACCGACAACCAACTGTTAGTCACAACTACGGCAGATATATCACTAATCGATGACGAACACTCATTCAGATCACAATTATAGAAACACTCCCACGTACGAAGAAGAAGCCACTTATTAATAAAACATAATAACGGACCCTTGTCACAGTTGTCACAGTAACACTTAGCTTCAGAAAAACATTTGTGCTTTAGCTCGACATTGTGGCAGGTTGTTAGAAACGATATTTCTATATAGAATATTGGAGAAGCCGAGTCTCGAAGGATTAATCTTGAACTTTACTGAATATTTAGGCACAAAGGGGAGGCGCGCTCCAAAATGTTAATTATTTATGAAAGTCGAGCTAATGATGCCCCATTTACTAAATTGCCGAGGAAACTATTAGTATTATGTTCGTAATTATGTCCCACAAGATAGCAACAAATTCCTCTCATTTACTGTAAAGTAAAATAAACTAACGCAGCCTGCAGCAGCAGCAGAAATAAATCAGCGGTCCGAGTTTTTCCTGCGCTAATGAAGACACACAACACATGCGGGGTTAGTGCGCGCACACACGCGCGGCACGCGTACGCACCTGCGTCCGAGAACATCCGCTGGTAGATCTCGTCGCAATCTGCCGGACAAGAACAACGTTAACAAGTCAGTGAACAGTCGCGCTGTCGGTGAGCGGTGCCCGTTGAGGCAACTTGCACGCGAACAGTTTGTTGATTACTGTCATCTTTAGTCATCTGTATTGACTTAGGTATCAAAGGCAAACGTATGATAAGTCTCCGCGCGCGTCTGCCGCGGCTCTGTTGTTACTGAGACGTCAATTATAAAGTGTTGTTATTGCAGCGGCGCGCCGGCTGACTGCAGACAAGTTCTCCATTTCAAGATTCGGGAGTTTACTTCAAAGTTAAAAGATAAATACAAAATGGAGTGAGCTTTATTTAACACTAGGTATTGCCAGCGGCTTCGCCCGCGTGGATGTAGCAAAATATCCCACGGGAACGTACTACCCGGAAATCCTTCCTTATTCCTTGTCTACATTATAAAGGGAACCTCTGTGCAAACATTCAGCTTTCTAGGTTTGGGTTTGGGCTGGGCGTTGATGAGTCAGTCAGTCAGGACAACGGTTCCATTTAATTTTAAGAAATAATTAGAAATAATTGTTGTAAATAATATCAACAGTAGCTCTGTGAGACTACATTACTAGGAGCATCGGCGTGTACCAGTGCGCTAGTTGAGTTGGCGAGTGTCCAGCGCCAGTGACTAGTGGAGTGCGAGTGGCCGGGCCAGTGGCTGCGGCTGCCGACTGCACTAAGTAACCGAGTGCTGACGCGCTCATTTGAAACGGATCACACCGCGTACGCCTATAGGTTTGTTTGTTTGAAATGTTCGTATCTTTACAGCTTCAGGAGCGCCGCCGGGCGCTGCGCTGGTGACTTACGTGAATACATAACGTTTGTATTTAGGAGCTTTACATATATGGATTAGCTTATTTACTTACGTGGATGATCGCACCGGTGTGGCGGCGGCGGCGGCGGCGGCGGCGGCGTGCCAATTCCAGCATGTATTCGTTTGTGTTATATTATAATTAAATTTTACGTTTACTAATAACTTATCAAATTATGTTTAGATTTTAAAATATGTTAATTAATTTCTTCTTTAATTCAATTCAGAAAGTTCCTTGAATGTAGTTTTTTTTAACCGACTTCTAAAAAAGGAGGAGGTTCTCAATTCGGATGTTTCTATTTTTTTTTTTTTTTTTTTTTATGTTTGTTCGCGCATAACTCCGTCGCTTGCCAACCGATTTGAAAAAATATTTTTTTGTTGGAAAGGGTATACTTCCCAAATGGTCCCATTTTTGTCAAAATCCAGTTCTGATGATGGGATCCTGGAGAAATCGAAGGAACTCTTCAAATATTATAGGCACACCTATAGCGATTTGGGTATTTTTTTATAGTAGCTCGTGCATTTGCTCTCGGAAAGCACCACATGGTGAATTGGAACTGATGATGAAGACCACAGATGGCTACCAGAACTACTCAATGATAAATATTTCACGGGTTGCGATTCGATTACTTTAATATGGTTGCTAAGCAATTTCCGCTCGTCACACAATGCGTGTGATGAGTGGTTGTTGAGGAGTTCTCCTGGTTCTTACCAGCAGAACTCCTCAACAATTAACGTCCCAGCATCGGGAAAAGCAATATTTTGTAACATGTGATGAGCAATTGACATTAGACTATTGTAACTTATACAAATTATAAACAGACCCACTAAAAAGTGAAAAATAAAAACTTTTTTACAAAAAAATACAACCGACTTCCAAAAACAACACTACAAAGTGAAAAATAACTTTAATTTCGGAAGTCGGTGGCAATAACGAAAATACATTTAATCAGACACCGACTTCCCAAATTAAAGTTATTTTTCACTTTGTAGTGTTGTTTTTGGAAGTCGGTTGTATTTTTTTGTAAAAAAGTATTTATATCCCAACAGTTTCTAAATATCAAACAAGCCCCTAACATCAAATGTAATAATAGGTATAAGCTAGATCTATATTTTTGATCATCATATGCACCACGCATGCTTACCCTCGGCCGCCTGGCACAAAGGTGAGGAGGAAACAGCGAGTCAAAGTCTTGTCATCGCGTGAACGTGACGCGGAAGTGCTTACAGCGGCACATCGCCCCGCATCGCTGCGTGACGGCGGTGGCGATTGACGCGGCACGGGGCGATACGTTGCGATATACGATGGTTAGTTCTGAGAGATGTTGTCCTATCCTTTCCGTTCCGTGGAGTTTCTTGACCGTTCTTCTCCATAGGTACCTAGGTTCTTCTACGCTTTGGAATGGGCGCCTAGCTTCATCTTTCTGACTGACCGACCCCTTGACAATTCAATAATGCCTGTTATTTGAAATAAATGCTTTGAGTTTGAGTTTGAGTTTGTTCGGAAAATGAAAGATTCATGGAAATTCAATTACCGTACTGATTTCTTAAACTCTTAAAAACTAGTACAAGAGTCTCAGACACACAAAGAGGAAAATGAGGTCATTGGTTTTTTAGGAAGTGAATACATTAACGTTTGTAGTCAGCCAGTAATGATGGTTAGCTTAGTTTGTATCGTAGTCGCGGACGGCCACACAGCATCCCGCTTTTATCTCTGGATTTACAACAAATTGGTGTTTTGGGCGCGCGAGCTACCCGATTAATTCAAAGCACGCCCATTCGCTTCAATAAATATGTTAAAATGTTCCGTGACAATGGCTCGGTGCCGATTTCGCATCGCATTTTCGAGTCGCCGGCGTTTGTTCAAATTGTTCGCGCCTCGTACCCGCGCCCCGCGCCTCTCGCTCCTCCCGCGCGCCCCCTCATCGTCGATGACGCGCGACAAGCCCGCGCTGAACGCAACGCAAACAGTGTCCGCGCGACTAATCCGCCAGATCCGACAGATCCGACAGATCCGACGTTACACAAGACGACATAAAGCATTTACGACGGAGCTCGAGATGCACCGGGATGCTGTGACCAGCCAGAGGTATCATAATATTATGCAAATCTCAGATAGTGGAGCGCGCGCTGCTGAAGTGTGGCTGGAATATATTCCTGTGCTGGTTTATAGTTAGATCCTTACCTTTAGAATGTAAACAACATAATCAAAAACACTTGTTTAGCTTCATCCATTAGTGGGTAAAGTAAAGCAGCCACTCACCGACGACATGCAGCGTGACGAAGAAGGAGCGCACGGGCTGCGTGGACACCTGGCACTCGTACACGCCCGCGTCGCGCTGCTGCGCCCACTTGATGTGCAGCGTCCAGTCGTCCGTCTGCGCCGAGTGCGTGGCCTGGAAGCGCTGGTCCGACGTGTACGTGTAGCCGCCCACCGTCAGGATGTGCAGGTCGCGGTGCCGGATCCAGGACACCTGCGGACCGACAGAGGGAGACATGTAGGTGCAGACCAAGTTTGCGACATATGACACCAAATGTGTGCGTAACAGTTTTCAATGGTTTACGTTTAAAGCCTTGGTTTGGCGCTTGGCTCAGTGGTTGTATTATAAAATGAAATCATATCCTACAAAAATATTTAGTCTAACAAATAGGGAGCAATTCAGTGAAAGGAGCAACTTATTGCTCACTTATCTTGAAACTTTACGCAATAAGAAGCCGGAGATCATTCAAGAAATTCAAATGAAAGCGCCGCGCCGTGATTGTTGCGACTTCCTCCAGAACAGAGCAGTCGGCGCGCTGCCGTAGCTGTAGTTATATTTATAAACATTCATCAAAGCTAACAAAAGTCTTTCGGCAATGTGGCGGCATTTATCACGCTCAGACGTCGAGAAACCGAGCCCGATCACTCAGCAAAGGCGTTATTGAATGTGAGCTCAAAGGGGCCACGTGGAGCGCCGGAGCCCGCAGGGGCCAGGGGGCCACGGGGCCCGTTTGAAGTATTTTTTGACATTAATATTCGTCGGCGGTTGTTTTAGGCGCGGCGGCCATTGGCATGCAAATCAGCCGTCTCTATGAACATTGCGAACGGCTCTTTATTACTCATTCCTTTAATTTACTGTTTGCATGTACTCGTAGAGCTCCCGGTGTCAGCTCTTTAATTATCTCGGGTGTGTTAAAGCTCCACGTTTTTTTACTTAATTTACCCGTTGAAATTCCTAGTATTTAGAACGGGCCCGTCTGATTATGCGAGCCTTTTTCTTATTTGCGTGTCTGAGTAAACCGGCTTATCTCGACGTTAAGAGCTTTTGAAATACTGGGCTCGATGACGTCACGGAGCCTGCCGTACTTATTAAACGAAGATAATTGGAATAGGTGGCCCGTTGGAAATCAACTCAACTTAAACTTTAATTTGTAAGTTCGTATCTTAGTGACAGTAATCATTTTAGGATTGTAATATAATCGAAAAAGAAATAGTTTCTTATCTATAAAGGAAGGTACGAGACGGAGCGGAATGTTTCTGACAGTTCTGAAAACAAAAACACAACACAGCTACAAAAAAACCGGCCAAGTGCGTGTCAGAACACGCAAAATGAAGGGTTCCGTAGTTAAAAGAATTTATCCCAAAAACACACTATACAATAGATCCAAAAAAAAAAAAATTATGTTATCAAACTACAAATTAACAATTTTCGGACTTTTTCTTTTATTTGTGCTGGAAGACCTTGCTTCATGCCAAATTTCATTATTCTAGGTCAACGGGAAGTACCCTATAGGTTTTCATTTACTTGCTTACTTGCGACAGTTGCGAGTATCAAAATGTGTCGCAAAATGGCCGTATTTTTTTATTGCGTTGACATAGAAGCTTGTTTTTTTTAGAACTCTAAGGGACTATAGACTTACGTATTTGATATTAATTTCAACTTGATATCTCCACGCCTCCTTGACAAAATGGGTCATGACAGATTGACACTATCCTCCTTGTCATGACAGATTGACAGAGTTGAAATATTTTTATATGGTAGAATTACTAATTAACAATTTTCGGACTTTTTCCTTTATTTGTGCTGTGAGAGCTTGCTTTTTGCCAAATTTCGTGATTCTAGCACAACGGGAAGTACCCTATAGGTTTTGATTTACTTGCGAGTATCAAAATATGTCGCATAAATAGCCGTATGTTTTTATTGCGTTGACTTAGAAGCTTGAGTTTTTTAGGACTCTAAGAGACCATAGACTTACCTATTTGATATTAATTTCAACTTAATACCTCCACGCGTTCCTGAGAAAAAGGGTCTTGACATACTTGTCAAGACCCTTTTTCTCAGGAACGCCAGTCATCAGTCGTCATGTTAGTCGACAGACAGACGGACAACGAAGTGATCCTATAAGGGTTCCGTTATTTTCGTTTGAGGTACGGAACCCTAAAAATACAAATAAGTAAATTGAAATTGAAAAATAAATTGAAATTGAAAAAAGCCTGATTACATGTAGGTAACTTTGTTTCGTTGTCCTCTGTCATAATAATACTAGTTTAAAAAGTAATCTACACTAGTCTGTGTTCATCAGGCCTCCAAGTAGTTCTACAAATGATGTGGCATTCCTTCCACTCAAGTTTTTGTTCTCACGACGTTGTTACAAAGGCGCCATTCTTTTTATACGTTAGTTTACTTTTCAAATGGAAAGTTATATAGTGCTGTGACGTCATACACCAGAGCGCACACTCCGCGTCACCATCAGTACCTCATGGAGAGTAAACCGCTGCAGCGTGTCATGGAGGTCAAAGATCTGGGTGTTTGCTTCACTGCGGATCTGCAGTTTAGGAAACATGTTGTTGTGGTTTGCAAAAAGGCATACCGCAACCTTGGGTTTCTTTTACGACAAGCGAGTCAGTTTACTAGTATAAGTGCATTAAAGGCTTTGTATGAAGCACTGGTGAAGAGCCACCTACAGTACAACGTGGCTATTTGGAGTCCTAGTGAGGTCAAATACAGTTTCATGCTAGAGCGGATACAAAACAAATATGTTAGGTTCATGTATAAAAAGTTATTTGGAGTGTATCCGGGATACCCGCTATTGTATCCTACCTTATTTATCTTGGGCATGGTAGGCTATACAAAATTAGAAATTAAGCGTGAACTTGCACTAGCCACATACCTGTTCAATGTTATGAGAGGTAGAATATCTAATATAGACATTCTGCAGTCGATCGTGTTGTGCGTGCCCAACGAGTATGTAAAGAGGCGCCGGCGGCCGCAGCTGCTGGTAGTGCCGAAAGCGCGCACCAATCTTCTCCGTCGTGCTCCGCTAACGCGTGCGTTGTGCACTCTCAACACGGTAGCTATGAGCTTGGACCTCTTCTCTTGTACACTGAACGACTTTACTATAGTAACCTCTAGACTGCTATGTTATCCAGATCTGCCTGTGTATTGATATAGTTAGTAACTAAGTACCTAGTTTTAATATTTTGTTCAGTTTTCTTTTGTTATGTACCACTCTATCAATTTAGGTTAGCCTGTAAAGATAGGATGTGATGTTAAATAAATAAATAAATAAATAAAAAACTTTTTGTGCGTCTACGGCTAGATCAGAAATTGGCTAGACACATTAATGTTGGTTGACATTACATAGTCTCATCATTGTCAACAAGATAGGAGCATGAACAATGTTCAGTACTTGTTCATTTGTGAGTAGTAAAGGGTGTGTCTGTGTATGCAGGGAGCATGAAGTAGGCGTGATACACAGTTGTTCGGGTCGGCACATTCAATTGTGCAGCATTTGTAAACAAAGCCAACTCGAAGCAGTGACTACAAAATGATATGCGAGCTTGCCGCCCGGCTGTGCCGGCACATGGGGAACACGATATAGCAGTAAAGAAAAACGAGTGAGCCTTACAGTAGTCGCCTATGGTCATTATTCAACATTAATATTATATCCAACTCTAGCACCTCTAGCGCGTGCTATGATGAGCGTTCATTGGTCAAATCTAATAGCGCGCACTTGCCCGGCTTCCTGTTACACGCTTACATCCCTTTTCACGAAATCACTCCAATAGATGGCAGGAAAGTGAGAGGAAAGATGTTACACATCAATAATTCGAAGAAGTCACCTGGGAACAGTTCCAATAACGTTTTGTAAAGAGATTTTTTCGTTTATTTAGAGATCGCACATGACAGAAAGGTTTGGAAGGAAAAAGGGGAGGCCTTTGCCCTGCAGTGCGACACACAATAGGCTAGCAGACAAAAAAATAAAAATTATCGCAATACTGGTAAATAAACGTTTATTTTTAAATAACAAACGTTATTACGTTGCCCGATTTGTAAAGCATTATTAAAACAATAGCAGTACCTACTATGTATTGTTCTGTGAGCAACCGTGAGAGAGGCATTTCGATTCTTGAGCGTACACACAATCGCATACACGTGTAGTATGATTATGTACATGTTATTTAAATTGTCTATTTCGAGATGTTTCTACATCTATTGTTACGGGGCAATAACACACGTCCTCTGACCTAACTACGACATTGATGAATGACAGGTGAGTGAAACTCGAGAATTAATTGTCATATGAGGATGGATTAGCATTCACAGCTGAACACATTGCGTGCGACAAGCCAGGCGTGACGTGGTACAAAGCTACAGTCTGCTAAGTTTGGAACTCAATAACACGTTGAGGGACGGCACTGACTTTTGCAGCGGTGATTCCCTTACTGGCTGTCGTATACTATGTAGGTAGATTGTAAGAGGATTGTGGCTTGTCATTGTAATAATAGTTAGGTTGTGGGTATTCAATAAAAAGGAGTCTTGATCAACCCGTCTTTCATTTACCACATATGTCCAAACATCGAAAAATCTACTGCTAATGCAGTGCGCTCCGCAATGTTTTATAATTATGAGACGCGCACGTGGCGGCCGCCACCTATGTTAAGGGTGATAGTGGCCGTAGGTGGTTGTGTATGTGTGTGTGTGTGGCCGGGACAGAGCAGAGTTGCGACGAGTTTGACTATGTTTGACCAAAGTTCTAGGGAAGCTACCTATTTGATTTCAAGAGAAACATCTGGTTCGTCTATTATCTGTAAGAGTAAACAGGTACACTCCCTTTCTGAAACTCATATTGTTTCTAGAAATTCATTGTAGTTTTTGTTTGATTAATTAAGACTCAAATTCTTTCTAGGTATGTTATAGGTCAGACAAAAAAACTATTATGTAGCTTGACATGTTGAAGTAGTTTTCTCCAACCATGATGTTGTTTGCATAACTTTCAGAAAGTGACATACCGCCGCTGCTGCAATAGCTTCGCCGCATGTCTCGGCTGTGTCGTGTCCCGCAGTCCGGACTGAAGATAAAATACCGAACATTGACGCATTCACGGAGCGTTTCACAGATACCAATAGTTAAGAATACCCGCCGCTAATTAATTCGTCAGCTTTAATGAATAAACAATACGCCGTCAGTTAGGTACAGCCTTCTGCTGAATCACTTCATTTTCGACCATTAGCCGAAAGGGTTGAACAAGTTTATTTTAGTACTTTTGCTAGGCGTGGGAAGCCGTAGGCAGTCGTGGGCAGCCGTGGGCTCGTGTCTGAAGTAAGGTCACCTTTACACTCCTACCTTATCTGTGAAATGGCGAAAATTGGAACTGCGGCCGTCATGTTGAAATGTCTTCGATTGTACGGACGCATGTCATTCGATTGTGTCGACGCATCGACAGTGGCGTCCTCTTTCAGTTCACAGATAAGTTGGTAGGACTGTACGTTAGACCGTATTTTTAGGAAGCCTAGCTCAATATATGTAGTTGGTCTGAAAGGATTGAGGGACATGCAGCAATGTCAAAGATTTTAAAGACGCGATCGAAGATAAATGAAAAGGTGAGACTGGTCGAATATAAACAAAGAGTGTCTTCTGACGTTTTACAAAAGGAGAAAGTACTTAAAGTGACTTGATGATACAAATCTCGTGAAAGCGTTACGATCTGTGTCCCGATGCGTCTGCGTACACAATGTGTCACTATTTCTACATCTTACACAATGTGTCACTACTTCTACATCGTACACAATGTGTCACTATTTCTACATCTTACACAATGTGTCACTAATATCTCTACATCGCATGTTGTAGTGTCATAACACTAGATGCTCAATAAGTGTCAATACGTATCGTTCCACTGTGTTTCATCTCGCTTCCAATATCTCATCATTCTCTTGGCCTTATCCCAATTTATTTGGGGTCGACGCAACATGTCTTTTTCTTCCATACTTCTCTATTAGTCATCATCACAGTAGTCACTCCCTTTCTAGCCATATCATCTTTCACACAGTCCTTCGATCGTTTCTTTGTTCTTTCACTGTTCTTATTGCCGTTCACATTCATACTCAAAACTTTCCTCACGACATTTTCCTCATTCCTCCGCATCACATGCTCATACCATAACAACCGATTCCCGCACAACTTTTCAGTCACCGGTGTCACTTTCACACTTCCTCTTATGTACTCATTTCTTATTCTATCCATCCCGTAACACTACACTTCCCTCTAAGCATTCATATCTCAGCTGCATGCAATTGCTTTCTTTCTTCCTTAGGCCCAACATTCTGATCCATACAAGACAGTAGGTCTAACCATTGTTTTATATATATCTTCCCTTATGTTTGACGGGAATGCGGGAGTCGCAGATTGTTTTCGTGACCTGCCGCCATTTCATCAATCCAGTGTTAATTCTGTGCTTTAGTCCATCACCTTCGCTTTGCACGAGCGAACCGAGATATCGAAAGGCAGGATAACTGTGCGGTGCGCCATTAAGCGTTATGGCCTCAGAACTGGAGAGATGCTAAATTGGAGAACTGGAGAAATGCTATTATTCCTTAGATGAATATTTAAATAATAAACATAAATAATATAAGAAATGTAGCATATGTTCAGGAAATTACTAATGTAATAAAAAAATAATTATATAAGAATAATAATTAATAACAAAAGTAAATGATAATCACGCAATTTATAGGTATATTTAAAATATATAAATGATATAGTAATTATTAATAAATAATATAACAAAAATAATAATTAATTAAAATAGCAATAACATTAGATTAAATAATATAGCAATAATAATTATTCATAATCTCCTAAATCAGGGCTTCCTCTCTCCTACCCTTTTGCTGTGCCCTGCAGGGTCCGTAATGATCTCAATTATATAATTACCACCTAAGTACACATTATGGTAAAGCAATAAAGATATTGAGTATTGAGTATTGAGATCGCCAAAATTACACATACACATATTCGGTTTTTGTTCAGCTGATTTTCAAGCCAACATTCTCCAGCTTTTGTTGCCATTTCTCCAATCAGTACCCTAATGGCGTAACACATTATCAATCGGAGTTGGTTTCATTTTGACAGTTCAACAACATTCATTGCGTTGTTTACGTTGTGAGCAGACAAATTTTTCGAACATATGAAGCAATGGATTAGCAATTTGTTTCAAAATGAAACCAACTCCGATTGATGTGCAGCTCTGGATCTCAGGTCCATCTTCACCGACAAGAACAATGCCATCGACAAACAGCATGCACCAGGGTGCCTCCTCCGTAAGTCCGAACACAGAGCGTCCACAGTCAACAGATAAGGACTTCAAGCCGACCCTTGGTGCAAGCCTATATCCACATTGAACTCATCGGTGTTGCTAGCAATCGACCGGAAGTAGGTACGAGATTGACTTTAGATAGCAAGAATTAACTCTATATACTTCCCGAGCAAACCACAACACATCCCGAGGTAGATAGGGTACCTACATATGCTTTCTTCAAATCAATGAACACCATTTGCAATGTCTTGTGTGCACACCTGTCGGTATTTCTCACACAATTGACGGAGTGCAAAAGCGGCGTATAAACAAACTGGTTTGGGGTAAGTAATCTCACTCTCCTCTCACAATTTTTTCACTATCACTTTCTCTCATACCTTCATATTATGGGCCATGCGCTTTATCCCTCGATAGTTGTTGCAGTCCTGTACATCACCTTTATTATTGAAGATGGGAACAGCGAACTATTGCACTATTCTTGTCGGATCGTTCCTTCATACAATAACATAATGAACATTATGTTGTTTTATAATGTGCATAAATCGCGAAAATTTAAAAAGTTTATTTGATAACTATTGCCTGGTTTTATAAAACTGAAAATACTTTGCGTTTAAGACTTGTAAAGTCATTTAAAATTTAAAATTCTACTTGATAGGATCAACTATTTTCAAGTCAGTCACATACATCCACATTCTTTTAAACACTTCCATACCTTTACTGGCATATCATCTGGACTAATGGCCAATTTTTACCCGACTACAGCGAAGCAAAAAGGAGGGTTATGATTTTGACTGGTATGTGTGTATGTATGTTCATCTGTTCCCTTATAACTTCTAAACTGCTTATCGTAATTTAACAAATGAGGTATCGTTGGAAGCGTCTTAATTGTCCGCTGGTTATAGGCTATGTGATGTCACATTAAATTGAACATGGCGCCCTCTAAAGGACATAAAGTCATGAACAAAAAAAAAAAAAAAAAAATTTTTTAATGGTGCCGTGTTGGGTGTCAAATAAAAGGGCTTAATTAGCACATTTCAAATATATATATATATATATTGTCAGCTACTGCTCGCGGTTTTGCTTGCATGAACCCGATAATTGGGAATAATTTCTAAAATCACGCCTCAGATATGAGCCAAACATATTTTCTCTCCAAACCTACCCAAGATACATAAATATATAATAATTATTCTTCCAATATTAATGAAATTATAACCCCAAAATAATTTATATAAAAAATAAGTTTAAAAACTAAAACCCGACTACTGAAAAATCACGGTCTAAAAAGTATGAAACAAGAAAAAATTCTCATCTGAAAATAGAAAAAAAAAAACCCTTCATTTTGATATCCCACTCGATGGTACTAGAAGAAAAAAAAAAAATTCGATCTCCACAATATGGCCCCAAATCCGCCACTTTACTTTGTTTTTGATTTTAATGTAGCCAGTGACACTCGCGCTACGAAGACAAATTTAAAGACGTATAATTTATCCAAATCCGTTCATTCGTTTAGGAGTTACGAGGGAACAAAGAAACGGACATACATACATACATACAGGTCAAGCACATAACCCTCCTTTTGGGCTTCGCCGCAGTCTGGTAAAAACACATAACCCTCCTTTTGGGTTTCGCCGCAGTCGGGTAAAAATCCGGAGTCATACGTCATGTTACGGCATAAATCGAACAGATTACGTGTGACTCCGGATTTTTAATTTGTCTGTCTTTTACTAATTTCAGATATTTTCTTGTTTCATACTTTTTAGAGCGTGATTTTTCAGTAGTCGGGTTTTAGTTTTTAAACTTACTTTTTTCATACGTTGAACTGCATTCCTTAATCCATCCATGCTAATTCCCTCACCAAACCCATATTGTCTTGTACCTCTTCGAGGACACCATCCATTTATTCTCTTCGTTAATTAGATTTTCAAAATAAACATTCCATCGTTCTTTTATTTCGCCATCTTGGGACCGAACCTTACCGGCGACATCTTTCATGCACTAATGTGAAGCGTATGAAACAGGGGCAGGGAAGCTCGCTGTAGCTATTGAAATAAATTCTTTTTTCATAAGGCCTGTTTCACCACCTACGATTAAGTATCTATTAACTTACTTGGCAGATAACTTCATACAAATTCTGTTCCATTTTTGAATTTATTCGGTAATGGTGTATGGGCCTATTTCACGATGACCGAACAGCCACTACGGCTGTTCGGTCATCGTGATAGGCCCTTAGACTGAGATCGAATTAAATTAATGATAATGTTACCATAATTAATGGAATCTCAATCGCCATCAAAAATTCCCAAAAATTATGGTTGCGATCAAAAGAAAAAACGTTAAGGGGTTCATTATGTTAATTTCCAAACCTGCCACTGGAAGAGTAGTAAGTGCAGCTGCTGCGTGTGAGGTTCTGGGTTCAAAGCTCAGTTAGACAGGACATTCTGTAATTAACTTTTTTGTAAGAGCTGACATTTGGAAACATGACTGCTGCCTATGGTCCTAGGAGAAATAGGAACAACACCTACCGAGGTAATTATGACTGCTGCCTATGGTCCTAGGAGAAATAGGAACAACACCTACCGAGGTAATTATGGTATCTGAACTAATATTATAAATGCCAAAGTGAGTTTGTTTGTATGTTTATAACGCTTTCACGCTAAAACGAACATGAAACAGATTTGGATGAAATTTGGCACATGTGTAAATGCCAATACCCGCACTTTACGAAGACGTCGCTGAGCTGTCATCAGTCCTGCCGTGACCACGATCGCTGCAAGGTGGTCGAAACGTCGGGAAACAAGTAGGTACCTGTTTACCTCGTAAAAAGGAATATCGCGAGAAGACTCCTTCTCAGTTTTGTTTATAACATGGGTAGACCTTGACCTGGTTTAGAAGAACATAAGATACTTTTTATCCTGGTATTACGTTCTCGTGGGATAATTTCTGCCCTCCACCCGGGCGAAGCCGCGAGCAAAAGCTAATGGTAAATATATACCATATTAAAATAATAGCTGACTATTACGGATTTAAACCTCTGCACCATCCAGCTTCTGTTCTGTGTCGATCGGTTCATCGGTACTGTTACGTAGACGCTAACGCCATCTGTTGTCGAGTAGCAGAACTACACGGTACGTCGATTCGTGGCAGATGTTTCTAGAACATTCTAAACTCTTCTAGAATTTTCTAGATGTTTTAGTGTCGTTTTGCAGCATTCTAGATCATTCCCGTAGTACTAGAATGTTCTCGAATTATGTCCTCGAACTTTCTTGAACTTACACTCGACGTATAAATAGAGGGTTGCCAGTGGTGTACGGCAGATATTCTCACCGACCCTGATGACCCCATAACCCTCCTTCAGGAGAGTAGCAAGGCTACCAGTACGGTTTGCAAACGCAAACCACCTAGGAATACATTCCGACCTCGCCGCCGAGGTCGTAATCGTAACCGCCCCCTCCCCCTATCCCCTACTCGGTGAAGCTGGGCCTGCTGGGGGCACAGCTGAGCCTGTAGCACTTAACCCCCCCATCATGATCCAGCCTGCCCCGTCTGGCTGTTCTATTATTAGCGACGCTCAGTCGTCTAATATTTTACCTTAGTTTTTAAGCCTGGCCGGAGGCTTTAAGTTCGCTTAAAGCACCCACAGGAAACGCTCGGTTAAGCAGTCTCGACCCTCAGTGGTCAACTGCGAGATGGCATTTCTAACTAACTAACTAACTAAGGTGTACGGCAGTTCAGCTAGGAATGCGATACAGTGAACAACAGTGAACCAACAGCGAACTAACAGCGATCTACAAGTGATTCAGGCGATTCTGTTTAAAGTTTCTGATACTGTATTTGTGATTATTTAAATATAGTGTGTTTTTGGTGTAAACTGGCATAAATTTATTTATCCCGAACCCCAGCTCGTAACAGTACTAACGTGACCGTACCTATTAAAAGTCTCTCCGTACTTTGAAGTCCGTGTGCAGTGAGCAATGCAGGAAATGTCTCATGATACGCGCACTTGCGTACTAGCAGTGGTCTAGTCGTGGTGGTGGTGGGTGGTTCGTGGGTGATCTATACACGAACCCACGCGTACGTTTATTTAGAGCTCGGGGGCGGATTATTAGGTTATTTCTTCGGAGGATACGCAGAACTTAGCTGGGAAGTAGGTACGCATTGTACATAATACAGGATGTAGGAAATAGGTATCTCGTAGTGTTTTTGTCTAAAATGATGGACGAGGCCATGTGTTGTTTTGGGCACTGGGCGGTTATTAGATTACGCTCAAAACTTCCCAGAGAAGTGTTAACTTTATTCTGTTTGGCTTAGTATGTTATGAAACAAGTATTCTTAGCCCCTAAGAGCCTAATTAGAAACTGACATCTTTATCGTATTAGCGACATGTCTCAAAGTTGTGATCAGTTCAGTCATTTGTCTGACGTTATGAATTAGGCACAAATTGGAGTAGACTGATATTATGTGGGAGCAGGGAGGGGTTTGTTCTTGAACGTGAAGGGTATCGAATGGGTGCGTTGTTTAAGTAAGCGTGGCTGTTGAGCTCCGGCGGTGTCCGGCCGGACGGCGCGGTGACGGCCCTCTTTAGGACGAGACGGACTAGAGCCCGCACACCAGAAAGTGTCCATTGCATCGATTTTAATGTTGAATAGTTAGTTTTAAAATTTTGAGCAAACATATTCATGTAAAAGTATTAATTCACTCCGCGATACTTACATATCATTTCACACTCGTGATAAGCACGTGCACTCTAAGTGTAAATATTTACTTACTATCAATAGTGTTATCAGTGTTGCTTCCTTCATGTCTGTACATCACAATCCCTAATACAGAACACCGAAGACGTCCATGGACCCTTGATTTTAATTTCCCGTCGGAAGGACGCACAGTTTTATTCAAATTCATCCGTCTTCGGAGACAGGTGGCTCTAGGATGTCGCCGGTAACCACACAGTAAATACGTTAAGTGTCAAAGGTTACACAAGTCATAATTATCAATTAAACAAAAGGTGAAAAAGCCTGTGGATATTGCTAAAGTATTAAAAATACTTTTAAATAAAGAAAATTTTTGAGCTAACAGCAATAAGATAAAAAAAAAAAACAAGTTGACAACTTGGAACAACTATTTTATTTTTACCTACACTTGGTTAGATCAAAGGAACCTCTTCGCATGACATTGTTGGGAAAGAATCTTCTGAACGATGCTGGTTTGTGTACACTCGAGGTATCGCGCCGCTGCTCACACTGTACGATGCTGGTCTGTGTCCACTCGAGGTATCGCGCCGCGGCTCGCACTGCATGATGCTGGTTTGTGTCCACTCGAGGTATCGCGCCGCGGCTCACACTGTACGATGCTGGTTTGTGTCCACTCGAGGTATCGTGCCGCGGCACGCACTAGAGACTCGGCTTATAGTCAACGATCGGATTCTTTATGCAGTTTTGAAGGTTTGTGAAGTTTGTTTTCTTTTCCTGGCTCCACTTTTGAAGATTGATTGCTTGTTTTGTGGGCGTTCAATGTAAAAAAATCAACAACAATTGCAAGTATGGTTATTTAAAATGTGTTAAAAGCTCTGAGAAGAACAAACATTCTTCACCAGTTTATGTAAGTATATTGTACGTACGGTATGAAAAATAAAGAATCCCTTCAGTTATGCAGCGCAAAAGCAATAAAACGACGAGCCAACACTTTATAGCTGGACATAACACAATAATATCTCCGTCGTCCTCGCTGCTCGCTCCCCGCGGGCGAAGCGCGATGTTCAGCGCAGAACACGCTGTGCACACACGACTGAGAGTGCGCGGAGCCTCTCGTGTGAATACTAACGTGACTAGATGAGTAGGTACGTGTGTGTGGCGCCATGTTTGCTCTCCATCCTTTTGTTATTCACGCCGGAGACGTCGCCACTTGATAAAGCACTGTATGTACAGTCTTCAACGTTTACTGTGTGTAAGTATGTGTAACACTGCTGTTTTGTTCATAGTTATCGATGGCAACGGAATGAAAAGCAATAATACAAGTCCATGTTTCATTTTATCTTCTTATAGAGATAAAATACAACATAAACTGCAATCAGTTTGAGTGAGATATTGTACTTGCGCAGCCCGCCAAGGGTGATAATTGAATCTATCCTGTTGTGATTGTTTGATGTTACATTTTATAACGATTAGCTTCGTTTCACAAAACAAACAATGCGATATGTAATGTATAGCTCTGTGAATACGGAACAATCGAACATTATGCTATAAATATTTTGCATTTTCACGTTTCGGATTTGTCATTTGCAGAATTGTTTATAATCAAAATAGTAAACAATAGTCGGTTCTGTTGCGAGCGAGGCAGGCAGACAGAAACGTATAGAACGAATTATTGCACGAATTAGATAACAGTAGGTAGTGTTACATCCGTTACATATCTGTTGCACTGAATACAAAGTCTATTGCTTATAGAGGCATGAATAATATTGGCTAGTATATATGTTACGGTAAGTGTGATTAATTGAAAATTATTAATAATTATCCATCATTATTACTAATTACCTCATGATTTGCTAAATGTGAATATAAAATTGAAATTCATCACCTTTAAGAGTTGTTATTAATAATTCACTACTCTCGTTGGTAAAAGTAATAAAAAAGTAAATTAAAAAAAAAAAAAAAATCTTTAATGATACAAAAACCTTTGACATTACTTAAGACTAGGATGCATAACTTGGTTAACAAAGGTCAAACAGATAAGGTAAACCCTGACTCCTAAACTAGGTGATCCTGTGACTCAGGAGCCAGTGGTCTGCTGTCACTGTGATACCAATGTTGTGTTCTATCATTACAAAAATAGTCCTTGACATTGCAAGTTACAAAGTAGGTATGTATATTAAATTTAAAATTAACAACGAAGGAACATTATGGGAAACTTTTAGCGTGTATACGAGTATGTATGTGTATATAAAAGTGAGGGTGTGTTAGAATGAAGGTATGGTATGGTATAGTGTGGTGGTATGGTATGTAGGAAGTGTGCGTAGTATGTAGCGTTCGCGTGAGGGTGTGTTAATGTGTTTGAGATTGTGTTGTACATGTGCTGGTGATATGTACCAAATAAAATGAAAAAATGAGTTAAGTAGAACAGGTTTATATATTTATACGCCTACTGCTGGTGGTGTAGTAGTTCTTCTGTTCTAGCGTAATCTTGATCCTGCAGTCAATTTTATACCCTAATCTTAACCTCATGGTGATTTAGTCCAGCTATCTGAAAGATTTTAACATATATTTGAGTAAATTAATATACTTAGAACGTAAAACTGGCGCCTAGCAAATGCGGTTTTGTGGCGTACTGTCGGACATACATTTTTTGCTTTGCGCTCAGTAGGATCCAACGGGGGAATTCATTTATGTATCCTGAGAGTGGCTCGAAGGACAAAGAGCTGTCTCACAGTAAGTAATTTGCAGTCAGCATAATAGGTCTTTACCTATGAAATTGCCGTTTTGTATGAAAAAATTTAAAGGAATTTTTTTCATGCATTTTTTATTTGTATTAATTGAAGTAATCACCCATGCAATCAATGCATCTTTGCCAACGCAGTGGCAGTTTATTGATGCCCTTCTTAAAGAAATCAGCTGGACGGGAGGCAACAAATTCTTCAAAGGCATTTTGTACTGCCTCTCGGATATTGAATTTTTTTCCCGCCAAGAAGTTATCCAAATTCTGGAAAAAGTAGTAGTCTGTAGGCGCAAGGTCTGGTGAGTAGGGCGGATGACGGAGAGCTTCCAACCCCAGTTCTTGCAACTTGGAGGCCGTCTGCTGTGCAGTATGAGGTCGCGCGTTGTCGTGCAGGAGCAGCGGAGACGAGCGATTGGCCAATGCTGGTTGGACATGTGCCAGCTTCTCCATCATTGTGTTCAGTTCTTCACAGTACACATCTGAAGTAATGCTCACCCCGTTTGGTAAGAAGCTGTGATGAATCACACCGGCGCTAGACCACCAAACAGTGACCATCACTTTTCTAGGGGTAAGTTTTCGTTTAGGGCATTGTTTAGGTGCTGAACCAGGATCCAACCAACTTGCTGAGCGCTTGCCGTTATCAAACAGAATCCATTTTTCATCGCAGGTAACAATGCGGTTCAAAATTCCTTCATTTGTGTGTCTGTTGAGCAGTGCAAGGCACGTCTCGACGCGTACTTCGCGCTGGCGATCATTGAGTTCGTGGGGCACCCATTTGTCAAGCTTTTTTACCTTGGCAATTTGACGCAAATGGACCAATATTGTTTTGACGCTAACGTCGAAAGCTGCTGCTAATTCAGCCGTAGATTGTGTATCATCAGCTTCCACAATCGCCTTTAATTCGTCATTGTCGACCAAAGTCTTTGGACGACCGCGAGGTTCATTTTTCAGGTCAAAATTTCCAGAACGGAAGCGAGCAAACCAATAACAAGTGGTGCGTTGGTTTGTAGTGTTAGCTCCGTAAACGTCGTTGATGTTGCGTGCCGCTTGTGCCGCGTTGCTGCCACGACGGTACTCATATTCCATAATTACTCGAATTTTTAACGTATCCATGATGACGAAAAAGATTGAAATGCGATGAAAATGTAACACTAATCAATAAACAAATGACTACTTTTGGAAAAAAAATCCGTGTTTTTAAAATAAAATTAATTTGAAATTATAATTCTTAGCCAAACAAAAATTATTTTGATTTGAAATGGCCAGTACTGCAGAACGGCAATTTCATAGGTAAAGACCTAATATAATTCAGTAGTAGGGAATCTGAATGGTCTGCCAAGCATCACCTTAAGGACAGCTCTCTGTGCTCTGTCCACTACAATAAACTTGGTTTTCGCAGCCCCACCCCATACCCGGAGGCAGTAGGTGATAACGGACTGACAGAGTGCTAGATAAACTATTTTTAAAATGTTAAAGTCTGCGCAATGTCAGAGAGATTTAAAAATATAGTTAAGCCTTCTAACTTTTGAAGCAGTGTTAACTATTTGGTTATACCATTTCAGTCCGTCATCAATCACTACACCCAGGTACTTCGTGTGATTAACACGGGTGAGTATCGCACATGAGCAAGAACTGAGATCAGAGCACGTATGTGCCGTGATTAAAAATTATGGTGGAGCTTTATTCCTATAATTCATAAAGAGAATGAAGTTTGTTTTGGCCACGTTTAGGGTGAGTAGGTTGAATAGTAGCCAGTTTATAACAGTTTTTAAGGACTGCTCCGCAATATTCTTTACCTTGCTTCAAGAATTGCCATAGATCACAATCGCGGTGTCATCAGCATAAGTGAAGATTTATGACTTATGTAAAGGCAGCGTGCATAGATAATTTATGTGGATTTGGAAAAGTGTAGGTCCCAGCACGCTGCCTAGCGGGACTCCGTATATGACAGTTTCTTCGTCACTTAGGCATGAATTGATTTTAACAGCAAATTTCCTGTTTAGAAGGTAATCCTTGAAGAGTTCAAGAGGTTTGTCACGAATACCTATACACTCCAGTTTGTAGAGAAGGGTGGGAACAGAGACTGTGTCAAACGCCTTTTTTAAAGCACGTTACGTGCAAAGTCGTTTATTCTTTGGTTTTGCTTAAAAATATAAGTACAATCCTAGTCTCCGTAAAATCATCATTCAAAATTAAAATCTTTTAATGTTGATTTTAACTTTTAAGAAATATTTTAATCATTAATATTGATTTTGTTACTTTATGTTGTTTTGTTTTGTTTTTGTTGCTGATAATACCTACCATAATACTTAAAGGTACTGAACTAAAATACAAAATAAACTTTGAAAAATATTACATTTATCGGTACTAAGGTTACATCTACATTATTAATAATCACCGGTAAATGTGATTAATTTCTTACTTTTACCTCGACTTTCGGTAATTATTAATAATGATAGACAATTATTAATAATTTTCAATTAATCACACTTACCGTAATATATATAACGAATAAAATTATTTATCAAACTGAAATTGTTTTACGGTATCGTCAAATAGCTAAAGTTTAGAATAACTCAACTCGAAAAAACCAATGTACACTCCTAGCAACTTATCTGTGAAATGGCGAAAATTGGAACTACGGCCGTCATGTTGAAATGTCATTCGATTGTCAGTGTCTACTACATTCGGGTTCTGTGGTTATTTTGTCGTGATATTGCTGAATTTATAAAGTTAAATATGCCGAAAGCTATTAAAAGTGATGCTCGAAACATTATTCTAAAGGTTAAAACCTTTTTTGAAGAAGAAGCTCGGGCGGGGTCTCCGATTATTCCATTTAATCAAATATAGCTGCAGGTTAGCGTAACGGTAACGTACATCTAATAGATAACCTGCTAAGTGAATGAGCAAACTAACCTGCCAGATTTCAAATTTCTACTAACATTTATTTTATTATCTTATATTTCAGGTGTGAGTCAAGGACTAACTTCAAAAATAGTTAAGGAAGGGCACGCAGCAGAAGAAACTGGTACAAAAATTTGGAAACCAGGCAAGGAGAGAAAACGTAAAAGTGATTTGTGCATGTTGATGATTTTGACATAGGAGTTATACTGAGGAAAGTAGATGAATTTTATTCTGCTAAAAAAGAGGTCTGTACTGTTAAAAAAGCTTCTAGAGGTCTTAAAGACAGAAATAAATTACACAGAACAGCGAGAGAGTCTGCGAAAGCTGCTTCACAAGGTGGGATTTTGTTTTAAAAAAATCTCAATCCAATCGGAAGGTTCTTATGGAGCGTAATGAAATATCAGCTCGGAGAGCTAAGTACTTGCATGCAGTGGATAAAAATAATAAATCTCCCCTGACCCGGCCCATAATTTATTTAGATGAGACCTATATTCACTCTTCTTATACATCTGGTAAATGTTGGCAAGGAGAGGGTGAAGACGGAGTATTGGAGCCTGTATCGAAAGGGCAAAGATATATTATTGTTCATGCGGGAGGAGATACTGGATTTGTTACAAATGCACTATTTCTGTTTAAATCAAACACAAAAAGTGGTGATTATCATGACCAGATGAATAGTACCAACTTTAAAAAGTGGATTATTGAAAAACTTGTGCCTAATTTACGAAAGCCATCCATAATAGTGATGGATAATGCTCCTTATCACCGTTTTTGTGTGAATAAAGTTCCAAATACAAATTCCTTAAAAAAAGATATGCAATTATGGTTGACCCAAAATAAAACTGACTACGGAGAGAATTTGACTAAACCTCAGCTTTTAGAAATAATTAAGAGAAACAAGCCTGAACCTGTATATGAGATTGAAAAAAATTTAAAAGACAATAGACACAAATGCTTATATTTACCACCTTATCACTGTGATTTCAATCCCATTGAGCTCATATGGAGCACAATGAAAAGAAAAGTTGCTGATGTAAATATTGAGCACAAAAATGCTGAAATTCCCCGCCTAGTTAGAGAAGTTTTTGACGCTATTACAGTTCATGAGTGGGTACAGCATTGTAAGCACGTTCGCAGGTTAGAAGGAGAATACTTAAAACATGATTTGTATTTAGATAAACCTTTTATTATAGAAGTGGTAAGTGACACTGACACCGAAAGCGATAATGATGATAGTGGTACGGAAATAAGCGGAGTATGGCCTCACAATCAGGATGAAGTTATGTATGCAGGTTCATCTAAAGATCACAATTACTGTAAACCTGGTTTTCCATAAATCATTGTAAAGCTATTTGTTGTTTTTTTTTATTACACTACACTACCACTAGGTACCACTGCTAATTATAATTAGTCAAATCTGGTGTTAGGGGTTAGGTACGGTCATAACTAAATGCTATACATCCAGGTACCTCTTGCAGGGTAGGTACCTACTTAACTTCGCATTTAAATGAAAGTTGTATCCCCCCGTGGAACATTTTATCTGCTGAATTTCCACTGCATTGAATTACTTTTTAGATATAGCCATTGTTTATTGCTGAGAGACTAAACTGTTAGCGTACCTACGTTACTTTAAATTATCAAATTCTTTTTATTTATTTTATTATTTTTATAAAGGTATCATTGTTTTTAATTTGTAAAAACTGTAATTCTTATTAAACGATTATGTCTAATGTGAAATTTCCTTCTTGAAAACTTACTCAATTTTGGGCACCTTGTATTAATTAGCAACACTGAATCGACGGTGCCGTCGTCTTTCAGTTCACAGATAAGTTGTTAGGACTGTAAAACCATCTCGCAAATATTAATAGTGCGGCAGACCGTAACCTTTCATATAAAAATGTGACATTACCTTTGACATAAAGTGACACGCTTGACACGATGACAAGTTTGACATAACATTTTAGATAAGTGACAAGTATTGATAGGTTCAAAAGTTTCTCGGACACGTATACGCGTACCGCGCTACGTGACAAGGCTCAAAGCTAAAACTGCGGGTAGTAAATATGGGTACAAGTACAAGTCTAAATAGTAGATGACATTTACATAAACATAACTCTGTTGATCGTACACACGGGCTATGAAAAAGTATGCTACTCTGACAGCGTACTAGATTCTACCTGTGCTAGTCTGCTGTGTTATGCTTTGATACATTTTCTTGAGGTGCTCGGGGTGAAGGTCTGAAGGCCAAATCTTGTCGGTACTTAAAAACGTTTAAAATATTAGTCGCAATCTCATCTCAGCGAAAATGAACATAAAAAAAAATACAAAAATTTAGGTATGTACTCGTAAATTACTATTTTTAGTCACAAATTGAGAAAGGTTAGAATTCGAAAGTCCTTTTAAAATACGGGAATTGCTGCAGAATTTCATCGAGTTTTTTGGTGCAACAATGAGACACACCAAATTATTATCGAGTTTGTTGGTGTAACAGTGAGACACATCAAAAAGTTCTCGAGTTTGTTGGTGTAACAATTAGACACATCAGAATGTTATCGAGTTCGTTGGTGTAACAGTGAGACACTTCAGGATGTTATCGAGTTCGTTGGTGTAACAGTGAGACACTTTAGAATGTTATCGAGTTCGTTTGTGTAACAGAGAGACACTTTAGAATATTATCGAGTTCGTTGTTGTAACAGTGAGATATTTTAGAATGTTATCGAAGTTATTTGGTGTAACAGAGAGATACATCAGATTGTTGTCGAGGTTATTTGGTGTAACAGAGAGATACATCAGAATTTTATCGAGATTGTCGGTATAACAGTGAGACACTTCAGAATGTTATCGAGTTTGTTGGTGTAACAGTGAGACACATCAGAATATCATCGACTTTGTTGGTGTAACAGTGAGACACAACTTTTAAATCGAGTAAATTAGTTTTTGTTCTTATTTATTAAAGGAATCTACCGACTGAGTGAATGAATAATCTCAACATTCGTTCTTGTTAATTTGCAATGACTACAGAGTTCTACTGCCAAGTGCTCTTCATTTTTTTTAACACGCATGGAAGGGAGAAGGAAAGCGGAAGGAACTTTATGTTACACATATACTAATTAATTAGAGTTGCCAGTAATTAGGCATGAAATATAAAACTAAAGAAAGTAATGGCGTTAACATTCCTCGCGGCCTTAAAGGGTCACCTTTAAAGAGAATAATATAATAATATATACAGTGAAATTACACTTAAATCTAACTAAAGAGGGAATGGACTGAATAAGATATTACTGAGTAGGAATGGGGCATAAGCGGACCACAGGTCGCACAAGAATCCCATTAGAAGTGCGTACTGAAACGACTCGCGTGCTACCGTCTATAGACGTATGCAACTTCTCAATAACACCTAGAGGCCAGGATAGAGGAGGCGCATTATTATTAACTATCACTACTACAGTGCCTTCCTTAATCATGTCTCCATCAGGTTTATTCCATTTTAAGCGTGATTGTAAACTATGAAGATACTCGCTTCGCCATCTTTTCCAGTACGACTGGACTAATTTATCCATAAGAGAGTGTCTTTGAAGCAGGTGATCAGACAGTAAACCTACTTCCGCGGCGGGCAATGAGTTAAGCGGTACAGTATGTAAAAAATGCGAAGGGGTAAGAGCTTCAGGCTCTTCCGGGTCAGCGCTAAGAACAGTAAGAGGTCTGGAGTTCAACAGGCACTCTATTTGAGAGAGAATTGTCACTAATTCTTCATAAGATAGGAGTTGTTGACCTATTGTCTTGAAAAGGTGAGTCTTCACGGCCTTCACCATGGACTCCCAACATCCACCAAAGTGCGGTGACGCGGGCGGAATAAAGTGCCAATTAATGCGATGCTCAGCGAGCTCCTCTTCAAAGCGCGGGCGGTATTCTTTATTTATGAAAGTATACAAGTCGCGTAAAAACGAATTAGCTCCTCGAAAATTGGTCGCGTTGTCCGAATACAAGCATTGTACCGGTCCACGGCGGGATAAAAACCGTTTCAACGCGGCTATGAACGACGCAGTCGTAAGATCTGTAGCTAATTCAATATGAACAGCGCGAGTAGTCATACAGGTAAATATACATAAATAACCCTTGCGACTCTTCGCACCTCGAGTGCGTACGGGCACATACTGTATAGGGCCAGCGTAATCACACCCTGTATGAGAAAAAGCTTTGGTTGCAACATTTACTCTAGATTTAGGGAGATCGCCCATAATCGGCGGACCATGAGGTCGCGGTCTCCACCTGTGACATGCGTTACACTTGTGGATTCTATGACGAATAATGCGTCTAGCGGACAAAATCCAATACTTATGGCGCAATAACGACATAGTGAGTTCTGGACCTGCATGTAAATATTTTATATGATAATAGTCTACGAGGATTTCAACTATGCGATCATGACGGGGTAACACTACCGGGTGTTTAGTACTATAGGCCTCAGCCGAATGAGTTAATCGACCCCCAACGCGGATTAAATCATCACCATCTACAAATGGCTTGAGTTTAATAAGAGCGGGTGAACAAATTTTATTATTTTTTAACTCGGAATAATCATCCATGAAGTGTTTTCTTTGAACATGACGCCACAAAATGGTTTCAGCGAACTCGAGGTCGCTAGCGGTAACGGTGTCAGTCCGACGCGGGAGTTTTTTCATGAAGCGGTATATGAAAACAACAATACGCAGCAGTTTAGTCCACGACGACGTACGTTCTGCGAGTGCGAGTAGAAGCGAATTTTCCGAACTTGAATCCGCGACTATGGGATGCGCGTGGACCTTTTCTTCCGGAATGGGTTCCGAATTCAAGTCTGTAACCTTATGTATGGGCCATTCGGAAGGGTCGCGCTTAGCCCAAGCGGGTCCGTGCAACCATAATGGGTGCTCAATGAATTTGTCAGGTGTTAAACCACGTGACAAACAGTCCGCTGGGTTTTCAGTACCAGGTACGTGGTAGAAATGTTCCGCGGGGACGTTGTCTACGATGCGAACGACACGATTGGCCACAAACGTGTGCCAACGATGCGGAGAAGAATTTATCCAGCAAAGAGTCACCTTTGAATCGGTGAATGCGTAAATAGCGGTAACATTATAACGCGGATTATAAGTGTCATGAACACGGCGAAGAAGTTTAGCGAGGAGTTCGGCACCACAGAGCTCCAGTCGAGCGATAGTCAATGGTTTAACCGGCGATACCTTCGACTTGGCACAAACCAGCTGAACGACTACGTCATCGTTGCGAGTGACGTGCGCATAGATGACAGCGCCGTAGGCGCTTTCACTGGCGTCGGAAAATCCAATGAGGCGAAGAATACAATTTTCAAAAATACCTAAATGGCGCGGGATTTTAAAATCATTTAAAAGCGGCAGGGCAGAGCGAAAAGTTTGCCAAATATTTATGATGTGACGCGGGGGAGTGTCATCCCAATCGAGCTTCAGTAACCACAATTCTTTGATAAGTAGTTTAGCATAGAGAACTACAGGCGCGACAAGCCCCATGATGTCCCACAGTCTAGCTACGGCCGACAGAATAGCACGTTTAGTACACGTGTCTGGCGGTGCGAAAATAAGAAATTCAAAACAATCATTTGACCTACACCAGCGCAAGCCGAGAACCTTTTGTTCTACCGACTTGTCGAATTCTAGTTGTTCGGTCAACCTATGCGACGCGGGAATACTGTTTAGTACAGTTTGAGAGTTACTGGTCCACTTGACCAACTCGAACTGACCTCCTCTAAAGAGTTTAATCAGTTCGTGCGAAACCTGGACTGCACGTGATTCGGAGCTTACGCTGTAGACTACGTCATCCATATACAGCGAATCCGCGATGATAGCGCTGGCGCGCGGGAAGTGATGACCATCGTCTTGAACCAACTGTTGTACTGTGCGGATCGCATGGTAGGGACTTGACTTGAGACCAAAACAGACACGGTTAAACTGATATAGAACCAGAGGATCGTTTGGACTAAAACGATATAAGATGCGTTGAAAGCGACGATCGCTTTCTCTTACTTCAATCTGTAAGAACATTTGTCGGCAATCAGCCGAGAGCGCGAATGCGAACAATCGAAAATTCAGAATTATAGTAAACAAGTCACCCTGTAAATTCGGGCCACTGTGTAAAATATCGTTGAGAGATAATCCAGTACTCGTTTTAGCACTAGCGTCTAACACGGAGCGTAGTTTTGTTGTTGTCTTATTTAAACGTACAACTGCGTGATGCGGAATTACATAGTCAGGATAACTACTGTCTGAACTATCGAGCGGAGCAGGAGATAAATATCCTTTATCAATATATTCGCGAATGACGTCATCATACGCAGTACGTAACTCGGGTGCGGATTCTAATTTCTTTTCTAGGCAGAAAAAACGTTTTTTCGCGATATCGAGTGAGTTCCCCAATGAGAACACATCGCTGCGAAACGGTAGGGCTACAGAGTATCTACCTGTGTCCCCATCGCGTTCCGTGGTCGAATTATAAAAGTACTCGCACTCAAGTTCGTCGAGCGATTTGCTCGTCGAAAGAGTGACGGGCGCTTCATCGACCTGCCAGAATTTTTTCAACGCCGATTCTAACGAGTCTTTGTCGGATGGTTGCGAAATATGTGAGTAATGTGGAGGCTTATTACGACGTACAGGCAGCGCGGGCACAGTGCCCATGATGACGTAACCGAGTACCGTCTGCATGGCGGGCGGCGCGGAGGAGTTGCTGCTAACTACGCGGGGCAGCATAAGATGCGGGAAAAGCGAAGCCCCGATCAACACATCGATGCGACCGGGTTTGCCAAACGATTCGTCGGCGAGCGGTAAACCTTTTAAGTAAGGCAAGGCGGAAGTATCTACGGGAGCGGTAGGTAAATTATCGGTGATTGCATCGACAACTAGCGAATTAACGTTAAAAGTAACGTTCGGATTAAAACGGGAAAAGAAAGCGAATGGTACGGAACCCTTAACGGATTTTTCCGTACCACCGATACCCTTAACGGAAGGCGTATCAGATGAATGTCTAGTCAAACCTAATCGTTTGCAACATTCTGCGGTAATAAAATTAATTTGTGAGCCACTGTCTAATAGACAGCGAATAAAATGCTCCTTACCAAATGAATCTCGAACTATTACAGTAGCGGTTGACAACAAAATAGTAGTATTCGTATTACATTGCGGCTTTGATACTCGGGAGTTCGAGTCGTAAAGGATCGACGCAGCAATGGATGCATTACATTGCGGGGCGCTCTGAGCGGTGGCGGCGAGCGGCGCGGCGGCGGCGTGAGCATCTTGCTCGCTCGAAGCCGTGGAGTTTGAACCAGATTGTGTACGTGCGGTATCATCAACACCGTTCGATATTACAGTCGCGTGCGATTCGCGATTAAAGTGTAAAAGCGTATGATGTTTATTTTTACAAGATTTACATCTAGATTCAGACTGACAGACTCTGGCCTTATGTTTAATACTTAAACAGTTAGTACATGCATCGTTTTGCTTCACCGATTTGAAACGATCACTTGGTGTCATTTTAGAAAAGGCAGGACATTTAAATAAATGTTTATGAACAAAGCTATCACACAAACATTTTGCGAATTTATCAATTACAGTGTAAGATTGCGGTTGCGGAGTTTTAGACGTTTTTTTATTTACAGGATTGTTGTTAGACTGAGTGAAACTCAAGCTGTTTAAAGCTTTAGTATTTTGTAAAATGCGAGATTGATTTTTAATGAACTGTACTAAATTGTCGAATTTAGGAATTTCGTCTTTTGAGTTCATTTCAAAAAGTCGAGCGGTTTCAGAATCAACCTTTTTTATAGCGACATGGAAAAAAATCAAATCTGATAAATCATTTATTTTAAGGTTTTTTAATGCGTTTGCGGCGGAAACAAAATTATCAGAAAAGGATTCGAAATTTTGAATAGATGCGGTATTAAAAGATTTATGTTCAAACATCCGATTAAGGTAACTAGAAGCTAATATACGTTTGTCTTCGTACTTGTTTATGAGTGAATTAAAAATTAATTGGTAGTTATCGCCATTAGGGCAAACTCCTGAGAACGCGGTTTGAGCCTTATCTTTCAATTTCCCCATCAAATAATATAATTTCTCCGAATCAGTCAATGTATTATTTTCGTGTACCGTGCTTTTAAAATTAGCATAGAACAGGGGCCAGTTACGAATATCGCCATCGAATGACATAATTTCAATGGGAGGCAAGCGAACTGTTTGCTTATTGACACCACTACCACTACAAGTAGGAGCCGATGTGGCTGATGATTTTGAGTAATTTGAATAATTATATTTAACGCAGCAATATAATTCCTCAAAACTAATCCACGACTGATCATCAATATTATTTTCCGGGTCTTGTCTTAGAAGAAGCGAGTTATATTTATTAAATGCCTCGAGGAACTCGGTGCGCAACGCATCAACATTGACACACGCACACAAGAACTTCTCTAGCGGTTCCATACCGGACTTCATTTTTTCCATTAAATCGTAAATGATTTGCATGCGGGCAAAAATCATATTACGACATGACAGTGCTATTTGAATCGCGGATTCTATCTGATCATCCGAATCCATGGTCACTTTCTTAGGCATTTTCGATATTTTTGTAGGTTTTTATAATAGCTAAAATAAATCGCAAACTTCAACGAGTTGCGCGCGGTGCGGGATTGGTAGGTGGTACCTACGAATTAGTACCGAACGATAGCGAAGCGAGCGAGCGGTAGATTTTGCTTCTACCTACGTATATTAAAATATTAAGTTGAGCGGGATGCGAAATACCTGTGAATGTACGCAATGACAAGTAGGTATTGTAATAAATGAATAAATTAAAGCGGTTTAGTATAAGAGTATAAGGAACGAAGATTGAAATGAAATATATTTGCGGGATGATGATATACGGATATAATATTGATATCCGTTATCAAGAGAATAAAGAAAAATAGGTATCCGTGATCATGGGACCAAAACTGTTGGATATCTGTGATCGTAGGACCAAAAACTGTTGGATATCCGTGATCGTAGGACCAAAAAATGTCGGATATCCGTCTCGAAGGACCAAAAAATGTTGCGGCGGCCTAAAGCCTTGGGGTGAAAATCGAAATTTTCTTAGTGGACTGTATGAGGGGCGGTTCGGTGACACAAGTAGGTGTTTTGGTGGTGTGGGAAAATGATGATGGTACCTGCCTGGTGAGCTATGGCGACACGACGGGAAGGGTTTCCTTAGCCACGTGGCTGGCGCGTCCAGGATATCACGTACGGACGAGAATCTGCACTTTCCACAGCACACATACACGCACTTGCACTGTTCAATAGCAATCTTCGTTCTTCGCGGTGAAAATATGAGTCCTTTTTCGACTTGGGATTCATTTTACCCACAGGCGTCGATGTTGGTTGAGAACTGGCGGCTCTTCTTGGCGACAGCGTATGGGCGCCATTGCGGATCTTCCTTCTCGCTCTCACTTAGGCATTATAAGGGTTGTGGAAGGGAGAAGGAAAGCGGAAGGAACTTTGTTACACAGATACTAATTAATTAGAGTTGCCAGTAATTAGGCATGAAATATAAAACTAAAGAAAGTAATGGCGTTAACAACGCATATTAGCTTCACCTGTATGTATGTTTGTATGTTACGGAATCTTTGAACTCGATTTTACCACTTAAAATGGTCAGATTAATTCGAAATTTTGCACACTTATCAGGGCTTGCTGACAATACAATAATTTAAAAACTTTGTCCCACTATCCTGATCAGGATCATCAGGATTAACGATTTGTCTCTAAAAAATTTTAAAATAAATTATAGTTAAAAAAAACTAAAAAACACGCTTTAATAACCATTTAGCTGAACTAAAAAGTAAAAACTAAATTTTTCAATGTAAGAATAAAGTGATTAACGAGAAAATTAAAGTCATTGTAAAAAAAAGCGTGGGGTGCTTTGTACGACATTCTTACACTAACTCTGTAATTCGAAAGCACCGCACGCTTTTTTTTACAATGACATTAATTTGCTAGCACTTTATTATTACACTAGCTGCGCCCCGCGGTGTTACCCGCGGTTTATGAGATACACTAAAACGTGTATTATTTAATCGGTGAGAAAAGTATTCACAAAAAAATTGCTCATCCCACGGGAACACTACATTTTTTCAGGATGTAAAGTAGCCTATGTGTGCTATGTGTATTCAGGATGTGTGCTACTTCCACACCAAATTTTATCAAAATCGGTCGAGCCGTTTGAGTTTGAAGGAGTAACAAATATATTTGAATTCCTTGCTCATCCCACGGGGGCACTACATTTTTTTCAGGATAAAAAGTAGCCTATGTATTAATCCAGGGTATAAGCTGTCTACATACCGGATTTCATCCAAATCGGTCCAGCCGTTTGAGCGTGAAGAAGTAACAAACATACACACACACACACTCACACACACACAACCACTCACAAACTTTCGCCTTTATAATATTATTAAGTGTGATGGTGTGATTATTTATTTTTGTTTTTTTGTTTTCAAACTTTTATTATTGTGATTTTAGTTTAGTTGGTGATCTTCCTGTGCTAGTCACAATAAATACTTTTTCTTTCATCCTTTCTTTCTCTATTTTTTCGGGATAAAAAGTAGCCTATGTGTTAATCCAGGGTATAAGCTGTCTACATACCGAATTTCATCCAAATCGGTTCAGCCGTTTGAGCGTGAAGAAGTAACAAACATACACACACACACACACTCACAAACTTTCGCCTTTATAATATTAGTGTGATGTGATAGTGTGATTATTTTTTTTTGTTTTTTTTTGTTTTCAAACTTTTCTTATTGTGTTTTTTGTTTGGTTGGTGATCTTCCTGTGCTAGTCACAATAAATACTTTTTCTTTCTTTCTCTATTTTTTCGGGATAAAAAGTAGCCTATGTGTTTATCCAGAGTGTCTGCTACTTTCACACCAAATTTCGTCAAAATCGGTCGAGGCGATTGAGTTTGAAAGAGTAGCAAATATATTTGAATTTCTAGCTCATCCCACGGGAGCACTACATTTTTCCGGGATAAAAAGTAGCCTATGTGTTAATCCAGGTTATAAGCTGTCTACATACCGAATTTCATCCAAATCGGTCCAGCCGTTTGAGCGTGAAGAAGTAACAAACATACACACACACACACACACACACACACTCACAAACTTTCGCCTTTATAATATTAGTGTGATGTGATAGAAAAAAAAAAATTTTACTTTTTAGTTCAGCTGTTTATTAAAGCGTGTTTTTTTTTTTAGTTTTGTTAAACTATAATTTTATTGCCACGAGTTGATCGTTGGCAAGGCATCCTACTTTTTTTAATCAAGAACTTTATAAACAAGTATTGTTCAGAAACAGACCGCTGTATAATGTTACCCCCTCGACACATTAAGATCAGCATATAAGTTGACTCTAGTTCTCACCCCACATAGTTGCCACTTCGCAAAATGTTGATAGTCTTGTAAATTGAGTGGCACATGACAAACTAAATTACTACCTCGCCGGAGAGGGGTAACCAGCCGCACCACCCTCTTCAACCCCGCCCGCCCCGCAACCCGCACCACACCGCACCGCACCGCAGCGCACCGGACAGCGCACCGCTTTCATTTAGTTTACATGCCTGTAATTCCTGGCTTCATAACGGTCCAACTATTTGCATGACATTCCCGACAGTGATTACGTGCCCGTGGAGAGACTAAACACAATAAAGGTTGACGAAGTATGCGTGACGTCAATAATAGAGGTTAACTGGGTGTTAGCGTCGCGAGGAGCTTCACTTCGAAAATGTTGATGTTATCTACGTAACTAACGTACACATAATGAAAACGACACAGTTCATTTTGTTTTGAGATAGTAGTTTTGAATACAAATACTATTTGCTAAATCAAGCCGTAACACAGATCAGTTGTCCTCGTTTTCAACGCTCAAAATAATGAACTCACCAGATTGTATTTACCTACATTTTGTTGTGAAAAGTTTCACTTTAGTGAGAAATTTCGCGAAGAAGAGGCTCACCACACTGCGTATTACAAATTCTATTTTAAATCTCAAGTTAACAAAAGCGCAGATAATGTTGTATCGGGCGGCCGCGGTAAGTGGTGTATTTATATTCTGGCTCACTCCGCCGCCCCGCTAGCGCCCCGCAGTTGCCCAGCTCGCGCCCCGCAGCCGTGCCGCGATCGCCACGCCCGCAACAGAAGGCGCGACTCGTCTCTATTTACATATTATAATTATATAATTACTAACGTCGTCCAGTCTTAGCTATGAATACTCTCATGTAAACGCGCGAAGTTAAAATAGTCGTTAAGATTTCTGAAATTTTCCAATTTTCTGCGCAATTTTCTTAATTTTTCTTTTCGTAAGATCCTTCTACAAATAATTAGAAAACATTAAAAAAGATGAATGAAATCGGTAAAGTCCTGCTGAAGTTATGGCGGGACCAAGGGAAACAGATTCATTATTATAATATATACACACATCAAAAGTGTCTAGGGATCAACATATATTTTTGCAATAACTTTTCTCCTGATTGATATTAATTAAAATTTTCTTTAAGGATTCATCAAATAAAGTGTTTTCGTTTGTCACAGTAACGATAAACCAAGTCACCTTTGCATTAATAAAGAAATTTGCCATTTTCCTAATAAAGGGATTTTTGACATTTGAACCACTAACATTAAAGTTCGAAAAAAAGACTGAAATAACAGTTTTCTTTAAAATTTTATTGGGTAACTTAAACAATTAATAATCCGTGTTTCTACCGCGAACACTAACAACACAAGAACATCGGTTTGGCATACTCAAAATGAGTTCATCCAAATCACGCTGTGGAATGGCCGCCCATGTTCGTTGCAACAACAAAAAAAGGTCTTCTTGCGACTGGATACCCTCCATATTCGGCAGAGCTCTTCTCTGTAGCATATCCCATGCATGCTCAATCGGGTTCAAGTCTGGCGACTGAGCAGGCCAGGGCAGGACATTGATGTTAGCTGCGGCGAGAGTCTGTCTTACAACTCTTGCGGTGTGCGGTCGTGCATTATCATGCATTAACTGAAATAAGGGACCGATTTGCACTTGTAGAGGAACGATGACGTCTGATACAATCGTCTCAGCATAAATTTGAGCGTTGAGGTTGCCTCTGATCCAAATCAACTCAGTTCTTCCGCCGATCCAAATACCCGCCCATACCATGATGGTTCCACCACTATAAGGATGGACTTCCTGGCAGGATTTTAATCGCTGTTGGCGTCCAGGGGTTCTCCAGTGTCGTATACGTCTTGTATCCGGTCTCATACCAAAACGAGACTCATCAGAAAAGCACACGAAACGCCATTGTTCTTCTGCCCAATTTCTGTGTTCAAGAGCCCATTGATATCGAATCCTACGATTGTGCATTGCTATAGGTGGTACCCGTAGCGGTCTTCGGGAATGAAGGTTCACTTCATGCAAGCGGTTTCTGACTGTTTGGTCGCTAATTAAGTTCCCTGAAGAGTGATGAAGCCTCACGGCTAACATCATGGCGGTTATAGTTGGAGCTCTTCGAGTTAAGATTTGAATGTATCGGTCTTGTCTCCGTGTGGTGCAGCGATACCGTCCTCCATGGCGCTCAGCCACGGTACCAGTGCTTCGGTAACGTGTCCAAAGTCGACTGATAACACTCTGACTTGTATTCAGAGCTAAAGCCACAGTACGTTGCCGGGAACCAGCTTCTATCATTCCCACGGCTCTGAGCATTTCTTCCCTGCTTAAATGACGTCGCCGCTCCATAATAACGTTGGTTTTAATCAGTAGTAGGGAAACAGTAGCACTAATAATGTCTTCAATGCGTTGTATGTTTTTATAGGGAAAATATTGACAGCTGATTTTCATCTTTTACTCGAATTTGATTCACAGTTCCTGATTCAAATTATGAAATGCACCAAAAAGGATCCATATAAATTTATAAAATCATAAATTTATTACAAAGCCACATCTCAATCTCAAGAAATCCGCATAAAAATGCTTGATCCCTAGACACTTTTGATGTGTGTATGTATATACGAGTATAGATGAATATTTCACGTATTTAGAAGCAGCGACCCGCCCCGGCTACGCACGGGCTCGATCTACTAAAATATAATGAAAGGCCTTTTTGTTTGACTTGTATTTGTGCAAGCTAGTTTCCGACTTCTTATCCAAAATAAAAACCGGTCAAGAGCGAGTCGCACTCGTGCACCGAGGGTTCCGTACCAGCATTTATATGTAATTTTAGGGTTCCGTACCTCAAAAGGAAAAATTGGATCCCTTATAGAATCGCTTCGTTGTACGTCTCTCTGTCTGTCAGTCTGTCAAGACACTTTTTCTCAGGAACGCGTGGAGGTATCAAGTTGAAATTAATATCAAATATGTAAGTCTATGGTCTCGAGTCCTAAAAAACTCAAGCTTCTAAGTCAATGTAATAAAAACACGGCCATTTATGCGACATATTTTGATACTCGCAAGTAAATCAAAACCTTGATACTTCCCGTTGTCCTAGAATCATGAAATTTGGCAACAAGCAAGGTCTCGCAGCACAAATAAAGGAAAAGTCCGAAAATTGTTAATTTGTAATTCTATCATATAAAAAAAATAAAGTCTGTCAGTCTGGCAAGACCCTTTTTATCAGAGACGCGTGGAGATATCAAGTTGAAATTAATATCGAATACGTAAATATATAATTCCTTAGAGTTCTAAAAAAATCAAGCTTCTAAGTCATCGCAATAAAAAAATACGGCCATTTTGCGACACATTTTGATACACGCAATTGTCGCAAGTAAATCAAAACCAATAGGGTAGGTACTTCCCGTTGACCTAGAATATTGAAATTTGGCAAGAAGCAAGGTCTCCCAGCACAAGTAAAGGAAAAAGTCCAAAATTTATAAATTTGTAGTTATATGACATATTTTTTTTTTTTTTTGAGATCCTTTGTTAAGTTTGTTTTTGGGATAAATTCTTTTCAACTACGGAACCCTTCATTGTGCGTGTTCCGACACGCACTTGGCTGTTTTTTTTTTGTTGATGATTTCATAAAAACTGTGCTATTTAGAGACATCGTTTTATTTTTCCAGGAATCTATACATAAACTGCTATCACATAGAATAATTTCAGATTTTTCTGTATGCAAACTTCGGAAATAAAGGGGGGCGGGGGAACGGTATTTTATTTTTACATTTTTTATCAAAAATCGAAAACTATACTGTCTAAAGAAAAGAAAAAAAAAATGAGTATGTGCAAACACCGCTCTTTCATATGATATCCCACATGCTCTAATAGCCCAACTTGGAATTTTTAAGATCAGTCAGTCAGATCAGTCGCTGTTGAAAAAAAAACAAATATTTTTATTTCTTTCTTATTTGCAAAATAGTTGGGCAAACGTCATCTAAAACTGTTCCAAATTTCAAGTTAGTACTTCTTGAGATATCCAGCTGTGACAGACAGACAGACAGACTGAGTCACACCATAAGGGTTCCTTTTTACCATTTTGGTACGGAACCCTAATTACACAGTAATTTATCGTACTGCTTATCACAGTGTAAACCGGCCTTACAATAATTAAAAAAAACAAAAATGTTCTATTGTGTATGGTTCCACTACCACTGAACGCAAATACAATTTTGTTCTCCTTCACTGCCCACTACTTATTATAAACTGAATAAATGAAAATAAATTAGGAGTCCTTCTCCATTAGTGGAGTTTGGACGTCCAAATACTTAATTATGAATGTTTTAGCTTGAGCCACCAGCACCACAGAACAGTTTGTCATCAAAGACGTACTCGTACTTACGTAATGTAGATGATCGTTTTAGCCGAGGGAGGGTTCGAACGAAGACCGCGCCGTCAATCATAATAATTTATTTTGCTGCGCGTAATTTTAATTCTGTGCTATCTTTGAAAGTATCCATTACAGTACAGTATTTCAGTATATGATGTCTAGGCATATTTTATTTAATAAGAATAAAATGCCCAATTTAACTAACATATTTTATCGGATAAGGATTAATATACAATATACAAAATAGCTTCGGAAATAACAATATTTTTTTTATGAAATTCTAAAAGATAAAAATGGTTACTGTGGATAATCCTTACAAGATAGACGTTATGCTATCGCGAACTTTTCTGTTGAACGTTTTAAGATGTACAATCCTGTAGAACATTAATTTTATGTATCTCTTACCATTTAGTCAGCGCGCGCCGTGTAAGTGCTCAAAAATGCGTATTTTTCAGACTTGATAAAATGGCAAATTCTAGTACTACGTTTACGTTTAATACACGTGAATTATACATAAAAACCTTTGGGAATAAATTTACGAAATAATGGTGGAAACCGCATCAAAATCCATTGCGTAGTGTAGAAGAACGTCGCGGCCACACAGACAAACAAAAAAGGCGACTTAGTTTTATAATATGTACGAGTACCTACAGATATAGTATATATTGCCACAAACGTCACTAAGTAAAATGGTTTTGGTCTAGAAGTAAGTTCTAAAGAACACAAAGTTATGCTCGTTCACATGTGAAATTTAAATGACCTCGCTATGATTGCGAAGGCAAGTATTTACTTTGTATATCTATGACTTTAGAGCTTCATTCGTTGAAAACAAACCACACAGTGAACCCAATCGGTAAAGTTAGAAGACGAAACATACAGAACGCGTGTAACTCTTAAAAGATTAAAAGTTGTGAATTGATACGTCGGCGGCGCTGTGGACGGCGCTCGTCAACTGATAAGAGAAGGCTCCGAGATAGGAGCTCGCTCGGGGAGCCGACACGAGCCGAGGCGTCACGTCTACCCTCGCATATCTACGATCTGTCGGAACACTTTCAATTTATCCGCGCAGTTTGTACTGAGGGTCGTTACGGACACAGCGACCACATTGCTTGCGATATCAAGTATTCCAACAATTCTGGACACATAAAATTGTCGTATTTGCTTACATTAGCTACTGATAAGAACTCCATTACTAAAAGTTTAAACAATTGTAATATGACCGAACTTGGTTTAGTGACGTGGATTTTCTGAACTGAAACCTGCTGAAAATATTTTTTTTTTTATTATTTCAGTCAGCATTTGGATAGTTACTTATAATTACACTCATGCACCAATAAAGCGCTACATTTCTGAAAAATTAATTTGGTCATTACTATCAAGCAGGGGCTGAGGTGCGTCAAATCTAAAGTATGATCGAACCTTTAAATCTTTGCTAAAAATACCAACACCTCCCGTCCTCCGCAGCAGTACGCACTACAGTTACTACCCGCTGTTGAACTCGGTTGGTAGTTACGAAACACTATCCGTAACAGAAACAGACAATGTGTTAATTTCACAAAGTCTTGTTACCGGTAAGAACTTTAGAAGTGTAAAATAAGGATGCTTTTTATTGTCTTTGCTTTACCATTCTGAATGTGTCGGGATAACAATTGATGCTGTTATCGATGATGGCATCACCCTGCGACAGAGCCCCAAAACAACACTACTGTCAAAAGCACTACAACATAATACTCACAGAAGAACAGTGTGACTTCCCAGGCCCGAAAGAGTTGAGAGTATACACCGACTGATCAAAGACTGACTCCGGAACCGGAATTGGAGTTTAGTCTTACACGACCTCAACATAATAATAAAACTATTGGTAATAAGCAAATCAGGAGTTCACCCACACACAAACTGAGAGCTGGTGGTGCTCGACACCGGGCTGCAGGCAGCCAGGGAGGCTGTCACCCTTAGATGGTAGGCTAACCAGGAGCTCATTACGCCTGGACAGGAACGACCTGTTTATAATAAATGAGCGCTGTTTCCCGTTCCAACACAAATTCTTATTATTCTTGTCTACATAACAGCTGTATTTTTTTCAAATGAGACTTTATTTTCTTTTTATTAAAATAATTATCCTCGCAAATTGTCACTCAAAAACCTCTTTAGGAAAATTGCAAGCTTGAGGTTTTGTGGCCCAATGAGAAAAACCCCGACACAAAGCGTAGACGTGCGGGGGGCGGGGGCGGGGCGACGGGCAGCGTGCTGTGAAGTAATCGACTTGCTTCCGCCTCCGTGCTGGGTTACTGCTGAACCTGTCGCTGATGTCTTCATACTTCTCTTTTTGTGTTGCTTTGTTTATGCTATCTGTATGTAACGTGTCTAGTCAATGCCTCGTATCATTAGGATTGTATGCAGCAGTGATCATCTGAATGTACACAGTGAGTGTTTGCGCATTCTACACTTCACAGGGTTATTTTAAATTGGCTAGCTAAACTCCGCAGACGCTATGAGTATGGATATACAATAAAAAGATTTGATGAATTTTTTTGGGAGGTCAACGAACGCTGTTAGTGTTGTTACTTGAAGTATGAATGGAGAAAAACTGTTTTGTTCTGTTTTATCATGTTCAGATATCGATATCCATCACGGCTGTGACGGTTACACAAAAAAAAACGGATTTTTAAATTGATATTTCAAGTGAGTAACTGTAGTAGTGTGTGTGTGTGTGTGTGTGTGTGTGTGTGTGTGTGTAGTGTCTGTAGTGTAGTAACTGTAGTCGATGACGTCACAAAAACAATAATCAAATTAATTATTTTTTTGTTTTATCATGTTTAGGTATTGATACTCATCGCGTCTGCGCAGTTTACCTAGCCAATTTAAAATAACTCTGTAAATATAACAAACTAATATAGATATTTCTAAGCAAATAATACATAACATTAGTATAACAATAATAGAAGCTTGAATTGAAACATGACCTCGGTAAACAGTGTCAATGTATCGAGACGAATGTTTGTGGAGCTCATTGTGCATGCAAAATGTTCTGTAAACACCATAACTGAATAGTTTACAGCCTCGTTTGCATGTTACAAGCGCTAAGTTGGCCGCTTGCGGGCTACGTCTCTGTTACGGCTTGGCTACGAGTCGCTACGCCGTAGCACTGCTACGATGTTATTATGTTGTATTTATGTGTGTGCGATTAATTCGGAGGTCATTATTGTTGTTGAATGGTGTCCTCTACGGATGGAAGACGTCCTGCAATTACAGATAATAGTCTCATTTATGGATATTTGTGTTGACTGTGGAGATCAAATATGTGTTGTGCTAAGTTTGTTTCAGCAGCTATGTAAAAATAGAACTCTGTACAAAGTCTTATTCCATTCAACATTAAAAGAAACGTTTATCTTAACAGTTTGTCCACATGTTGCAATCCTAACGTCTCACAGTGACGCGGCTGTGGAGTGTCAACTGCCTCTTAATGCAAAAGGTAGATGAAGATGTCAGCTCACCCTTGGTAAACGCTCTAACTGCTCCAGAAGTAAGACGAGAGGGGCCCCTCTGAGGTTAGGGAGAGGGTTGGAGGAAGGGGGGTGACAGTATGGAATGTGTTAGGAATTAGTAATAAATCTAGGACGTACTAGCAGTTTCAAATTTATTAGCTACCAACTTAGATAGTGTTGTAAGAGTGACTAATTTAAGTGACCTAGAAATAGCGAGAGACTTCAGACGTATTTATTTTCTTCGAGAGTTATCATTTCTCAGAAATTTAAACTTTTGCTTTGAATCTATTTCGTTATCTACAACTTCAACAATTGAAAATTATTAAATTCGTGCCTGATTGTTTTCGGCAGCGGGATTAGTGCTGTAAGCCGTAAATGGATGCTGACAACTGTTGCGAGGTATCAAGTAAAGCCAGGTGCAGCCGAAATGATTAAATTATTGACTAAAAATGAAAATACTGTTTTGATGCCCCGTATTTATGTGACAATCCGGACAAAACTCCTTTAAATTCAAAAGAATCTGCAAAAATAAAGATAACCTCAACTACATTTTGCTCAACCTGTGAATCACATCCGAGGGCTCACGCTGAAAAACAGCGCTTCTGGCAAACACTTCGGATACCTTCGTACATAACAGGATGCAGGATAGTTGTAATCGGGATGAGGGCAGTTGGTTCGTCCCAAAAATGCTGTTGAGGTTTCGTCCAATCGCGGCGTCGTATCATTACGTCGCACAATGCGTCATGTTTCAGCCCTAAGTCCTGAAGCTTCGGCAATAAATTAAATGAGAGGCTCGCAATTGTGATGCAAATAGTAAGCAGGGGCGGGAAGGGGGCGGGGGGGGGGGGTCTCAGGCGCGCACAGTACGTACCGGGGGGGACTTTTAGCGCGGTAATGTGTGGTAGGATTTTGGGAGATAGAAATAAAAGCTATTCGTTTTATAATTTTTGTGAAGTATTTCTATCTAAGGCTATTAAATATTTTTTTATGAGAATGTAATTTCTTTGATGTGTCACTCAAACTCTAGTTGTTATTAAATGCAAAAAAGAAACTAAAATGTTTTAGAGATTGAAAGTTAGTACAAATAGTATGTGAGCTAAATTACCAGGCTGTCCAGGTGTCATATAATTTTAAAGTCCCACAAAATTATCAGAACCTGTGCGAAAGCACTGCCACATTCATTAAACTATAAATAACTAGTGTCGGAACAATCCCTTAATGTCGCGGGAAAACACGTCACGGGATTGAAGCGACGCAAGTCACCGCTTGTCGCTGAGCGTAGCGACCGCAACACCGCTTGATTGCGACTCGTAGTGTCTCTGCTACGCCGTAGCCGCGTAGCCACGTAGCAGCTTCGAAAGTCGTGACGTAACAAAATTGATGCAGCCTCGTGAAATAGATTGCAATGCTTAGCTTTGTCTTGTGGAGTACTGTTCCATACCGCTGTAGGGGTTGTTTGCTATGCGGTATTCAAGTTAGCTTTGCCCGATGCCGGATCATTCTGCAGTGGAAACATCACAATATTCGAACTGTGTTCTAAAGTATGCTCGTAATCGCGGTTTGTGTGGGTGATGGCAGTTCCAGACAAAACACTGGAAATTACAGCACTTATAAATTATACAACAGACAACCGAGTTTAAACGAGAGCGAAGTAGAATCATTAGCACAAGATAAAAGTTAATAGTCCATTACTTGAACGAGACATGTTGTAATCGTTTTCGATATAATTACGAGCACTTATTTATTATTCGACTTTCATTAAGTTTAAGAATTACGTTGAATCATTAATTGTGTTTCAAAGAGATAGATGTGGTGCGATTTACATACGATTTGTTCTTTGGAAATTAAATAAAAGTTAACTTTAATTTATTTTGTTAATCACACACAGAGCGTTTAAAAAGTGTTTAATTTTTTGCCGTTCAATTTCAGTTAAATTAAATAAACAACATAATATATATTACGAATAACCACTGCTTGTTAGTTGAGCCGCGGTTTAAGGTGGGTCTGCAGTGGTAGCCCACGAAATTTAAATTTTCTTACAAGTTTAGAAATTTGCAGATCAGCGTCAGGTTGTATGTTGATCAAAATATGATTCGCGACATTAACAAATATGTATTTACATAATTACAATCACAAAAATTATCAATAAATCTCTTTAGGTTAGATTTGCTGGTTTCGATTTTATTAATCAGATTATTGAATTTCACGGCTACCACTACGGGATCCACCTTAAATGGTATAATTGCAAATAAATAACTAAAACTGAAACTGAAATTGATTGAATTGAAAGTTGATTAATTTGCATGCCATACAGTAAAATGTACTGGATGCCGACCCCAGCACAGCTAAGAAAAGGATAGGCAGATGATGATGACGGTAGAATGTACTGGATTCAATTATTTATTGTTTTACTTGCTGTCATGCATATCACACATTGTACTATAGATTAAATGTTGGTTTTCGTACATGAACCTGTTAGGACAATGCTAAACACAATGTTGCTATGCTCTTGAGTTAGTGTTAATTATGAAGTGTCGGTAAAATCTCTAATTATCACACACACAAATAAATTATTATGGAATAGGAAAGTATGCAAAAATACTGCTACAAAAGTAATAGTGATACTGACACCTTCTGACTAACAATATTTCTTCTCAACGTGCTGTAAACAACCCGGCGAGGAGGATGGCTGGAGCTGCCCTGATCTGCTGAGTGAAGTATTGAAGCCGCGTGCTAAGTAAGTACTCGCTGAACGAAGTACAGACAGTTTGTAGCAGGTAACTATTAATCAGTGCATTGTACACTCATTTTGTTAACGTAACCTTTAATCTTCTTCAAACTGATATAGAAAGCGAGGATAATGTTGTGTGCCGTGTTCCAACAGTATCTGTTAGTGTGAACTAACCGTATTCAGGTTAAATTCTGACGCAATCACTCACACACGGAATTAGTAACACATTCATCTGTATTTAGAAGGTTTAAACTTTGTAGCTCACCATTTTATCCAATTATTATTGTTTCAATAACATTATTAAATTTTAATTGAAAACTCGACGACGAAATTAATCGAGGTTATAAAAATTACCTGAATTGTCAAATGAAAAACATCTATAAGTTGATATAAAATTATTTCTGCTTGATATATACAAATTTTCAAATCAAAGCTTCAAATTGGCACACGCAGGTACGGTTTCTGATCCATTTGTTTACATATTCATTAAATGCTTTTGAACAAAGTATAGGTACGTCAATGAGTAAACGTATGATGTCCCTACCAAGGTGAACACAGGTGTGCAATCGTGCTCGCGAAGGAGGAAGCGGAACGCGTGAGGGAGAGGCAACAGCCGCGCCCTCGCGCCCCTAGCCGCCGTAGGAGACGCCCTGGGCGGCGGGAATCGATTGCCGATTCCCGGCCACCGTAGGCGCGGGCTTGCGGACGACGAGTAATGGGCAGCTCGGCGTCCGGTAAGGACCAGGCCCGGGTCGACGGCGCGTTGTGTTCCACGCGCGCCTCAAAGAGATGTCAGCAGTGACGGGGTCAATTGGGCCGATGCCGCCGGGGTCGCGGGTAGTTCGAAAGAGATACCGTGGCCCTGGCACGGGCAGCTGAAGGAACATGGGTGGGTTTTAGTCAGTAAAAGTCTGACACGCCCTCCCGCCTCTGCCCAGAGCGGGAGAAGTCATTTGATGATTTCCCATCCACAAAAAAAAAAAAAAAAAAAAAAAAAGGTGTGCAATCGTGCATCGATGGTTGGTGCCTAGTTTGTTGTAAGGTAGGATGAACCAATGTTCTTACTTTTATACTTGCCTAAAAGTTCTCTCTGCACTTAAATATATTGATGCCATCTCAGCAAGGTCCCAAGCCGCTGGATAAAGAGCTTTAAAGCACAGTGCGCACCGCGGGTGGTACTCCGGGCAGCCTCAGCGGGGTCGATGACTGCCGCTAAGCTTCGCCCTTTCCCGGCTACACGCACTATCTAACCTCAGGCTTTCAGGCTTTTAAGCGGCCCTAGGTAGTGTAGAGAATGTACATAGTAATTGCTTCGTATGAAGTACTGATATATTGACGAGTAACATCTGATTACTTATGAAGCCGATCACACTAATGCTTACTGTAAAAACCCTAATTTAACAATGATTAAACTAATGATAGAAAATAAGATTGATATTTGTAATGATTTGAGAATATTTGTTTTCACACCAAGGTGTCAGTTTTTGGCGTGTGGGCACTTAAGTTCCTAGATGTTTGAAGCAATTTTGAAAACTTTTTGTACTAGAGTAGCATGAGTATACCAGAATGAACGTTAGTTCTTAAGAAATGTAAATTTCATAATTTAAACAAAAAAAAAATTAAAATTGTAAGCCTCGAAATAAACGTAACTACAACAGCCAAATTGCTACTTAACGCAATGCGTCGCCTTGCTTCAATACATCTAATCTGTCAAAACGCATTTTTGTGACAGGGCTCTTAAGAGAATTAGGTAAGTGTTGTGGACGAAGTTAGCTGATAAAGCTGGATAGAGACACCGAAGTGCATCAGAAATAATAAGAATTATAACAAATCAAGCAACATAATTGAGTAGGCTGAGCGTCCTTTGTACGCCGGAGTGCTCGCGCGAATGGCTCGTCTAACGAAGTAGACCTCTTTGATATCCATCAGATATCAGTAACGATTTGTTCACCTGGACTGCCTTAATTATCTTGTAATTACTCACTGAAGTTATTCTGTTTTTAGGGTTTTATGAACATTTAAATAAATATCTCTCTGTTTCGTTCTAGTTTGATTACGCATAGTTCCCGGCTTCATTGGCACTGTATCTCAAACTTCTTATCGCTAAAAGGTGTCTAAAGTGGTGGTAAACCCTCAGTTATCTCGGGTTTGTTTGTAAAATGGGTGCCTCAATAACCATAACGTACATCTATATTACACACGTACGTTTAACAGCAACATGTCTTCTTGATCTGTTCAGATAGATACGTGCTTAGCAGGTGCAATGAAGACCGGGAGGCGAAACATGTCGTGACGCTGACTATGTGTGTCACCTAGTACATAAATAAGTTTCGACTTCTAAACTTCGTCACATCCCCGCGTCACCATACTACTCGTAGTAACACGGCGGTCGGTAATCCCCTTTTAATTAGTGACCCTTGACCCCCCCCCCCCTCCATCGCGTAACGTGTGAAGACACCGACCTCAACTTTTAACAGGCCGCTGTCCTCCCCCGCCCCCCCGAACTTGGGAGCTACTACTGACCTCACACAGAGGGTAGTGGTCAGCGGGACATTAATCTCTATCCCTTTGTTGTGGATGCTTTTTAATCGTGAGTGATGTTTGTTGACAAGGAGACGTTGTTTAGATGAGATTAAATGCGATGCTAATTTAGAGGTTGTGGCTTCAGTATGTTAGGGGCCATTGTTATTAGTGAGTGTGACCTATTTACAAATGTAAATTGTGTATTATAATTGGTGTCAAAAAAAACATTCAACCTAGAACTAAAATTACACGAATCAATTTCCGTCATAAGGCTATACTATGGAAGGAATGAAGTAGTCAATTAGAATAGACGTCAGCAAGTCAGTGTGATAGTCGCAGACGCACGCTGTGATTGTTGCAACCTCCCAATATTAATATTAATACCTCATTGTGTCATAACTTGCTATTAATGTAAAATAGATCAACAAAGACGAGTCACTCTCTTACATAAGTCCTATAGCTTATTGTTCTCTCTTGTATGTTGTTTATTGTTGTTTGTTGTTTCTAATTGATACTAAAATGACAAGGACAGGTAAGCTTTTTAAAGGTTTATAAATGACAAGTTTTTTTAATGAATAAAGACAAAGACAAAGACAAAGACATTTATTCGTCGGATATGGTAGCAACAAAGTTGGTATATAAAATAATTGTGTTCAGGACACATCCGCCGCTAAAAGCGGCATACGAATATTTACAATAGTATGTGCACATGGGCATAAAGCCTAACTTATAAACTACATACCTATACTCTATATAACAATATAGAAGACTTAAAACTATAGACATAGAGACACATTAATTATTATTCTCGGGTACCTACAATATAAAGGGTGATACTTGTTAAGTTTGTTTGGCGTTGTGTACTGCAGAGACTAGAGAGCAGCGCTGGAAACGGCCGCGTCTTACGAGTTTTAGGTCGTAGGTTCGAAACCAGGCAGGCACTTTACTTTGTGTAAATTATTTCATCACCACTGTTCTCAAAACAGTGAAGGAAAACATCGTGAGGAAACCGGCTTGTCCTAGAACTAAAATTTGAAGACATGTGACATCCACCAACCCGCACTGGGCCCGTGAAGGGGAGGGGGAAGCGGTGAAGAAGGTTTGAGAGGGGATGAGAAATGGTGAGGGGAGGGGAGGTGTGGTAATGGCGGTTAGAGGGGCGCGGTGAGGGGAATGAGAGGGGAGGGAGGGGGAGGGGGTTTAGAGGGAGAAGGAAAGGGGTGAGAGGTGGGGACGAGTGCGCGAGTGCACCTTAAAGTTGCTTTTTGTATAGCACTGATTCATTGAAGAAACCCAGCCCGACAGAAATAACCGAAAAATAGAAAGTCGGAACGGCACAAAAAACAGGAGTAAACTCCAGTCGTGTATCGGAGCTGACTCTTCGGACTTTAAAAATTTGCATTTGATAGCCCAATTCCAATTCAATTCTTAAATAAGGCTATAGGCATATTGATGTGTATGTGTGTGTATGTGTGCGTGCCTGTACCGTTATGTTGTGTCGCAATGACAGTAGTAAACGAGCATCCAGTTGCATAGGTGGTTTTATTCGGTAGCTGACAGATCACATATTTACTATCACTCTAGAACCCTTACATGTCGAGCAAAAAGAAAAAGTCAGAAAGAACGCTAAGCGGAAACGAAATAATAGCGCGGACAGGCGATGCGATGCGATGCAACGGGGTGGGTCGGGAAAACAATAAATTTCACGCGGATAAAGTCGCAGGCAGAAGCTAGTTATCTATACAGGAAGCAATATGAAGAGATAAAGAGAAACACAAAGGCGGCCGGTAACACCACGACTCCACAAGACGAGCCATTTTCCTTTTTAATCGAAGCTTTAATATTTACGAGCCTGAAATATTTAACTCTCATTTTCGGAATGCGTTCTTAATCGCTGCCCGTTTGCCGTGAGCCTGAAATAATTTCTGTTAAATAGGTATAAAGATAATAATAACATGATAAACACCAGTAGGTACCTTCGCTTTCAGATCAAGTTGGTAAAGGTAATTAAAACTAACGAGTTTTCTTCTACAACTCTTGGAAACAGAAAAACCAATGCTGGCCTGATTATGTTTGCACGGAGAAAAGTTTTGTTCACAGTTTAGAAGTTGTTAGTTGCTATGGTAATGGAGAACGGAGGATGATTTTGTCAGTTGCTAGGCAACTGTCCAGACCTCGAGTTTCTACTATCCTCAAGTGCGCTATCATATTATTATACTCGGCTGAACAAGTGGAAATCAAACAAATCTAACACCATCCACCAGAAACAGTTTCTTAGATGTAACATCAGACTACAGAACAATTGATCGTCATGATATGTAGTTTGTGTTGGAACAAGTTCTGGTCCATCTGTGAACAAGTTCGTCGGAATTAGACAAGTTGTGGACGCGTACGTGCACTCGTTAGTGCCGTCTGCACGATATTGACAGGCTGACAAACTGACGACCAAACGGAGAAGTTCGGCGGCGACTTCAAGCTATCGTAACGAGGACGTGTGCGTGGGCGCCGGGCGGATTGGTATAAATTACTATTGATTTGTAAGTTATATAATGCTGGTGGAATTGAATGTTGGGCTCATGATACCTTTAAAGATTTAGCATTAGCACAGTATAATCAGTAGCTGAGTTGAACTACACGATTACTGATAAAGCGTTCAATGACTGGAGACTACTGGACAGGTCCACTCAAACCTGTGTGGTTCTTTCCTCAAAATATCATTTAAGACATTAATCTGCTGGTCCTCATATATATGACCTGACCAAGATTATGTCTGGACTTCAAAAGAGACTGAGACCACAAAGTTTCGTTCTTTCTTCTCAGTGGTCAGATAGGTAACATCGAACTCGTCTAGTTTTAACACATAATTACCCGCCTACGGCAAAGTCAAAAGGAAGGATTATGATTTTAGCAGTCTATGTATTTACGTGTGTTCCACCATAGCACCTAAATTACTGGACCGATTTTAATAAATGAGGTATCAATAAATTCGTAATAATGATCCGGGTAACATAAGCTATATAAAATCTCCCTAAATTGAATATGGTGGACTTAACACGTAAATTTCTGACCACGAAAAAAATTAAATTGAGATAATCATGACATGTTTGGTATCAAAAGAAAGGTCTTGACAAGCACATTACAAACATGTTTATATGTCATAAATAATTATGTTTAAATTGTTAAAAATAAGTAAAAGTAAAAATATTAATTTAATAACTTACAGACCGACCGCGGCCAGCAAGATTTTTCAGTAGTCGGGTTATAGTTTTTCAACTTACTTTTTGTTTAATTGGTTACAGACCGACCGCGGAGAGCGTGATTTTTCAGTAGTCGGGTTTTAGTTTTTGAACTTACTTTTTATTATTTATTTTTGACGTGTTATAGTGTTCTCTTGAACCAATTTACAGAAATAAATATCATTTAAGAAAGAAAGAAAGCATTTATTTGCTAATAATGTAGGTATACATATAAGTTGGAATATTTGTTAAGTGTCCCGATACATTTTACCTTACGGCATGCAACATATTAGGTTTGAATTAACTAGTACTATAGATACAGCTCTTGATATAGTTATTATTAGCCATAGTCAAATTTAATATGTAGTTACAGATCAGACTAAAACAAAAAAAAAAAAAAAATAACAATAATAATCAAAATAATCAATTAATTAAATATAAATCTCTCGCAAATCATATAATGAAGAATATATGTATGTCGGAATGTGTAATGTTAAGAAGCTAAATGTCAAAATAATCCAAAACATTAACGACAGTCACAATTAATACTATTCTTAATCTTTACATAATCTGGTAATGTCAAAATCTATTTGCCAAATTACAATATAGCAACAACCATAAAAAATAATAAACAAATAACAATGTCATTATTATAATCTAGAACACTCGAAATTGCAAAGACAGCGCATATTTATCAATAACATTTCCCTATATAGTTTTATCATTTAAAAAGTCTTTAATTGTGTAATAGCATTTCTCCAGCAATAGTTTTGTTAATTGTTTTTTAAACATTTTTATGGGAAGGTCTTTTAAATATTCAGGTAATTTATTCTAAGCAAGCGGTCCCATGGAAAGGATGCTATTTTTTAATAAGGCTGTTTTATGGCCACTTGTGCACAATTGGTTTTTATACTGGGACCTCATTGGTGCTGTGCGCTCTCTTATGTCAATCATTGAGGTAAATAGGTGTTTATTTAATTTAACGAATAGGGCAACTTCTAGTATAAATAAACAAGGTAATGTCAGAATGTTTAGGGATATAAATACTGGTTGACAACTTTCAGTAAACTTAAGACCTGTCATTGATCGAATACATCGTTTCTGGGCTCTAAATATTCTTTCCCTCTCACTGCAATTGCCCCAAAATATGACAACATATCTTAATAATGAAGCAACTAATCCATGATAGGCTATAACTAATGTATTTATGTTTAGTTTATTTGAGAGATTATAGAGTACATATGAAGATTTACTAAGTTTTTGGCATACATTTTCAGCATGAGATTTCCATGTCAATTTATCGTCAATCTGTACTCCTAAGAATTTAGTCACTGAAGTAGTGTCTACGGTTTGGCCATTATATTCAGCGGTTACTCTTTT